>OX422221.1:418570945-418720945 GCA_949130495.1 Sambucus nigra | reverse complement strand
ACTCAAACTAAACCCCCGGGTACACCATTCCAACGATTTCGACCCTATTGGAATCCTCCATGACCTCTAAATCATCATACGAGTATTTAAAAATATATTTCTCATTTCTCACTTCAAACTAGTCTACGCGCGACTCCCGGTGAGTGTAAGACCCCGCCTAATTAAATACGGGGTGATAAATCCTTTATTAAATTAAAAATCAAGGTGAACGGTGCGGTTCATTCTTAGCATCACTTTCGAAAAATAATTTCCATATTAATCACCCTAAATAATTAAGCTAAGTGTCAAAATAATTTAAATGATTATTTCAATTATTAAATTCCATCGTAGAAACCTTTTTAAATAAAAACCAGCTTAAGCATAACCAATTGTTAAAGATATAATCATCTAAAATAAACATGCCAACTATATTATTCAAACCAAGCCAAATATCCATAAGTATAATTAACACGACATAAAATAACTCCCAAATGAGTACTGAATACTAGAAACATAAATAAGTACAAATCTCTAATAAATCCAAACGGAATAGGAAATCAGGTTACACATGCCCTAACTATGAAGAACTAAATCAAGAGCTGAATCAAGGAAGAGGTCGTCTACTGTAAGGTCCTGCAACTCCCACCTAAGCTGCAGCACATCCAATCCAAAGAAATTATGCGTGATGCCCCTGTGACTAGGCACTTGTGTATATATATATATATATATAATCCAAGAGAGAGAAAAATGATAGGAAATGGGTCAGAGCCCGAGTGTAAAGCAGTTTTGAAAATAGTTTATCAAGTATTTAAAATTCTTACTGGCTAATATAACAACCATGTTAGTACGCGACACTTTATTGAGAATTCTCACCTCTCTTCTAGTGTGCACGCCTACCGTACTACTAAAAGCCTCATAAGTCTACCTAACTCGTCTCCCATAAATTTTATTTCGAGAAGTCACAAGACTATGATTTTAGTTTAGAGAACAATCTCTTAATGATTACTTACATCGATTATATATTTCTCAACACTGTTATAAAGTTCTCCAGTACTTTTTACAATTTTGGAGCATTTAATCAATAATTATCTACTTATACGCACAGTAGAAGAATTTCAATATATACGTATATATATCAATTACTTATAAAATATATATACTATCGGCACCCCACATAAAATCTATGGTGCTGGCATACTCTGCTATCAAGTCTCCGTATCTCTCGTACTAAGGGAAATACTAATTCAGAATCACGCTCGAACGGTATTAACACAATACACATAAAATGGAGGCGAAGCATAGTTCCAAGTCACTAAGAGGTCAACACATACCCTCATGTCTCTTAGGACCGTCTGACTATCATTCTCAGATAGTCTGTACCAAGGAATCCTATATTCAAGGGTACGAGGCAATATTCCCCATAAAGGTCTCATCGAGATAAGACTGTCCCAGTGCGGCAACCTCCGTGATAGCAAGTAGCGCGGGTATGCTTATGCACACACACACACACACACACACACACACACACACACACACACACATATATATATATATATATATATATATATATATATATATATATATATATATATAAATATTCACATCTTTCAATTAAGTTCACTCGCAACCTATAACAATAGTTTAAACGTACGTAGTACAAATTCCCTAATTCTTATGCATAGTGAACTCATCTCTTTTCATTTTCAATTATAACCGTTTTATAATTACTTCTCGTCCTTAGAAGTGTTTTATCTTCCTAAAGGTAGAATTCAGTAGCTACGCCGTCACTAACATACTGGTCTAAGTTCTTTGTAATTCTATCAATTCCTTAGTAAACGTACGCATAATTCCCGATAAGTGCAATACCCCCATTATCCTATGGTTACATCCCATTTAAAATTATATTCAACGGAACCTACTTAGATCCTACTAGTCCTCTTCATGACCCATTATGCTCTTAAAATAATGTTCAAAGGCTCCTACGCATTTTACCCGAATTAATTAAAAAGGGTAGGAATTTATCAATTTCCAGGAGGGGTCGATCGATCGATGAAAGGGGGTCGATTGATCGATCAGTCGATCGATCGACATTCTTGAGCTAATCGATCGATCGAGTAGTTCTTGCCCAAATTCTGTTATTCCAACTTATGAGTTTCATCAACTTTCAACCTCTAAATCGTACTTAATGCATCCCAAACTCCCAAACAATTATACCACTGGTTATATACACCTAACTACATGATTTCCTACGTAAAGCATGTACGAATTCATCAAAGATATCGAATCAAAGGGGCCAATTCAGCAGAATTATCAAGAACCTAATTTTGTATAAATTTCCAAAATTTTCATTCTTCTTCCAGATTTCTTTCATTTAACCCATTACAAATTCGTGGGTAATCCTCTACATATGACAAGGTTTCCAGATTTCATGAATTACTCCCAAAACATGCGATTTAAATCTTCTAAATCATATAATTCTTCCATAAAACATGTAGTCTTAATCCTACTCTAACATGGGTGAAATATAAACTAGGAATTTGTAAGATAGATACTTGCCTTAAGATCGTAGGTCTGATTCAATGAAGTTGACAGGTATCGGCTTGATTCCCTCGTTCCGATCTGCATTTTGGTGGTAGTGATGGTGTAATCCGGTTAGTTCTTGGCCTTGGATTTTTGGAAAGCTTTTCCTTTCTTCCTCTCACTGCCGTTCTAAACTTTTGAGAATGTTTACCATAGAAGACTCTCCTAATATCTGATATTAATTCCCAATTTTCGTCATTTAACTAAGGTGTGACACCCCGACTAATTAAATACCGGGTAGCTACTCCTTTATTAAATCAATACAAAATGCCAAGTTGGTTCAGTTAATAGCATCACTGTTGAAAACATTTTAATGATTACTAAGTACCTAGTATTTAAAAAGTAAGTTGCCAATTTTAAGTTAAGTCTGATTAACATGCAATAAAAGAATAATGGAAGAACAACATAATCCATTCACCATAACGAAGTAGTGCAATAACCAACAGATAGTAATAAGTCCGGAGGAAAACTCCTCACAACAATCCCACAACTGAAAATAATATGACAAGTTTGAATCCTGAATTAATTACATGCCAGAAGTCTGAATACTGAAATAAATGAAGTGAATCTAAAAGAAATGGGCGACATGCCCTACAACTAATAAATGCTGAATATAGAGTCAAGATAAATGAAGCGTCTACAAGTAAAGTCCTGTAACTTCCACAAACAGATACAGCTCGTCACCTGAATGAGGATCCTAAGCATGGTGCCCTTGTGGCTGGGAACCTAAAAATGGTTTTTACAAAAAGATAGATTTGAAAGCAAATGGGTCAGAGCCCGAAAGTGGAAATCATTTTAAAAACAGCAAGTGTTTTAATAACATTTAAAACAAAGAATGCAAAATACATGTTAGGACGTGCTCTCACGTGAAATACTCACCTCTCGTCTAAATGTGCACTCCTAACATTCCTGTACCCATTCATGTGTTTTCTCATAACTATTAAGTTCAAAAGAGTTTCTAACACTTCTACTCGGTTCACGTTTTAATTCCAACCTTAACTATTAAATAGAGAGTTCTACTTTAATTTGGATTCCCAGTTAGTAATACAATTCACTATCGGTTAACCCGTTATGTTTTCTCAAAACATTACAATAATTATATTTAAAATAGCAACATGAAAGTTTCCATTTATTAAGTGTATATTATTCACATCATAAATATACAATACAAGCACCCCAAGACTAAGCTGCGGTGCACACATACTCTGCTATCCATCCCGGTACATCACGTACATAAGGATCACGCATTACGAATCTCTCAGGAATCGTTCTCAGATAACAACAATCACAAACAATGGAGGCGAACACAGTCACATCACATGGGTCACGCACATACCTGCGCTCCCACGACCAGCAGACTTATTAACATCCCAATAAGTCCTTCTCTGACCTATAATCATCGAGGTACCAGTCTAAATCCGGGCAACACAAGGATTAGAGGGCCCTAAGCGAACGTAAACCTCCCGTGATAGCAAGTATGGTAGGTATGTCATACACATAAAAATCATATGCTAAGCATTCACACATCTTAGATATCTCAGTATTCATAAAGGTATTCTCTACATCCTTATACCATTATTCCAATTTTATATCTATTTTAAGTCTCCCGATAATATAGAGTTTAAACTGTCGACACGTCACACGTCATAGTTTCTTATACTTAAAACCTATCTTAAATAGATTAATAAGTTCCTATTATTCCCACATATAACATCATCATTTCTAAGGTCCTTACTTTTGCCCCGAACCTCATTTCATCAATTATTCTAATTTATACTTTTAATCCAAATATTATCTCACTTATCGAATTCCATAAGATTTAGAATAATTCCTCGAATTGAATTCTAATTAAGGTCCAAATTTCATATCCATGCCTACTGGTCCTCCTTAAGTTTAAGGGTATTCATAAGGTCTCCAATAATATTTTCCAAGGGTTAACATCATTAAAATTTAAATAGGGAAAACTTTACTCATTCTGGGAAGGTCGATCGATCGACCTTTTCCTTCGATCGATCGATGGTGGTCGATCGATCGACTGATGAATGTCGATCGATCGAACGCACCAGGTATGGCTACGGACTGCTTCGTTTTGCAGTTTTCAAATCATCACAAAACATCCTTAACAAGCATGAAACTCCAAGAATACGTTATATTATCATCATACAACCATCCTACAACAGTATTAACGTTCTAAAACCAATAATTCATCATTCAAGGGCTTTGTTTGGGTCAATTCTTCATCAAGAATTTCAGTTTTCTATTTCTTTCAAGAACATTAATAAGCTTCTTCTAAAATCCGTTTTTAGATCATCAATGGTCATAATTCTGAATTCATAATTCGTCCAGATTGTTTCTACATGCAGTCCCTAACATAGTTCATAGTTTTACATCTTCAAATTCATGGGTCTAATCAATCTTCCAAGATAAATTTGATAATTTCCTAAACATGGAAAGCATAGCATTGAATCAACTGGAATTAAACCACTTGCCTTAATCTTTCTCTGAATTTGAGGTTGAATTTGAAGGTTGAATCTGTCCTCTCTCTCTTTCTGCAGAATTCTCCTCTTTCTCTCTCTCTCTACAAGTTCTTCTCAAGGTGATAATGGAGGTGGGGTTGGTTTTTGCCAAGTTTTAAAGTTTCTAACTTCTCCCGTATCCCACTACCTAAATTGGGGTTGGAAATGGCTTAGTGGTTTAAGACTAAGTCAGGTTTTTAACTCTAATTTTCGTGGGTTTTAATTACCCAATTTCCGAAATTACCAAAATGCCCTTATAAGTTACCGGTATGGCCCAATAATGCCCCCGGACCTAAACTTAACCCCCGGCTAGTGTTTTCTGACTATTTCGACCCTTCTGGACTCGTTGGCGCACTCAAAATGATCATACAGGTGATAAAAATAAAATTCGCTTTCTAATTCAAATAAATATATTCCTGAATCGACTGTCACGCGCGTTCCAACAAAATTTCCCAAATTGCCGTATTTCAATCTCGCGACAATTTCAAGAGTTCCAATATTCATATATTGCCATATATACACATTATAATCAAATACTAACTCATATCTCGGTAATATTTTTATCCGGATTAATTCTCAATTAATTCACATTTAATTAAATTAATCCCATAAATAAATATCATAAAAATACGGGGTATTACATACTTCCCCTTAATAACATAATTTCGTCTCGAAATTCGGAACTAGAAAGTACCTGGTAAGAACAACTCTGGATAACGTTCGGTCCAAAATAGCAATCGGCCCCTCCTCGTAGGAGCTATCAGGCTGGAGATCGATGTCCTCCAAAGCAATATGAGAATGAGCCAAATCGTCTCTAAGATATTTCCTTAGCGAGGAAATATGAAATACATCGTGAATCCTATGCAAATGCTCCGGTAACCCAAGTCTATACGCAACCGGTCCAATCCGCTCAATAATAGGAAATGGTCCCACATATCTCGGTGCCAACTTCCCTTTCTTCCCGAAACGCATAATCCCCTTCATAGGAGATACTCTGAGCAAAACTTGGTCCCCCACTTGGAATTCTCTGAAGAACCTCTTCGCATCGGCATAGCTCTTCTGCCGATCCTGAGCTACCCGAATGTGACTCCGAATCACGTCTATCCTTGTCGAAGTATCCTGAATCACTTCTGGCCCAAGTAGTTTATTGTCACCCACTTCCAACCAATATGCTGGGGAACGACAAGGTCTACCGTACAACGCCTCAAATGGAGCCATGCCAATGGTGAACTGGTAGGAGTTATTGTAAGCAAACTCCACCAGTGGGAGATACTACTCCCATCCACCCCCGAAATCAATGATGCACATACGTAGCATGTCCTCCAACATCTGGTTCGTACGCTCGGTTTGCCCATCGGTCTGCGGGTGATACGCCGTACTCAACCGCAATTCCGTGCCCATGGCCTCCTGAAAAACTTTTCCAAAACCGTGAAACGAATATCTTGTCTCTGTCAGACACGATATTTAGGGGCACACCGTGAAGTCTCACTATCTCTGCAATAAAGAGTTGGGCATATTGTCCCGAAGTGTAGTCTGTCCTTACGGGTAAAAAATGAGCGACTTTGGTCAACCTGTCCACAATCACCCATACGGAGTCATGACCTCTTTGTGACGTAGGTAACCCCGTGATAAAATCTATGGATATTCTCTCCCACATCCACATCGGAATCTCCAATGGCTGTAGAAGTCCTGTCGGTCTCTGATGATCCACTTTTACAAGCTGACAAGTGGCGCATTTAGAAACAAACACGACAATATCTCTCTTCACCCCGCTCCACCAATACTGTCGTCTCATGTCTTGGTACATTTTGTCCCCACCGGGATGTATCGCGAATCGTAAGCCGTGCGACACTGCCATCACCTCGTGCCGTAATTCCTCCCCTTCAGGAACTACCAATCTCCCATTGAAGCGTAATCCCCCGTATGAGCTTACGGTATAGGATTCGGCTCCCTCTGCTAGTAATCGAACTATCAGCTCCTGACAGAACGAGTCATCTGCTTGTGCCTTTACCACTCTCGTGACAATCTGTGGCGTAACAGTCATTACTGGCATGAATGATCGGGCCACTGCATCCTGGTGTCCCAATTCTTTCCACTTGGCCTTCCACACCCCTGCCACCTCATCAACAGGTCTGCGGCTCAACGCGTCTGCTACCACGTTAGCCTTCCCCGGGTGATACTGGATATCAAACTGATAATCTTTCACGAATTCAAGCCACCTTCGTTGCCGCATATTCAACTCCTTCTGCGTGAATAGGTACTGTAGGGACTTGTGATCCGTGAATAATCGAAACTTCTACCCCAAAAGGTAATGTCTCCAAATACGAAGGGCAAATACAACTGCCGCCAACTCCAAGTCACGAGTGGGGTAATTCTTCTCGTGAGGCTTTAGCTTACGGGATGCATAAGAAATGGCCTGACTCTCCTGCTGTAATACACCTCCAAGTCCTTGCAAGGACGCATCGGTGTAAACTAGATACTCAACTCCCGGTCTCGGCAATGCTAACACCGGTGCTGAGGTCAACTTATCCTTCAACTCATCAAATGCCAACTGACAGGCATCACTCCAGATGAATGGCACACCCTTACAAGTCAGATGTGTCAAAGGACCTGCTATCTTCGAAAATCTCCGAATGAACCTCCTGTAGTATCCTGCTAATCCCAAGAAACTACGGATCTCCGTCGGTGTCATGGGCTGTCCCCACTCCCTCACCGCGGATACCTTCCCCGGATCAACAGATATCCCCCGGTCGGAAATAATGTGTCCCAAAAACTGGATCTCTTTCAGCCAAAACCCGCACTTCTCATATTTTGCATACAACTCGTTCTGACGTAGCGTCTGCAAAACTTACCTCAAATGCTCGGCGTGCTCCTCCTCTGTCTGGGAGTAAACCAGAATATCATCAATGAAGATAATGACAAACTGATCTAGGAAATCTCTGAACACCCTATTCATCAAGTCCATAAACACGGCTGGAGCATTGGTCAAACCAAAAGGCTAAACCCGAAACTCGTAAGAACCATATCTCGATAAGAACGCAGTCTTCGAGACGTCCTCCTCCCTGATACGCAACTGATGGTATCCCGATCTCAAATCAATCTTCGAGAAGAAAGAAGCTCCTCTCAACTGGTCGAATAAGTCATCGATTCGAGACAACGGATACTTATTCCGTATCGTGACCTTATTCAACTCTCGGTAATCCACACACAGTCTCAGTGAACCATATCTCTTCTTAACGAACAACACAGGGGAACCCCACGGCGAAGTACTCCCCCGTATAAACCCCTGACCCAATAACTTCTCAATCTGATCTCGTAGCTCTCGGATCTCTGCCGGAGCCATACGGTACGGTGCGCGTGCTGTAGGTCTCGTATCTGGTAATAAGTCTATGACAAAGTCTATCTCACGACTGGGAGGTAGACCTGGTATCTCCTGAAATACATCGGAATACTCCCTGACAACTGGAATCGAATCTAAAGGAATCACAACCTCCTTAGAGGTATCCTCCTCTAGGTAATATAAATGAGTGGTCGAACCTCCCTCTGGGCGAGGCATCGCCACTACAAACATCTCTTGCCCCGGAATGGCAAAAATAATGCTCCCACCAAAGCAATCAATCATGGCTCTATAATCAGCGAGCCAATCCATACCGATAATCACATCGTGCACATGCATACCTAATACCAACATGTCTGCAGGTAATACCAGACTACCAATCTCTACCCCCATTCCCCGGCATATAAAGAAAATAAGCGACCCACTCCCCAATGGTGAGTCTACACACGTCACTATGCTCTCTGCTGTGGCTAACAACCCTAAGGCTTTCAAAAAATGTGTAGCTATAAAACAGTGTGTTGCCCCCGTATCAAACAAAACCCGACCCATAGTACCATGGATAGGAAACATACCCTCAATCGCGGGTGGTGCCTGTGGAGCTGCTGCCTGGTGGACGTTATAGACACGTCCATACTGTAACTTCCCCTGCTGTACAGGAACTGCTGGAATGGCTGGAAGTACTGGCACCTGGGCTGGAGCTGGGAGGGCAGGTGGAAAAAATGGCCTCTGTGGCTCATGTAGAGCACCCTGCTGCTGCTGCGGGGCCCTGCCCCTGTCAGGACAGTCCTGGCATTTATGTCCAGTCTTGCCGTAAACGAAACACTTCCCCGGGAAGTTTCCCCCTCTCTGTCCCTGCTGTCCCCGGCCCTGGTGGCAGTTACCGTTCCTCCACTGGCCCTGCTGAAACTACTGTTGACCATTCTGACCCTGCTGGTTCTGATGGCCGTTCGGACCCTGATGGCCCTGCCGGAAACCTCCCTGTCCGTGCCTGAAGTTTCCTGACCTGAACCTCTTGTGATCCCACTGCTGGGAACCCTGATCACCCTGCCTCTGCCCCTGAACAGAATGTGCCCCACTGGCACCATTTCCCCCAGTCCTGCCCTGATGGCTGGACTCTCCTGACCTCTTGCCTTCAGTCATGTGAAAGCGATGGTCCTGGCAATGTAACAGTGCAGCGTTAACCACATCAGAATAAGTGGCTAACGATAGGTTCCCTAACAAGTGCTGATGAATCCTCCATGTCAACCCGTTCGTAAATTTCTGTATCTTCTTCTCCTCTGTCGGTATCTCATCCGGAACAATGTTCAGAAGATCAGTGAATTCGGCCTCATACTCGGCCACAGTCTTACCCTCCTGCTTGAGGCTCATCAACTTCCTCCTCATCTCCCTGTGAACATCTGACGGAAAGTACTTGCGGTCAAACCGCACCCAAAACTCCAGGATAGTGAGAGTATCTCTCTCCTCCATGGTGGTAATAGACTCCCACCACTACAATGCAGACCCCACTAGCTTAAAGGTAGCTAGTATCTGCTTCTGGACATCGATGCACTCATACATACTCAAGTGCCGCTGAATATCCTTCCTCCACTGACTCGAAACTACCACATCGGAGCTACCTGCGAACTTCGGAGGGTGTGCTTTCTGAAAAGCATCACGTACACGTTCCCAAGCAGACGGGAATGCATGTGCCTGAACTGGCGCGGCTATCAGCGCCTGAGGTGGTGCCTGCTGAACTACAGCTAGTGCGGCATTTACCGCCTGGGCCACAATGGCTGCAACCTTGGCGGCATTCATCGTGCCCTGAACTGGTGCGGGCTGTGGTTCTGGCGTTGCATCCCTGGGAATCTGTTGTGCACGTCGTGGAGGCATCTAAAATAAGAATGAAGTTTATAAGTTCGCAGTTATAAACTTAAAATAGCTGAAGAATGTAGCATATACAAAAGAATACAACAGTCCTAAAATATAGGGATCTACATCAAAGAAAGCTCAACGAAAAATATAATAAGCCGTACAGATCCTAAAAGACACTAGAACCTGATGCTCTGATACCACCTGTGACACCCCGACTAATTAAATACCGGGTAGATACTCATTTATTAAATCAATACAAAATGCCAAGTTGGTTCTGTTAATAGCATCACTGTCGAAAACATTTTAATGATTACTAACCACCTAGTATTTAAAAAGTAAGTTGCCAATTTTAAGTTAAGTCTGATTAACATGCAATAAAAGAATAATGGAAGAACAACATAATCCATTCACAATAACGAAGTAGTGCAATAACCAACAAATAGTAATAAGTCCGGAGGAAAACTCCTCACAACAATGCCACAACTGAAAATAATATGACAAGTCTGAATCCTGAATTAATTACATGCCAGAAGTCTGAATACTGAAATAAATGAAGTGACTCTAAAAGAAATGGGCGACATGCCCTACAACTGATAAATGCTGAATATAGAGTCAAGATAAATGAAGCATCTACAAGTAAAGTCCTGTAACTTCCACAAACAGCTACAGCTCGTCACCTGAATGAGGATCCTAAGCATGGTGTCCTTGTGGCTGGGCACCTAAAAATGGTTTTTACAAAAAGATAGATTTGAAAGCAAATGGAGAGCCCGAAAGTGGAAATCATTTTAAAAACAGCTAGTGTTTTAATAACATTTAAAACAAAGAATGCAAAATACATGTTAGGACGTGCTCTCATGTGAAATACTCACCTCTCGTCTAAATGTGCACTCCTAACGTTCCTGTACCCATTCATGTGTTTTCTCATAACTATTAAGTTCAAAAGAGTTTCTAACACTTCTACTCGGTTCACGTTTTAATTCCAACCTTAACAATTAAATAGAGAGTTCTACTTTAATTTGGATTCCCAGTTAGTAATACAATTCACTATCGGTTAACCCGTTATGTTTTCTCAAAACATTACCATAATTATATTTACAATAGCAACATGAAAGTTCCCATTTATTAAGTGTATATTATTCACATCATAAATATACAATACAAGCATCCCAAGACTAAGCTGCGGTGCACACATAATCTGCTATCCATCCTGGTGCATCACGTACATAAGGATCACGCATTTCGAATCTCTCAGGAATCGTTCTCAGATAACAACAATCACAAACAATGGAGGCGAACACAGTCACATCACATGGGTCACGCACATACCTGCGCTCCCACGACCAGCAGACTTATTAACATCCCAATAAGTCCTTCTCTGACCTATAATCATCGAGGTACCAGTCTAAATCCGGGCAACACAAGGATTAGAGGGCCCTAAGCGAACGTAAACCTCCCGTGATAGCAAGTATGGTAGGTATGTCATACACATAAAAATCATATGCTAAGCATTCACACATCTTAGATATCTCAGTATTCATAAAGGTATTCTCTACATCCTTATACCATTATTCCAATTTTATATCTATTTTAAGTCTCCCGATAATATAGAGTTTAAACTGTCGACACGTCACACGTCATAGTTTCTTATACTTAAAACCTATCTTAAATAGATTAATAAGTTCCTATTATTCCCACATATAACATCATCATTTCTAAGGTCCTTACTTTTGCCCCGAACCTCATTTCATCAATTATTCTAATTTATACTTTTAATCCAAATATTATCTCACTTATCGAATTCCATAAGATTTAGAATAATTCCTCGAATTGAATTCTAATTAAGGTCCAAATTTCATATCCATGCCTACTGGTCCTCCTTAAGTTTAAGGGTATTCATAAGGTCTCCAATAATATTTTCCAAGGGTTAACATCATTAAAATTTAAATAGGGAAAACTTTACTCATTCTGGGAAGGTCGATCGATCGACCTTTTCCTTCGATCGATCGATGGTGGTCGATCGATCGACTGATGAATGTCGATCGATCGAACGCACCAGGTATGGCTACGGACTGCTTCGTTTTGCAGTTTTCAAATCATCACAAAACATCCTTAACAAGCATGAAACTCCAAGAATACGTTATATTATCATCATACAACCATCCTACAACAGTATTAACGTTCTAAAACCAATAATTCATCATTCAAGGGCTTTGTTTGGGTCAATTCTTCATCAAGAATTTCAGTTTTCTATTTCTTTCAAGAACATTAATAAGCTTCTTCTAAAATCCGTTTTTAGATCATCAATGGTCATAATTCTGAATTCATAATTCGTCCAGATTGTTTCTACATGCAGTCCCTAACATAGTTCATAGTTTTACATCTTCAAATTCATGGGTCTAATCAATCTTCCAAGATAAATTTGATAATTTCCTAAACATGGAAAGCATAGCATTGAATCAACTGGAATTAAACCACTTGCCTTAATCTTTCTCTGAATTTGAGGTTGAATTTGAAGGTTGAATATGTCCTCTCTCTCTTTCTGCAGAATTCTCCTCTTTATCTCTCTCTCTCTACAAGTTCTTCTCAAGGTGATAATGGAGGTGGGGTTGGTTTTTGCCAAGTTTTAAAGTTTCTAACTTCTCCCGTAGCCCACTACCTAAATTGGGGTTGGAAATGGCTTAGTGGGTTAAGACTAAGTCAGATTTTTAACTCTAATTTTCGTGGGTTTTAATTACCCAATTTTCGAAATTACCAAAATGTCCTTATAAGTTACCGGTATGGCCCAATAATGCCCCGGGACCTAAACTTAACCCCCGGCTAGTATTTTCTGACTATTTCGACCCTTCTGGACTCATTGGCGCACTCAAAATGACCATACAGGTGATAAAAATAAATTTCACTTTTTAATTCAAATAAATATATTCCTGACGCGACTGTCACGCGCGTTCCAACAAAATTTCCCAAATTGCCGTATTTCAATCTCGCGACAATTTCAATAGTTCCAATATTCATATATTGCCATATATACACATTATAATCAAATACTAACTCATATCTCGGTAATATTTTTATCCGGATTAATTCTCAATTAATTCACATTTAATTCAATTAATCCCATAAATAAATATCATAAAAATACGGGGTATTACATAAGGCCTATTTTGGAAATGACTAAATCGCCCTCTCGGAGTGCCGGTTAGGCCTAAAAACGCCCCGAGACCCAAACTAAACCCTCGGGTACACTTTGCTGACTATCTCGACCCTTACGGACACATTGGCGCACTCGAAATGAACATACGGGTGACTTATAATTTTATTCACTTTTTATTATAATAATTTAGTCTCGACACGACACAGGCGCGTCCCGACTTAATTTCCATAATTGTCATATTATTCACCCGTGACAATTTTAAAAATTTCAGTTCTACATATTACTTTACTCATTAAGTAATATTCAACAAATTTGCAATAATTTCTAACTCTCATCACGCCAGTAATTATTTAAAATAAATTTTTGGATTAATATTAATTAAATTTAATAAATCCCCAAATTAAAAGCCATAAAAATACGGGGTATTACATACTTTCCCCCTAATAAGGGAATATCATCCCAAAATTTGGAAAATAAGGCATACCTGGTTGAAATAGGTCTGGGTATTTCTCGCGCGTATCTACCTCGCGCTCCCAAGTGAACTCCTCTACGTTATGATGCTCCCACTGGATCCGTACAAGTGGAACTACCTTCGACCTCAATCTCCTCTCGCTATGGTCTAGGATAGCCACCGGTCTCTCCTCATAAGAACTATCGAGTTGTAAGTCAATCTCCTCTATTGCGATGTGTGTGTGGGTCATATCATCCCGAAGGTATCATCTCAACGAAGAGATCTGTCATACATCGTGAATACAATGCAAGTGCTCCGATAATCCTAATCTGTATGCCACCAGCCCTATCCTCTCGATAATGGGGAATGGTCCTACGTACCTCAGAGCTAACTTCCCCTTCTTCCCAAATCTCATTACTCCTTTCATAGGAGACACGCGCAGTAATACTTGGTCCCCCACGCTAAACTCTCGGAAGGACCGCTTTGCATCGGCATAGCTTTTCTGCCGGTCCTGGGCTACCCGAATGTGACTCCTGATTAGCTCAACCCTAGATGACATCTCTTGAATCACCTCTGGTCCCAGCAACTTGTTGTCCCCCACTTTTAGCCAATAAGTGGGAGAATGACTAGGTCTACCATACAAAGCCTCAAATGGGGCCATGCCGATCGTGAACTGATAAGAGTTATTGTAAGCGAACTCCACCAATGGAAGATACGGTTCCCAACCCCCTCCAAAATCAAGTACAAAAATGCTTAGCATATCCTCCAGCATCTGATTGGTATGCTCTGTCTATCCATCCGTCTATGGGTGATAAGCTGAACTCAATCTCAACTCTGTACCCATAGCCTCCTGAAAGCTTTCCCAGAAGCGTGACACAAAAATCTTGTCTCTATCAGACACGATATCCAGGGGCACCCCATGTAGCCTAACTATCTCGAAAATATATAACTGTGCATACTTGCTCATGATGTATTATATCTGCACTGGCAGAAAATGAGCTACCTCGGTTAACCGATCCACTATAACCCATATGGAATCGTGACCCCGCTGTGATGTAGGAATCCCAGTAATAAAATCCATGGAAATTCTTTTCCATTTCCACGTAGGTATCTCCAACGGCTGAAGTAACCCTGGCGGTCTCTGGTGGTCCACCTTCACCATTTGACAGGTAAAACATTTGGACACGAACTCTGCAATGTCCTTCTTCATCCCACCCCACCAGTACTTTCGCCTCATATCCTGGTACATCTTATTCCCTCCAGGATGTACCGTAAATCTAGACCCGTGTGACTGTGTCATCACTGCATGACGTAAATAATATCCCTCCAGGACCACTAATCTCCCATTAAACCTTAAACCCCCATCAAAACTCACTGAATAGGACTCAGCACCCTCGGCTAAGAGTCGTAAAATCTGATCCTGACAAAACTTATCCGCTGCTTGGGCCTGTATCACCCTCGTAACAATCTTCGGTGTGACAGACATAACGGATATAAAGGAACGGGCTACTGCATCCTGGTGTCCTAACTCTTTCGACTTCACTTTCCATACTTCCGCTACCTCACCTACTGGCCTACGGCTTAACGCATCAGCAACCACGTTAGCTTTCCTCGGATGGTACTGCATCTCGAATTGGTAGTCTTTCACAAACTCCAACCACCTGCGCTGACGCATGTTCAACTCTTGCTGAGTGAATAAGTATTGCAGTGACTTGTGTCCTATGAACAATCGAAACTTCTCCCCCAACAAGTAATGTCTCCAAATCTGCAATGCAAACACGACCGCAACTAGCTCCAGGTCGTGGGTGGGGTAATTCCTTTCGTGAGGCTTAAGCTTGCGGGGGGCAAAAGCTATAGCCTGCTCCTCCTGCTAAAGTACTCCGCCGAATCCCTGTCAAGAGGCATCACTATACACCAGGTACTCCACTATCATCCTTAGCAAAGCAAGAACTGGTGCCGAAGTCTTCTTATCTTTCAGCTCGTCAAAATCCAATTGACAAGCGTTATCCCATATATACGACACTCCCTTATGAGTCAGATTCGTCAATGAACTCGCTATCTTCTAAAAACTACGAATGAACCGTCTGTAGTACCCGACTAACCCCAAGAAACTACGCACCTCTATCGGTGTTGTGGGCTGTCCCTACTCCCTTACTGTCAACACTTTACTCGGATCAATCGATATCCCCAATTCCAACACAACGTGCCCCCAAAACTGTACTTCCTGTAACCAGAATCCGCACTTCTTATACTTAGCATACATCTGATGCTCTCTAGAGTCTGAAGAACCTGCCTCAAGTTCTCGGCATGCTCCTCCTCAGTCTGTGAATATATTAGGATGTCATCTATGAAGACGATGACAAACTGATCCAAGAACTCTCTGAACACTCAGTTCATCAAGTCTATGAATACGGCGGGAGCATTTGTCAGACCAAACGGAATGACTATGAATTCATAGGACCCATGTCTCGTCAAGAAATCAATCTTCGACACATCTTGCTCCCTAATCCGTAGCTGATGGTATCTCGATCTTAAATCTATATTAAAAAAGAAGGCAACTCCCCTTAGCTGGTCAAACAGGTCATCGATTCGAGGAAACAAATACTTATTTCGTATCGTGACCTTGTTCAACTCTCGGTAGTCCATGCACAATCTAAACGAACCATCTCTCTTATTCATAAACAACATCGAAGCACCCCAAGGTGAGGTGCTCCAGCTAATGAAACCATGACCTAACAACTGCTCTATTTGATCCCGTAACTCCCTCATCTCCGCTGGAGCCATATGGTGCGGTGCACGTGCTATCGACCGAGTGCCCGACATCAAGTCTATGACAAAATATCTCTCTCGATTGGGAGGTAGGCACGGCATCTCCTGGAATACATCCAAAAATTCATGAACGACTGGAATCAAATCCAAGGGAATCACAATCTCCTTAGAGGTCTCCTCCTCTATGTAATATAGATGAGTGAAGGATCCTCCCTCAGGGAGAGGCATCGCCACCAAAAAATCTGTTGACCAGGAATGGAAAAAATAATACTCCTACCGAAATAATCTATCATGGATCAATACGTAGCGAGCCAATCCTGTAACACCCCGCCTGCCCGGGGAGAGCGAGCGGAGCGCTACTATCGATAAAACTAAACTAAATCCATCAATCAACAAGTATAGAGCATCTAAAACCCATAATAAAATAAATAAGAGAAACAACTAATCTCAATCTTCAAATTAATACAACAAAATTCTCTCGAATAAATACACTTAAAGTAAATCTCCAATGCTCTATACAAAAAAAAAATACATATCTTCCAACTTGTATTAAAAATTCTTCCCAAATGATCCATGCTAAAATCATTCCAATTGGTCCAAAATGCCCCAAACCACGTTAACCTGCCAACTAAAAGAAAATATGGGGAAGTACACAATACGACAAGAAAAATGCTCAATAAATATATGCGGTGAATAAAACGTAACAATACGAGTACGAATATTCAAATCAAATGCGAATCTCAATAGCATTTTATTAATATAATTTCTCAACAACACATCAATGGGATCCAAGCCTCACCCCATCCGCATATGCTTTATCAAGTCATAGCCCCGAAAAGCAAGAATTTTGGCAGGTGCCCAACCTCTGTGCCATATTAAAATCTCATAACAACGTGCTCAACAACAACATGAATAATACCACATGAATCAAAATAATTCCAACAATTATTTTTCCAGATTTCCAAGAATTTATCAATTCAAATATGAGTTCAATTAAATAAGAAATCAACAGAGTAAACACTCGCGAGATTTATGAGCATATTGTGTAAAACCCCATACCTCAAACCACGATGAGAAACCAACGATAAATCTTCCCAGAAATCACAATCACATCATCAAGATCATCTCTCTAAGATCATCAAAACACCTCCAAGAACAAACACCAAAATAGCCCCAAGAACACCTCAAAACCTAAGGTTGAAAGCATAAATTAAAGGGTACTGTTTGTGTATAAAAGAGAGAAAACGAAAATATATTTTTTGGGTATTTTTGTGCCACAAGACTGTTCCAAAATACTTTCCCACCATCCCTTTTTATAAGGTAAAAATAATAGAAGTTGAAACAAACTAAACCTCCTTGAAAATACTTGTTGTTCACGAAATCTGGGGGCATCGATCGATCGATCCCTCAGGGATTTTGACAGTTCGTCTTAGAAAATTTATAAGGGGATAAATAATCAAAAATTCGTATAAAATCCGTTTTAACTCCGATTTCGAAACCATTTGAAATTCTCGACTTTAAAAATAATTATCAACATAATTGAGCAATAAAAATAATTTATCAAAAACTTTATTTTTCCTCTATATTTTGAAAATACCCCAAAAATTATGCGAGTTGTTACACTTCCCCACTAACAATGGAATTTCTCCCTCGAATTTCGCCGAAAGCCTAGCTCTAAAAAATCAGGCCACTACAACTATCTCCAAAAATAATCTCGTCTCTCAAAAATAAATTCCTCACATCCAATCTCGGAACCTAACACGAATATCACCTAAAATTTCTATCTCCAAGTATGCGCCATAAAAATGCAACAGACTCAAAATCCAAGACCCGAGGGTGGTCGTATACCTAAGCTCTGATACCACTTGTAACACCCCGCCTATCTGGGGAGAGCGAACGGAGAACTACTATCGATAAAACTAAACTAAATCCATCAATCAACAAGTATAGAGCATCTAGAACCCACAATAATATAAATAAGAGAAACCACTAATCTCAATCTTCAAATTAATACAACAAAATTCTCTCGAATAAATACAACTAAAGTAAATCTCTAATGCTCTATACATAAAAAATAAATACAAATCTTCCAACTCGTATAAAAAATTCTTCCCAAATGATCCACGCTAAAATCATCCCAATTGGTCCAAAGTACCCCAAAACACGCTAACGTGCCAACTAAAAGAAAATATGGGGAAGTACACAATACGATAAGAAAAATGCTCAACAAATATATGCGGTGAATAAAACGTAACAATACGAGTACGGATATTCAAATCAAATGCGAATCTCAAAAGCATTTTATCAATATAGTTTCTCAACAACACATCAATGGGTTACCAGGCCTCACCCCATCCGCATATGCTTTATCAAGTCATAGCCCCGGGAAGTAGGAATTTTGGTGGGTGCCCAACCTCCGTGCCAATATTAAAATCTCATGACAACGTGCTCAACAACAATATGAATAATACCACATGAATCAAAATAATTCCAACAATTATTTTTCCAGATTTCCAACAATTTATCAATTCAAATATGAGTTCAATTAAATAAGAAATCAACAGAGTAAACACTCGCGAGATTTAGGAGCATATTGTGTAAAACCCCATACCTCAAACCACGATGTGAAACCAACGATAAATCTGCCCAGAAATCACAATCACATCATCAACATCATCTCTCTAAGATCATCAAAACACCTCCAAGAACATACACCAAAATAGCCCCAAGAACACCTCAAAACCTAAGGTTGAAATCATAAATTAAAGGGTACTGTTTGTGTATAAAAGAGAGGAAAAGAAAATATATTTTTTGGGTATTTTTGTGCCACAAGACTGTTCCAAAAACTTGCCCACGATCCTTTTTTATAAGATAAAAATAATAGAAGTTGAAACAAACTAAACCTCATTGAAAATACTTGCTGGTCACGAAATCTGGGGGCATCGATCGATCGACCCCTGGCATCGATCAATCGATCGATCCCTCAGGGATTTTGACAGTTCATCTTAGAAAATTTATAAGGGGATAAATAATTAAAAATCCGTATAAAATCCGTTTTAACTCCGATTTTGAAATCGTTTGAAATTCTCGACTTTAAAAATAATTCTCAACATAATTGAGCAATAAAAATAATTTTATCAAAAAATTTATTTTTCCTCTATATTTTGAAATAAAAAATTACGCGGGTTGTTACAAATCCTTGCTAATAATGGCGTCGTGCTCATGCATATCTAAAACTAGCTTGTTCGTGGGTAAAATTAAGCTACCAATCTCAATACCTACTCCCCGGCATATAAAGAAAATTAAGGACCCATTACCTAGTGGTGAATCTACACATGTCATTGTACTCTCTACCGCGTCTAATAACCCTAAGGCGCGTGCAAAGTGAGTAGCTATAAAATAGTGCGATGCCCAAGTATCAAATAAGACTCGACCCATAGTGCCATGGATAGGAAATGTACCCTCAATCGCGAGTTGTGCCTGAGGTGTTGCGGCCTGATGAACGTTATAGACACTCCCATACTACAATTGCCCCTGCTGAACGGGAGCTGTTGGGATGGCTGGTAGGGCTGGCATCTGAGCTGGCGCTGGGAGTGCTACTGGAAAGAGTGGCCTCTGCGGCTCATTACGGGCACCCTGCTGCTGTGGGGCCCTATCTCCCTCTGGGCAATCCTGACGCCTATGTCCATTCTTGCCACATCCAAAACACCTGCCCCTAAAGTTTCCTCCCCTCTGCCCCTGCTGACCACGACCATGTTGGCCGTTACCACCCCGCTATTAGCCCTGATGCTGATGGTGTTGGCTCTGCTGACTGGACTAACCATGTCTAAATCCCCCAAATCCCTGCCTAGGATCGCCGGATCGGAATCGCTTGGCAGGGTCCCCCTGATGGGAACTCTGCTCATTATGACGGTTCTGCCTTTGGGCTGCTAGTGCCGTACCAGTACTACTGCCCCCTGCCCGGCGCTGCTGGCTGGACTCCCCTGCTCGTTTGCTTCCCTGCTAATGGAAGCGGTGATCCTGGCAGTGCAATAGAGTGACGTTAAGTACGTCAGTGTAAGTACCCAACGATAGATTACCTATGAGGTGTTGACGAATCCTCCTAGCCAATCCATCTAAAAATAATAAT
The DNA here is from genome assembly GCA_949130495.1 of Sambucus nigra. Classification (NCBI taxonomy): domain Eukaryota; kingdom Viridiplantae; phylum Streptophyta; class Magnoliopsida; order Dipsacales; family Adoxaceae; genus Sambucus; species Sambucus nigra. The sequence continues at coordinate 418,700,182 of OX422221.1, read as the reverse complement.
ATATTCTTCTCCTCAGTGGGTGCCTCATTCGGAACTATAGTGAGAAGTCTCGTGAACTCCTCCTCATACTCAGCAATGGTCATACTCTCCTACTGAAGATTAAGTAACCTTTGCCTCATCTCAGCCTGCATGGTGGATGGGAAATACTTTCGATCAAATCGCACCCAAAACGACTGAATTGATATACTATCCCTCTCCTCCAAGGTGGTGGTGGATTCCCACCACTACAAAGCCGCCCCCACTAGCTTGAAGGAATCCAGTAACTGTCTCTACACGTCAGTGCACTCATACATGTGCAGATGCCTCTGGATGTCCTTCTTCTATTGGCTGACGATCACGATGTCTGAACTACCCAAGAACTCCAAGGGGATACGCCATATTAAAGGCATCCCTGAACCGCTCCCATGTAGTGGGAAGATGTGCTGGCACTGGCGCTACTGCCTGAACCTGGGGTGGAGCCTGCTGCATCATCGCTAGTGCGGAATTCACCGCCTGAGTAACAATGGCGGCTACTTCAGTTGCATTCATCATTCCTTAAGCCGGAGCTACTGGCTGCTCGGCCTGGGCATTCCTGTCTCGGGGTGCTTGTCTCAGATGCATCTAAAATGAGAAGGAAGTTTATTAGTCTACAGTTATTATTAAATCTCAAATAGCTGAAGACGTAAGCATAAGTATAAGAATACAACATTCCTAAAAATAGGGCTCTATATCAAAGATGCTAAGCTGAAAGCGAAATAAGCTGTACAAATCCTAAAGGACACTAGAACCTGATGCTCTGATACCACTTGTAACACCCCGCCTAATTAAATACCGGGTGATCAGTCCTTTATTAAATTAAAAATCAAGGTGAACGGTGTGGTTCATTCTTAGCATCACTGTCGAAAAATAATTTCCATATTAATCACCCTAAATAATTAAGCTAAGTGTCAAAACAATTTAAATGATTATTTCAATTATTAAATTCCATCGTAAAAACCTTTTTAAATAAAAACTAGCTTAATGATAACCAATTGTTAAAGATACAATCATCTAAAAGAAACATGCCAACTAGATTATTCAAATCAATAAAAATATCGATAACTACTTAAGATTGTTAACCTTAAATGCACTCCTATCCTTCTATTTTATATATCAATGGCATCGTGTGGGAACATGGTCCTAACTACTTACGATTTTATCCATCTTGACCTCAATTTTCTCGAGAACAAAGGCAATCATAAATTATACAAGAGTACCTTTTGAGACGAGTGAAACGATTTTCGAGATATGTATTAGTCATGCTTGTCTCTCACCCGTGCCTTGTAAATCTGCCCATTCTCATATGCATCGTTATGAATTTCTTCCAACTTATTTAATTGGAGCAATCGTTTCTTCTTGAATTTGTCCAAATCAAAATTCATCTATTTGATTGCACAATAGGCCTTGTGCTCAAGCTCCATGGGGAGATGAAAAGGTTTTCCATACACAACTCTATAAGGGGATATACAAAAGGGGCTTTTGTATGCCGTACGATAGGCGTATAGCACATCGATTAGTCATAACTACCAATCCTTACAGTCAGGATTGATCACCATTTCTAAGATATTTTTGATCTCACGATTAGTTAACTCATCTTGGTCACTCATCTGAGGGTGGTAAGTTGTTCCCACCTTATGCACAACACCATACTCCCTCATGAGATTAGCAAATGGACCATCGCAAAAATGGGTTTCGTTGTCACTAATAATCGCCGTCGGAATGCTGAAGCAAGAGTATGTGTTCCTTTAGGATCTTTAAGAAAACACTATGATATTTCATTCACAAAGCTATAATTTCAACCCATTTGTAAATGTAGTTAGTTACATGCTTTTTAAGGTCCTTCTAAACGGAGGCATTTCTGGCAAAGATTATTATTCTTTCGCAGCCCTCTTCCCATTTTTCACTCATCAAAATTTTATTAAATAAAGTCCTCACTGAAAACGGAATAACATGCACCTCTTCAATTGTCAAGTTTTATCGCATTTTGTTCGTTGTATAGGTAGAATTGAGATGAAAACACTGACCAACATGGGATAAGATGAGCACAATAATCAACCAGATTCGTGCACGAGTGCAATAAAAGAGACAAGGAGCCAAACATGTAGAAAGATATCACTAAACACTTCTCAATGGCGCCAAAACACTGTAAAGCACATGATGAAGTGAAGTAGTATATCTAGTCACTACCAAAATGTCACATGAAAGATGGAGATGATGTGGTGACATTGGCCATCCTAAATGTCGAACCATAAAATGTGCAAATAAATTACAAAAATCTTTTTGACTTTTCATTTTTCTTAAAAAGAACTGAAAATATTTTTGAACTTTTCATATATTCCTAAATAACCAAAAATCTTTTTGTATTTTTCAAAGAATAAAGAATAATTCAATACAAAATGATACAAATGATACGGTCTAGTAATAGGAATCCGATGATATGATCATGAAATATGCGTCCTACTCTAGACATGGAACTACACCTCAGTCAACAGTGAAAATTCCTAAAGACTTCCTAAGACTCTTGAATCTAAGGGCATCTAAAGGCTTAGTCATAATATCGGTTAACTGAAGGTTAGTAGATAAAAAATTCAAGGATACGACATTTTTCTCTACAAGCTCCCGAATAAAGTGCTCGCGTATCCTAATGTGCTTTGTGTGCGAGTGCTGGACAAGATAGCGAGATATGTGTATCGCGCTTGTGTTATCACAGGAAATGGTCATGGTGTCCTGTGATATCCTATAATCTTCCAGTATCTACTTCATCCACAAAAGTTTCGTGCAGCAACTCTTAGCCTTAGCAGTGGATAAAGAGATGGAGTTTTACTTCTTGCTCAACCAATAGACAAGAGCAGAGCCAAAATAGAAACACCCACTAGAAGTGCTCCTATATCCATCTGCATCCCCGACCCAATCGGCATCCGAATAGGCGAACAAATGATCATTGGTATCAAAGGAATACCAAATGCCAAAAGGAAGAGTTCCACTTACGTATTTGATAATACATTTTAGAGCGAGTACGCGTGACTCTTTGAGGGATGCCTGATATCGTGCACAGACTCCAACACTAAAGGCGATCTTGGGATGACTAGCAGTAAGGTAGAGAAGACTGCCTATCATACTCTGATATAAGGTTTGCTCAACGTCCTTGCCTGTAGTGTCCTTACTAAGCTTTGTAGATGTACTTATGAGTGTACGTGCATGCTTAGCGGAGTCCAAACCAAATTTCTTCACTAGGTATCTAGCATACTTAGATTGGGAGATGAACATCCCATCCTCTAGTTGACGAACCTCGAGACCAAGGAAGAATGTAATTTCACCTACCATGCTCATCTCAAACTCACTCTTCATATCCTCCTCAACATGATGAGCATGCTGAGATCACGTGGATCCAAAGACTATGTTATTAACATAGACCTGGGCAACTAAAAATAGCACCATCAACTCTTCTGACGAATAATGTCATATCAACTCCCCCTCTCTGAAAGCCACGAGTTAAAAGATAGGAAGTAAACCTCTCGTGCAAAGTACGGGGTGCTTACTTCAAACCATACAAGGCTTTCCTTAGATAGTAGACGTGTTCAGGATATTTAGGATCTTCAAACCCTTTTGGTTATTACACGTAAACCTCCTCCTGTAGAATGACATTCAAAAAGGCACTCTTGACACCCATCTGATATAACTTGAAGTGCTGATGACATACGATGGCAAGTAGTAAATGGATGGACTCAAGCCTCGCTACAGGAGCAAATGTATCATCAAAGTAAACATCCTTTATCTGTGTGTAGCTTTGTGCGACCAACCTAGCCTTGTTACGGATAATAGTATTATTTGTATGCATTTTATTCTTGAAAATCCACTTGGTTCCAATCACGTTGGTCTCACTAGGTCGAGAGACAAGTTCCCAGACATCAATCTTTCTAAATTGAAGCAACTCATAATGCATGGCAGATATCTACTATTCATCCTTGAGAGCTTCTTTGTGATTCTTGGGCTCAACTTTGGACGTGTAGCGGACATGGCTAACAACATTCTCTAGTTGAGCACGAGTCTTGACCCCTAGGGTGGGATCTCCTAAAATGGCAGTAGGGTCATGACTCTTGAGAACCCAAGTAGGTGTGTCCCCTACGACAGTAGTAGGGTCCACCCTAGGTATGGGAGGTACAATGGGATCATCAATAGGAAGTGCGTCATCCTCACACAAATGGCTGGGGTCAATTAATGCTGGAGGTTCGTCATCTTGCACGGTGACGTTAATTGACTCCATAACCTTAGAGTTTCTCAGGTTAAAAACCCGGTATGCTCCACTATTCGATTTATATCCTAGCAGTATTCCCTCATCGCTTTGGGAGTCAAACTTTCCTAGTTGCTCTCTCTCCCGTAGGATATAGCATTTACTCCCAAAGACACAAAAATATGCCAGGTTGCGCTTCTTTCCAGTCCACAATTCATAAGGCATTTTAAGTGTGTGTGGTTTCAAGTAAACCCTATTCATCGTATGGCATGTGGTAAACACCGCCTCTGCCCAAAATCTCCTAGAAACTTTACGACCAAGAAGTATAGATCTATCCATTTCCTGAATCGTCCAATTTTTCTGCTCAATAATCCCATTTTGTTGAGGGGTCTTCATGGTCAAAAATTCATGTTTGATCCCAAGGCTATCACAGTAAATATCTACTTTTTTCTCCTTTAATTTAGGGCCATTGTCACTACGCATTCTATTAATAGTTACACCGTGTTGGTTTTGCAGGACACGACATTTCATCATCAAAAACTCAACAATAACTGATTTCTCTCTCAGAATACCTACGATAGAATATATCGAGAAATCATCCACCATAACGAGGATATACCTCTTACCACCTAAAATCTCTGTACGAGTAGGACCCATAAGATCTATATGAATCAACTCAAGTACTCTAGAGGTGGTAATGGAGTTTAACTTCCTGTGGGGTGTACAAATTTTCTTTCGCAACTGACAGGGTCCACAAACTGTGGAAGTTGGTCTTCCAAGAAATGGTAAGCCACGTACTAAGTCCTTTTTAACAAGATGATCAAAATCTTTAAAGTTCACGTGACCTCGATGTTAATGCCACAGATCCATAGGAGTGATCGTGGTGCTGTTGCAGATAAATGAGTACTTGGGCGCTATCCTATAGTAGTTATCTTCTGTTCTCACCCATTGCAATACAAGTTTACTGGCTTAACCATACACATTACAAGCATCCCAGTCAAACTTAATCGCAAAGTTAGCGTCGCACAACTGGCTGATGCTGTGAAGGTTTGCCTTTAAACCTTTGACTTACAACACATTTTCTAGCTTAGGAAATCCTGGTATCTCTATAGTACCTCATCCTACAATGCTATACCTTCTCCCATTACCAAAAGTGACTTTACCTTCCTTACGATCCACTAAGGAGTTAAAAAATGAGACGTCACCAGTCATGTGTCTAGAACACCCACTGTCAAAATACCACTGTGAGGTATTCTGAATTTTCAGAGTGACATGAGAAACAAGGGCTTTGTTGCCATTCTTAGGTACTCAAGAGGAGGTAACCTTTTGTTTACCCTTGTTGTTGATGGTTCTAGTGGCAAAGTTGGTAGTATTCACAGACGGTCCAGATAATCGTTGGAATTCTCCCATTAAACTTTGGGTAGTGACTAAAAACTCAACCTATTTTTTCAGTCTCGTGAGATTACTCGTGGGGTGTGATGGAGCATAAGTACGTCTTGTGCGACCCAAACTATAGCAAAATTATCTCAGGTGACCTTTCCTCTTACAATAAGTACAAAAGTACACAGTCTGAGGTCTACGTCGATTTGCTTTTCTTGGCCGAACAACTTTCTTGGGTTTTGGTGGATGACCATACGGATTCATCGTAAACTCAGGGACTAGTTCAGGTGAAATTTGTGATGTGTACGCACCATCAAACCCAATTCTCGACCTCTCACCAAATCCCAAAGTAGGGGCGAGGAGCATCTTTCTATATCTATCCTCGATTTGAACCTTGACTTCCTGTGCTCTTTCAAGATCGTGAGTGAGATGGGCAACAAGGGCTTCCAGAATCTTTCGAGCCTCTTCGGATGCAAAAAGGTCTCTCGTCAGATTAGCCACTTTCTTTATCAAGTCCCTTTGACTTTCTCAAAACTCTTCTCTCTCTCTAAATAGTATCTCTCTCTTCAGAAATAGAATATCTTTATCTCAAAGCGGTGCACAAGGAGGACTCACTCTCTCTTATCTCTCCTAACTCTTTCTCTAACGCCGCAATACTAATAACTAAACCTTTATTACGCTTTTTATTTTTAAATGAAAATGTATATAAATCAGCATAAGCGCGATTAAGGTCACTCTCACTCTCACTCCCACTCCCCGTATCCTCTCTCTAACTTTTAGTGTCGAGGTCACCATATGAAGAGGCATCCTCATCGACGTGAGGTGCATCAGAATCTCTTACGTGGCTAGCCATGAATGCGATGAAGTTTCACTCATGCGGTGATTCTGCTCCTGAATCCATGGACTCGACCTCGCTATCGTCACTCTGGCTAGCATTTAGAACAACTTTGTCTTTTTCTTTGGCTAGTCTGTTCAGCCTTGTAGCACAAGCATCTCTCTTCGTTTCTCTTGGGCGCGTCTTTCTTTTCTTTTTTAGAATTTTTATTTTTCTCAATTTTCTTTTTATCATTAAACTTGCCACTATTTTTTAACTTGAGAAATTTCTTAAAATTATTAGCAAAAAAGCGAAATCATCTAAATCAAAGTCGAAATTAGAATTTGACGTATTTTCCTTACTCCATTTAGAAGATTCTACCATTCTCCTAGTTGACTCAAAATTCTTTTTGGCTTGGGCCTTAAGAGCAATTCCTTTATCTCTTGCTTTAACAACTTTAGGAAACATGTCTATTTCATAGGTTTGAAGATCACCTACTAATTCTTCTAATTTAAGGGATTTCAAGTTTCCTAAATAATTTAACACTGTGACTTTGGGGATGAAACGCTTAGGCAAGGAACGTAATATCCTTTTAACAACTCTAGAATTATGGATGTGTTCACCAAGATTGAAACTAGTATTGACTATATCAGACAAACGAGCACAAAATTTGTCAAAGCATTCGGATTCCAAAATATTAATTGTTTCAAACTGAGTTGTTAAATTTTCCAGTTTTAACTCTTTAACATCATTAGTTCCTTCATGGGTAATTTGTAGAACGTCCCATGCTTCTTTAGACTTGGTACACGTCATTATACATCGAAACTCGTCTGGAGTGATGGATCCCGAAATGGCACTAAGTCCTTTAGAATTATACGTAGACCATTTAAATTCATCCTCTATCCATTGGGCCATAGATTTTAAAGTTATCACGTTTTCAACAGTGACGGTGGGAGGTGTCCACCCATTTTCAGTAAGAATCCACACACGTTTATCAATGGCTTTAAAGGAACATTTCATCTGGGCTTTCTAGTATGAATAGTCAGACCCGTCAAAAATTGGAATTTTACTAAACGATTTTTCCATTTGAACAAATGCCTTTTCAAGAAATCAATTACAAAAATTGATATTTAGAAAAAAATTGCGGAAAATTACACGGTGAAATTGTGTAATTGGCTCTGATACTAATTTGAGAGTGCGCTATTTGTTAAACCAAAGAAACCCATTTAATTAAATCCAGTTTTTTATTATGCAGATATAAACACACATCTAGGTCATGCATCTAAAGGTGATTAATTAATAAATAAACACAATCACATCATACAATATTCCATCACACATAGCCAATGAGGAAAAATCCACGAAAGGGGAAAAATAACTTTATTTCTATATAATTGTACCAACTAACGTACATAAAGAAATACAGTTTGACAAACGAAGACCCTTAGGCACCGGTTCGTTGTCGTCAGCAAGAGCTTCTCGCAAGACACTCTAAGTTCAGCAGTGTAGAGAACCCTTTCTCAACACAAGATGCTCCACAGATGTGGGTATGGTTGGATGTAGAATGATTCACACGTAATTATGAGTGTTTGGGCTTGATTTATAGGTGAAAACTTGATATATTAGGTCTGATAAATGATTCCTCCAAAGCCTTGAACGAAAACATCCCCGAAAATGGATTTTATAGGAACGTAAAGAATCTGGACGTCGGATTTTTTTGAGGCTCGTCGGACCGGTTTGGAAAGGATCATCGGATCGATTCGGCATTCGGATCGATTCATTTTTCACTTTAATTGGATCGGTCCGGTAGATAAAACTTGGCAGAGAGTTTTAATGGGTCGGACTGGCTCATTTTCCTACAGGGCCGGATCGATCCGATTTCTAATTTTTGTCAGCCTATGTATATGGACCCTTATAAACCGAAAAATGTTACCATAAACACATGATTGAAGGTAATGGGAATGACACACGATGTTAGTGATGATGGATACGTGAAATGCATAATTCGAATTGAGGCTGTCGAAATATGATCGTGCTGAGATGAGCCGACTATAGCGGTATATGACATATATTCTAAAATCTAGGATAAAATAGAAATGCCTAGATAATACCCAGGAAATTTATATAACATGTCCTTACACTATTCCTTTCTTATCTTTTATAGTGAGATTGAATTCCTAGAGTAATAATACCCACCTAATCAAATGCGGCTTAGCATCCTTGTTTGAAAGTATGTCCCATTTGGAGGTTGAACTGTGGGAGTATGTCCCATGGGAGGAACTTTAATTTTCAACGGAGGAGGAGATTCTTGTAAATACGACGGTTGATATCTTGGTGGTCGGGGTGGACCTTGATAATTTGGATGTGGGTGATTTTGAGCTTGTTAGGACTTCCCATAATGGAAACTGGGATGTTTTTTACAAGAAGGATTATACCCCTCACCAAGAGGAGTCATATATGTCTTCTTGTAAGTGGAATTATCTTGATCATGAAGAATCACCTTATAGGATTGGATTTTTGGACAATCCTTGCTAGAGTGATCATCAATGTCATAAATAGCACACGACTCCTCAATATGAGATTGAGCTAGAACAACAGAACACTGAATCTTTAAATCCACTGATTCAACTCTCTTTGTTAGTTGGGAAAATCTCATTGACATATCATCCCTATCGACGAGATGATACATCCTATGGATATAAGTGGTTGGATTAGAAGATCAAAATTGGCTTTTTTTGGGTCAAAAGTGTCCAACGCTTGAGTGGTCTCGGAATAATATTTAAAGTGTACATCGACAACTTTCGGGTCTAAGACGAAGAATTTATCAGAACACATGATCTCTAACATTTGTTTGGAATTGAGTGTAAGACCATTATGGAAAAAGGAGATGAGTATAAATTTCTCAAAACCATGGTGAAGGCATTTACTCAAGAAGTTATTGAGTCTCTCCCCACACCTCCCAAAGGTCTCGTTATTACCTTGGATGAAGGTTTGAATTTGTCCCTTGAGTGTTTTGGTTAGGTGGGTGGGAAGGAATTTTTCTAAGAATTGGGCTTGCATATTACGCCAACTCCCAATATAATTTGGATCCAAGGAATGAAGCCAAGTTTTAACCTTATCCTTGAGATAAAAGGGAAAAGTTTGATTACCCCTCTCGAACTCCCGTACATGTAGGTATGGTTATTCACTTTCCATGCCGTGAAAAGTGGGTAACAGTTGTATCATTCCATTATGAAAATGGAATTGTGCAACATTGAGGGAAAATGATGCACGACGGGAAGGTGGTCCTCTTTGGTTATATGTATTCTCTCATTAGCCGATATGGTAGCTCAACATCTTCTCGGCTACCATGCTCACTCAGATTATTACTTATGGTGGTGGAATTGGAGTTGGATCTAGATTGTGTGAAATTGGAAGGAGTAGGAGATGGTCTTATATTATATGAACGCTCGCTTGATGATGAATATTCAACTAATGGATTTTGATTATTGTCATTTGTGTTTTGCATTTATGAAAAATTTAAATTTGTATTGGAAATAACTCGACCACAAGGAATTAAATAGTGTATAAAAATGTCGTATAGCCTGAATTTTGTTGTCAATCCCCCACAACGATGCATAAAACTTGATGCTCTAAAAACTATGTTTGATTCAAGTGTAAATCAGTCATAACAAGTAATAAGTTGGCAAGTCCGGGATCGATTTCCATAGGGATTGGATACTTAAAGAAGAACAAGTTCGGGTTGTATGAAGTTACTACACGTCATAAAATTAAAGTGATAAGATGATAATTGTGGGGGTGGTAAACTATAACTAACAAATATCTTATGATGAACTAAAATAGGTGTGAATTAGTAAAAGACGATGATTATGAACAAATGAACTAGGAAACTTGCTATTTAAAGTAGAGAAAAGAGATTATGTATCATTCTCCCACCTTGGACTAGATATATAATTTGATGGATTTTGGTTTAATTAAATTCTAATCGATCATATCCAATTAAGTCCAAACATCAATCGTGTAGAGATGAAACTCGATAATGTTGGACTAAGGTTTTAATTAGTTATGGCGACAAATGAGTTGAGTTTGTGGTAAAGCTTCAAGCATAAACTTTGATTGATAAGGGAAGTTTAGAGACTATGATACTCCAATTTTAACACATAAGTTTCAATTAAAATGAATAAAGATCAAACCTAACTTTGAAGTTAAATCATCCATAGTGGGATTATGATTTCTATCCTAGAAGAATTAACTACTCATAGCAACCATAAAATTTATCCTGAAAACAAGAGAAAATATACCATTTAAGAGAGTAACGACAAAGATTCTATTGTAAAAACAAAGTTTTACAAAACCAATATCAAGCTAATGACTAGTATGAAATAACTTATCATCAACTATTCAACAATTAACAATTAAGGAAGAGTGAGAGAAAGAAAGCTAAATGAAACCCTAGGAGAGAGAATGAGTAAAAATGAAAGACAAAAAGACATTTTACTCCCAAAACAACAAGTACTGGTCTTTACAAGCAAAATTACTTTATGTAGTAATTAGGAATAACAAAAAGAAAGAAAAAACAAAAGGGAAATCGTGACAGCAAACCCAAGACCAAATCGGTCCATCCAGGACCGGCTCGGGATGGTTTAAAAAAAAGAAAGAAATCTAGCTGGTTTAGGTAAGATAAAAGTTAAAGGATGTACTTAAGTCAATTTGCAGAAGAGGGGACATACGAGAATCACTATTAAACTTCGTTAGAATTCGAATTGATGCACAGACAGTGGCCATGCAAAGCACACTCGATGAGAAATGTGTCCGTGCTATTCAGCTATGAGAATGCCCCTACACAAGGTGCCGATTATGAAAAGATTGTATTGCAAACAAAATTCCAATTTTTTTTATATTTTTTAATTTTAAAGATCAAAAGTTTAAACAAGTTGGACCCAATAAAAACTTGTGCACATATTTTAAACCTTTATTGTGAAAAATCGATTTATCCAATTTTATATTTATAACCAAAAACATGCATTTAGGTGATAAGCAGATAAAATAAGTGAAACATCCACAATGCGCCGATATACGAGGAAAACCCACAGTGGGAAAAACCTCAGATGGAGTAGTTAAACAGATCACTATGATAAGGTTTTACGAAAGATAGGCAGTATGCTCAAGGACTCATCTCCCTCACGAGCCTTGACATTCCTTTATCTTCAACCTATCCTACACAGTGCAATGCAGGAGTCCACCCACACAAGTTGCCATAATGCACGAGTCCACCGCACGAAAATGCCCTTACACGAGGTGATGATTAGGCAAAGATGGTATTACAAACAAAAGTCTAATTTTTTGTATTTTTTAATTTTAAAGATCAAAACTTTAAACGAACTAAACCCAATAAAAACTTATGCACCAATTTTAAACTTTTTTGTGAATAACCGATTTACTCAATTTTATATTTTGAACCTAAAACATAGATCCAGGTTATAAGAAGATAAAATAAGTAAAACATCCACAACGCGCTGATGTATAAGGAAAACCCACAATGTGAAAAACCTCGAATGCCACAACCAAACAAATCACTATGATAAGGTTTTTCAAAAGACAGACAATAGACTTACTTAATGACTCATCTCCCTCGCAAGCCTTGATACTCTTCAATCTTCAACCTCTCCTTCACAGTGCAATGAATGAGTTCATCCACACAAGCTGCCATAATGCATGAGTCCATGCATGGATCGGTATCCATAATGAGTCTCAAAACCGTCTACGGATTAGAATACGAAATCCACTACTTCATCACCGCAATACAGTAAACAACACGTACATATTCCATAGCACGAAACACGTTCTCTTAAGATGAAGAGAAATAAACTTTAGTGCACAAATAAAATATCTCAGTGTAAATGAATATAAGAACTTGGATCTTTAAACTCAAAGGGTGAAAGTAGGGTTTTAGAACTTTGGTAAATAGGTAAGGAATTGATTTTTGCCAAAAATTCTAAAAAAATCTGAGTCCAACATAGCTTAAATAGTGAAAATAAGAATTTTGAGGCGACGAACTCGTTCGAATCAAAACACATATCTCGTTCAAACGAGAATCCCATTTCGTTCTAACGAAACTCATGTTCGTTCGAATGAACTGACTTTCTCATTCTAAAGAGCTTATAAGAAGTTGTCCACTATTTCACAAAGATTCCTCGCTTGATGTTCGTTAGATGTTTGTTCCAATGAGATTTTAAAGTCGTTCTAATGAGATCAAACTTCGTTCTAATGAAAACAACTTTCATTCTAACGAGGTGCAGAACTCGTTCTAATGAGATCAAAACCAAAAAATATTTTTCTTAAAAAACATTTTAAAAATAGTTCGAAATAATTTTGTTCAAAAAACAAACACCCTTAAAAATATCCAAGGACCATATTCAAAATACATTCATACCGACAAACACGACACGGTGTTGTAATACCCCGTATTTTTATGGCTTTTAAAATTGGGGGATTTACTAAATTTAAATTGAGATATTAATTTAATATTATTCCGAAAATTTATTTTTATATTTACTAACGTGATGTGAGTTAGTAATTATTGGAAAATTATTGAATATTACTAGATGAGTAAAGTAATATATGAGATTTATTTTATTAAAATTGTCACGAGTGAATAAATGGCAATTATGAAAATTTAAGTCGGGACGCCACTGTGTCGTGTCAGGACTAAATTATTATTATTATATAAAGTGAATAAAGTATAAGTTGCTCGTATGGTCATTTTGAGCGCGCCAAAGTGTCCGGAAGGGTCGAGATAGTCAGAAAAGTGTACCCGGGAGTTTAGTTTGAGTCCCGGGGCATTTTTAGGCCTAATTGACATCCCGAGAGGGTATTTTAGACATTTTATATTTTTGGGGAATTAAACCCACGAATTTTCTAAGGATATATCAGCCTTTAGGAGTTGTCTTCTAGTGTTAACAAACACAAAATCAAAGGATGACCATTAGAGAATAAATTGGCAAGCTTTTCCAGAAATTCAAGGCCAAAGACTCAACCGTTTTCACCGCCACCACTACCAAAACGTAGATCGCGGAACGAGGAGCACAACCATACCTTTTTACTTCACAAATCAGAAACTAAATTCCCAGGCACGTATATATATTTCTCTCTTTTTAGTTAATGTCTTAATCATGTTAGTCTAGGGTTCTTTAGGACTTGTCCCATGAAAGAAATTGTTAATTTAGAGACTTTAAATCGCATGTTTAGAGAGATTCCATATATTATGGATATACCCATCATATGTAGAGGATTACCAGCGAATTTTTATGAGTTTAGAAACAAGAAATCTGGGAAATAATTAGAGGAATGTATATTTCTTTCAAAATTAAGGTTCTTGAAGATTTTGTCAATTTTACCTCATTAATCTGATATAGTTGATGAATTTATACATGTTTTGCGTAGGAAATCTTGTATATATGTATATAGAACTTGTAGTACCGTTATTTGAGAATTCTAGAGTTGTTAATGACATTTTTGGAGAAATTGGAAGATGAAACCCGTAGGTTTAAATTGCAGTTTCTAGGCAAGAACTGATTGATCGATAGATCGAACCCAGAGCATCGATCGATCGACCCCTCCTGAAAAACTGCATATTTCTCATTCGTTAGTTTAATCCGATTAAAATGTATGGAAACCCTTGATTGTTGTTGTTGGAATATAATGGGATATAGAGATGACCAGTAGGGCCTAGGTAGACCCCGTTGAGTAACATTTTAGTGTAGGATGAGATTTTGGGTTAACGAGGAATGATTCATGTGTATAAGAAATCATGCGTATATTTAATAAAAAGATCGGGACTCGTAAGGGAGTTAGACCGGAACGTAAGTGAGTGAATGCCTACTGAAATTATACTTAGAATACTTCGAGAGAGGAGAAGTGAGTATGAAGCGAATAATAAATGAGAATACAAATAACGAGTCCGTTATACAAAATAATCGAGTAAAATGTGTAATAACGGATAATTATAATTATGGGTCGTGAGCGCACCAAATTTAGAAATGGGAATGTGTATATATATATATATATATATATATATATATATATATATATATATATATATATATATATATGACTGTGTGATTGTGCATATATTATATCTGTATAAAAATCATACTCGGGCTACTTACTATTACGGGGGTTTTCGCGCCGGGACGGTCTTATCTCGATGGGACCTTTATGGGGGATATTGACTCGTACCCTAGAACATAGAATTCCTTGGTACAGGCTATCTGATTGATAGTCAGACGGTCCTAAGAGACGTGAGGGTATGTGCTGACCTCATAGTGACTTGGAACTATGCTTCGCCTCCATTTGTATGTGTTTCATGTTAATGTAGTTCGAGAGTGATTCCGAACTAGTATTTCCCTAAATATGTGTGTTACAGGGACTTGATAGCAGAGTATGCCAGCACCATAGATTTTATGTGGGGTGCAGATAGTATATATATATATATATATATATATATATATATATATATATATATATTATATGAGTGATTGGTATATATATACTTATATATGGAAACCTTGCACCATAGATTTTATGTGGGGTGCCGTTAGTATATATATTATGCGTGTAACTAATATATATACGGATATCTATATGAGAACTTTCTACTGTGCGTAATAGTAGTTAATTAATGTATAAATTTTCAACTTCACTATAAGTATTAGGAAACTTTATGATGGTACGGGGTTATTCTAAATAACGTAATAAATCCTGAAGAGATTTATTTTCTAAAGTGAATATCATAACCTTATTTTCAAGTGATAAAACCTTATGGAAAATAATTTTGAGAGACTTATGAGATTCATTAGTACGGTAGGCGTGCACACTAGACGAGAGGTGAGAATTCTCAAGAGAGTGTTGCATACTAACATGGATGTTGCATTAGCAGGTAAGCATTTTAATGACTTGCTAAACTATTTTTAAACTATTTTACAATCGGGCTCTGACCCGTTTTGTGTTATCTCTTCTCTCTTGTATATATATGTATATATTACAGGTGCCCAGCCACAGGGGCGTCATGCATAGATTCCTTGGATCGGACGCACTGTAGCTTATGTGGGAGTTGCAGGCCTTTGTTTTAGACGACCTCTTCATTGATTCGGTTCTTGTTATAGATCTTCATAGATAGGGCATGTGTCGCCCATTTCCCATTCAGTGTAGATTTGTCAGGTATGTATGTTTATTTATTTTCAGTATTCGGTACTCTTTGGGTATTAACTCTTGTCAGGATGATTTCATTTATAGCTTAAATTTGGTTTGTTTAATCAGACGGATTAATTCTTTTGTGCTGATTGCTATCCGTAGCACTTATGTGATTCTTAAACTGTTGGTTATTTAAAAGGTTTTCGAATTGGAATTTAATAAAAATCGAAATAAAGTTTTAAATTGTTTTGACACTTAGCTTAATTTATCAGGGTGTTTAGATTGGAATTTTTTTATTTTGCGACAGTGATGCTAAGAATGAACCAACTGTTCACCTTGATTTTAATTTAATAAAGGATTGATTGCCCAGTATTTAATTAGGCGGGGTGTCATAGGTGTGTATGCAACTTTGAAGCTTGGATGCTAAGTTTTCATCAAATATGTTATAGGCTTATGAGTTCGACAATACAAATCCTAACCTATGACTCAAATGTTTTGTTCGGAATTAAGACAATTACAAACAAATTGACTCGATTGGAAATTCTCCCTTGCAGATCTCTCCCTTTGGATATTCTTGGACAAAATCAAAATTAAAATTATATGGGCTGTCATGATCTCTAAAATGATTCAATCCTCAGCCCTAAATGGAAAAAAGTACAATTTGACCGACTCATAAACTTGAGTAGCTTTGCATGCTTGAAAACTTTTTTGCTTACTGTAAACAAACACACTTAAACACACTTTCAAATGCAAAGAGAATATAATAAGTATAAAATTCGCATAAGAATAAATTTTTAACAATGTCTAAAATAATTTTAATTTAGGCAAGACGTCTCCCTCTAAGATAAAGATATCCTAATGATGAAAGGAAATATACCATTTCTCCCATTTTTGTTCAGGAATAGATAAACTAAGAAAGCATAACACTATTACTCCCCCCAAAACCCAATCTCCCCCTAAAAGTTCGAACACGAGATACCAATTTTGAAATAGGGAAAAGGGGATAAAATTAAACAATATTGTTATAAGGACATGTTTTATAAATGTCCGGGTTAGTATCTAGGCATTTCAGTTTTATCCCTGATGTCAGCATATATGTCGTATACCGCTACAGTCGGATCGTCTCAGCACATCTCTGCACGATCATATATTGACAGCCTCAATCCGAATTCTGTGTTTCTCATGCCCATCGTCATCAATATCGTGCATCGTGATCATTACCTACATCATGGGTTCGTGGTATTTCTTTTTCCGATTCATAAGTCTCCTCATATAGGAACAAAAAGGAAGGTAAATTCGGATAGATCCCGATATGGAGATAATTGAACCGATCGGGGTCGCTTTTTTATATAGAAAATGTCTTTTGATCTGACCGATCCAGTGCTGAAGAAAACGAACCTATCCAGTTGGTAATTCTATATAGGAATAGTCAACTGTCCAGACCAATCCGTTTAAAAAGAAAATCGAATTGATTCGGATGACCGAAGTGATCCGGTGATCCTTTTCGAATCGGTCCAATGGGTTCAGAAAAATCTTACGCATCGGATTTTATTTGCTTCTATAAATTCCAACTTCGGAGTTTGTTTTATTTAAGACTTTGAGGAAACACTTTATCGACCTAATACGTCAAGTATTCATATGTTTCAAACACAAACACTTTGAGATTCACAAACACTCAGAATCACAAGGGTGAATCGTTTTAAACCCAGTCATACACTTTAAGATTCTGATTCACCTCACGTCGATGAGGTTGCCTTATCACATGAAGACCTAGACACTGAGAGTGAAAGAGAGGATGTAGGGAGTGAGAGCGAGAGTGACCTTCGTCGCTCTTATGCGGATTTATATGCTGATTCTTTTAAAACCAAAAAGCGTAATAAAGGCTTAGTTCATAGGATTGCAAAGTTAGAGAAAGAGTTAGGAGATATGGGAGGGAGCCTCCTTGTGAATTTCTTTGAGAGAAAGAGAGTCTGTTTGTGGAGTGAGAAAGAGAGAGCCTATTTGGAGAGAGAGAGTTTGTTTGGAGAGAAAGCGAAGTGTTTTGAGAAAGTTAAAGGGGACTTGACAAAGCAAGTGGCTAACCAGACGAGAGACCTCTGTGAATCCGAAGAGGCTCATAAGATTTAGGAAGCCCTTGTTGCCCAGCTCACTCACGATCTTTAAAGAGCACGAGAAGTCAAGGTTCAAGTTGAAGATAAATCTGGAAATATGGGAAATATTCTCCTCGCCCCTGCATTAGTAGTTGGTGAGAGCAATGGAATTGGTTTTGATGGTGCATCCATTTCACAAATTGCACCTAGAGCAGTCTATAAGTTTACGACGAATCCTTATGGTCACCCACCAAAATCCTAGAAAGTTGTTCGGCCAAGAAAAACAAACCGTGGTAGGCCTCAAACTGTGTAATTTTGCACTTATTATAAGAGGAAAGACCACCGTAGAGAGTTTTGCTATAGTTTGGGTAGAACAGGACGTACTTATGATCCATCACACCCCACGTGTTATCTCATGAGACTAAGAGATAAAGTTGAGTTTTTAATCGCGACTTCTTAGACTTTAATGGGGGAATTCCAATGGTTATCTGGACCGTATGTGGATACTACCAACTTTGCGACAAGAACCACCAGTAACAAGGGCAAACAAAAGGTTACCTCCACTTGGGTACCCAAGAATGACAATAAAGCTCTTATTACTCATGTTGCTCTAAAAGATCAGAATACCTCACAGTGGTATTTTGACAGTGGGTGTTCTAGACACATGACTGGTGACGTCTCATTTTTTACCTCCTTAGTGGATCGTAAGGAAGGTAAAGTCACTTTTAGTGATGGGGGAAAGTCTAGAATTGTAGGACGACGTACTATAGAGATACTTGGGTTTCCTAAGCTAGAGAATGTGTTGTAAGTCAAAGGTTTGAAAGTAAACCTTCTCCTCATTAGCCAGCTGTGCGGCGCTGACTTTGCAGTTAAGTTTGAGAGGGATGCCTGTAATGTTTATGATCAAGATTGTAAACTTGTATTACAAGGGGTGAGGACATAAGATAATTTCTATGGGATAATGCCCAAGTCCTCATTTGTCTGTAACAGTGCCATGATCACTCCTATGGATCTATGGCATCAACGTCTAGGTCATGTGAACTTTAGAGATTTAGATTGATTAGTAAAAAAGGACCTAGTACTTGGCTTACCATCTCTTAGAAGACCAACTTCCACAGTTTATGGACCCTATCAGTTGGGAAAGCAAATTCGTAGCCCCCATGGGAAGAGTAATTTCATTACTACCTCCAGGGTACCTGAGTTAATTCACATGGATCTTATGGGTCCTACTCGTACAAAAAGTCTAGGTGGTAAGAGGTGTATCCTCGTGATTGTGGATGATTTCCAGATACTCCATCGTAGTTTTTTTTAGGGAGAAATCAGATGCTGTAGAGTTCCTTACGACCAAGTGCCGTGTCCTGCAAAACCAACATGGTGTCCCTATCAATAGAATGCATAGTGACAACGACACTGAATTTATAGAGAATAAAATATATCTTTACTGTGATAGCCTTGGAATCAAACCTTAGTTTTCGATCGTAAAGACCCCTCAGCAAAATGGGATCGTTGAGAGGAAGAATCAGACGATTCAGGAGATGGCTAGATCTATGCTTCTTGGTCGTAAAGTTTTTAGGAAATTTTGGGTAGAGGCGATGTCTACTGCATGCCATACTGTGAATAGGGTTTACTTACGTGCACACACACTTCAGACGCCTTATGAACCGTGGACTAGAAAGAAGCCTAACCCGACATATTTCTTTTATTTGGGGAGTAAATGCTACATCCTACGGGATAGAGAGCAATTAGGAAGGTTTGACTCTCGAAGTGACGAGGAAATACTGTTAGGATATTCATCGAACAGTAGAGCATATAGGGTGTTTAACTTGAGTAGCTCTAGGGTTATGGAGTCAATTAATGTCATCGTGAAAGATGACAAACCTAAGACGTTAGTTTACCCCAGCCATTTGTGTGAGGATGGAGACCTTTCGGGTAATGATACCCTTGTCCCTCACACACCTAGGGTGAACTCTACTCCTATCTTACGGGATACACCTGCTTGGGTTCGCAAGAGTCATGATCCTACTACAATTTTAGGAGATCCCACCCTAGTTGTCAAGACTCGTGCCCAACTTAAGAACGTTGTTAGCGTTGTCTGCTACACGTCCAAAGTCGAACCCAAATTATACAAAGAAGCACTCAAGGATGGACAATGCATATCTATAATGGAGGAATAGAAAGTAAGGAGAATCTGGTTCGATACCGATCGGGAGATAATCGAATCGATCCGGGTTGCTTTTTTATACAGAAAATGTCTTCTGATCGGATCGATCCAGCACTGAAGAAGACAAACCGATCCGGTTGATAATTCTATACATGAATAGTTATCTATCTATACCAATCCATTTAAAAAGAAAATCGAATCGATTCGAATGACCAAAGCGATCCGGTGATCCTTTTCGAACCGGTCCAACGGGATCAAAAAAATCATGCGCATCAGATTTTATTTGCTTCTATAAATTCCCACTTCGGAGTTTTTTTTATTTAAGACTTTGAGGAAACACTTTATCGACCTAATACGTCAAGTCTTCATATGTTTCAAACACAAACACTTTGAGATTCACAAACACTTAGAATCACATGGGAGAATCATTCTAAACCTAGTCATACCCATTCGTGGAGCATCTTGTGTTGAGAAGATGATTCTCTACACTGCAGAACTTGGAGCGTCTTGAGGGAGCTCTTGCTGATGACAACGAATCGTTGCCCAAGGGTTTTCGCTTGTCAAATTGTATTTCTTTATGTATGTAAGTGTTTACAAACCATATTGAGATAAAAAGGTTTTGCTCCTTTGGGGGATTTTTCCTAATTTGCTGTGTGTGATTGATCCTTGCTTGATGTGAATATGTTGAATGTCAAATCAATCACTTTTAGATGCATGAATTTGGTGTATGTTAAAATCTGGATATATAAAAATTGGATTTAGTTAAATTTATTTCTCCGGTTGTACAAAAAGTGCACTCTCAGCTGTAAGTGCAATAAACACACAAAATGGCAACTCAAGCATAAATAATCCACACAATGATAAAACAAATATCAATATCGATGCAAAAAGATACCAATCTGCATAATAAATGAAGTATGATACCAATTTGAAATTATCAATTTGAGATATGAAATTTAAATGCATCCAACGAGAGATACTATCATATAAATGCCAAATAAAATCCAAAGATAAAGCGTACGGAAAACTTGGACTAAATGCAATCCGCAAAGACTTAGAATGATACCATATATAATATGAAAAATATACCAATGAAATACTAACACAAATATAGGTATAAACAATTACAAAAACTTGGCATAAAACACATAAGCTTTACACACTAGCATAGTATTGATGTGTCTAAATATATGGGATGAGATGAATGGGTGTGAACTAGAAACAAATGAATTATAACCCAAACACTCAAATATGTTCAAGGAGTTCTATTTGATAGTAAGACTTTATCAAACTAAGATTTTCCGTAAGTGACATGATAAAGTGAACTCTATGAACAAACAATCATAATGCGCACAAGCCTAGAATATTTATGATTCTACAAATCAACAGCGTCATGAAAAAATAACTATAACCAGGATTTATTGTGAAACCCCATTGATCTTCATCTGTAACACCCTCATAAGATAAACAAATGTCATATTTTCTTTTATGTCAAATCTTTTGAAATTATCACTTTGAAAATCAAACAAACTAAACTTGTTGGCCTTCACAATTTTTCTATTTTTATTGCCTTTAAATATTTTCATTAGGCTCTTGCAAACGATGTCTTTCCCACAAAGGATATTTGCTCCTTTCCCAGGCACCCTCATATTTTTTAGTAAAATTAAACAATCTCACGGGAAACGGTTCTTACATGCACAAATCCCCCATTGTCACAAAATATGTAGACGATAAAATTAATGGAAGAACATATCACAAAGCTCAAATAAGTATGAAGTTAACATTCAAAGAGCTTGTTCATGTGTGTGCAGAGTCATATACAAAGTGAATTCATGAAGCAAATCAAGTTCGAAATAACTCCATACAAATATGATTAAGAACAATAAACATTAAGAATCATAACCAACTGTCCTAGTCACATGGATAACACAGAATGAATTGGATTCAAACACATTAATATGACACACAAAATGTGTAAAACAAAAATACATAAGAACAAAAATCTTTTTGAGTTTTTCTAAAATTTTTCAAAAGAAAATACCAATTCGATAACAAGCTTACTCAAAAGACAAAAAAATATTTTTATATTTTTCAATATGACTCAATAATAGAAAGATCAAAATACAAAAGATACATAGAACATACAACTAGTAGACATATATCATGAAGTGCAACTAGTGTATGTAAACATGCAAGCAATCACCTATATGATATAGAATGGGAAGAGTTATGTGAAAGTATGCAAGAATCAACTAATCTAACACTTAGTGCCTCTAAAATCGATTTCCTAACCCAAATAGATGAATACTTAACTCGTCGGGTTTGGGGAATCATTGGGACACTAGACTTCAATTAAGATGACCCTTCCTACCAAAGCTTGCGCATGAGTAGACGTGATGAGGAATGAGACCTTCAGATTGACCTTTTCTATTACCCTAGGACGAGTTTTACCCTCCAAAATAAACAATGGTCTTAACTTTAGAAACGGAAGCATTATAATCATAGAGGCCAGTATCAACACTACCAACACTACTTGATTCTCTTAGATCATCTTTTAACTTCAAATTTCTAGACTCAAGCAAAGAATTAAACTCTTCAAGTGTTAGGGACTCCTTTTTTAAATTTTCAATTATTTGTAGAAGGCTATCTCTCTACCCCTCAATGCAAGCGAACCTATCCCTTAGAGTCTTCTCACGTGCTCTCAAATCATTAATTAATTTATTATTATCCTTATTAGCACATACATTAACCCTATAAATTTTTGAGTCCTCTAATTATTTCTTTAAAAACTGGACTCTATCTTCACTCTCTTTCTTGGACACTTCTAAATTTTTTAAAACACGGTCTATATCCACAAGCTTCATATGAAGGATATCTCTTTTCGTTTGAATATGTTGCAAACATTAAATTTCAGATTTAAAATGAGATTTTTCTTTTTGAAATTTAATTCTTTTTCAAAATTTCAAAATTAAACGAATTAATTTTTTAGCACGATTATGAAGCTTATTAAACTCCTCTCGAATATCAGAATTACCATCGCTAAACACGTCGTACAACTTATCACTTTGAGTGTCCATCGAGAAAAAAACAGAGAAAACTAACATGAGAGAGGGATAAATAGACCACCCTAAGCAACACGAAACAAGGATCTACACGACAATTTCGTGTAAACTGCTTTGATATGAATTTGAGAGAATTGGTATAAAAAAAAATCTTAAAATCAGGATCACATGATATTTTAGTGTAACCTACTCTGATACTAATTTGAGAATGCCCCTACACGAGGTGCTGATTAGGCAAAGATGATATTGCAAACAAAAGTCTATTTTTTTTTTATATTTTTTAATTTTAAAGATAAAAACTTTAAAGGAATTAAACCTACTAAAAACTTGTGCACCAATTTTAAGCCTTTGTTGTGAAAAATGGATTTACCCAATTTTATTTTGTTAACCTAAAACATGAATCAAGGTGATAAGCAAATAAAATAAGTAAAACACACAACGCGCTGATGTACGGGGAAAATCGACATTGGAAAAAACCTCGGACAACCCAGCCAAGCAGATCACTATGATAAGATTTTACAAAAGATAAATAATAGACTTAATAAACTAATCATCTCCCTCACAAGCCTTGATGCTCTTTTATCTTCAACCTCTCCTCCATAGTGCAATGCAGGAGTCTATCCACGAAAGCTTCCATAACTCATGAGTCCACGCACGCCTCGATATCCACTGATGAGGCTCAACAACCGTCTTTGGATTGGAACACGATATTTAATACTTTTTCACCGTAACATTGAAAACAACATATACGGAGTCCACCACAAGAAAAAATTCTCTCAAGATGAAGAGAAACAAATTCTGGTGCCCAAACAAGCGATCTCAAAGGATATGAATATAAGAACTTGTATCTTTAAACTCAAGGGTGAATCTAGGATTTTGGAATTTTGGTAAATAGTTAAGGAAATGATTTTAGCCAAAAGTTCTTAAAAAATCTGAGTCCAACACGCCTTAAATAGTTAAAGCATGAATTTCGAGGAAAAAAACTCGTTCGAACGAAAAAACACATCTCGTTCAAATGAGAATCCCATTTCATTCCAAAGAAACTCAAGTTCCTTCGAACGAACTAGCTTTCTCATTCTAACGAGCTTTCGATGAGTCGTCCACTGTTTGACAGATAATACTCATTTTATGTTCATTAGATGTTCATTCTAATGATATTTTAAAGTCGTTCTAATGAGATTAAACTTCGTTCCATCGAAAATAACTTTTTGCTCTAACGAGGTGCAAAACTCATTCGAGCGAGATCCAAACCAAAAAATATTTTCTTAAAAATATTTTAAAATATTTCCAAATTATTTTGTTTAAAAAATAAATACCCTTAAAAATATCCAAGGACCATATTCAAAATGTATTCATACCTGTGAGATTTTTTTTGGATACCTCCGAGATCCTCGGTAAATATGAAGACAAACTTGTCACGCAAAACACACTACGATCTGTATCCAATTTTGAAGCTTGGCTGCTACATCTTCATCAAACTTGTCATAGGCTTATGAGTTCAATAATATGATCTCTAACCTATGACTCAAACATTTTGTCCGGAATTAAGCCAATTATAAACAAATTGACTCGATTGGAAATTTTTCCTTACAAGCTACTCAGATACACAAGTTAGAACTTATGAAAACGCCCTTAAAGTTGCAATTGTCGATGATTTTTTTTTGGAAATCAATCAAACCTCACGCCTAGAATTCCCAACACCTATAAAACCTTGAATAAACTTGTGCAAGATATATATAATGAAAGTAGAGGCTATCCAGTATATGAGCATAAATCTCGAGATTAATGCATGGGGAATGTTATAATTCATAACTATAAGGGGTTTTAAATGCAATATTCGTGACTAATCACATGACCTCATTTTAAAGGAACCCTTTATAAATCCCAAGAAATCTTTGCCTCGAAATAGTATTTTACACATCCCTTTCAAAAAATTTATCCAATATTTTATTACATCATCCAACACCCCCCATTTCTTACCCACCTTACCACCATTACACTACCATCAAAATAAGACTACCTAACCATCAAAGGAAGAATTAAAACTTTATGAAAGGTCTAAATCCTATTCATTCAAACTTGCTACTTTAGTGCCATTACTTATTTTGATACTTATTTGTATATTGTTTAAATTTAGTTTTTATTTCCTCACCCTAATTATCTTTTTATTACTTATATATTCACAAAACTTATTTTTATAAACTCAAGACCCCCCCAAAAGGATTATGTTTATTAACCCTAAATTATATTTTCCTCCAATTTTCCTACGCTTATTTCACTTGTGCACATTGTCCAACAAATCAAAATATAAGAAAATTTTGGTTTTAGGTTCATGGGTTCAAATTTCACCCTCGTGTATATTCGAACTACGTGGACTTTAATACCGATTTTGGCTACGTAGGCATCTCGAGTTCATAACGGGATTCGAGTCCTTTTTTTGTCATTTTCCATATTATACTTTTATCCCATCTTATCTATATCTATAGCAGTTTATTTATTTCATCCTTTTTATGATCCCATTGACATGCACATTCATTCTTTCATAGTGAATCGCGACCCAGCGCATCGCACAAATTTGGCCATTTCCTTGTTTGTTTACTTACATTTTAGCAGTCCTGTTGACATGCACACTCACTCTTTCGTAGTGAATCATGATCCGACACATTACTCAAATCTCTTCACATTTTATGTTTCTTTCTTTCTTTCTTTCTTTTATACTCCTTCGACTAACTCGTTCCTGCCTTTTCCATGACACGGATACAATGAGGATAATTTCCATGAACTCTCTCTCTCTCTCTCTCTCTCTCTCTATATATATATATATATATATGTGTGTGTGTGTGTGTGTGTGTGTGTGTATGTATTTTTCACCCTATACACTTTGTACAGGTTTGAGGACAAAAAGGAGAACATTATCATAGGCCGCAAGGGACCGAAAGGGCATAATGGGTGCTAATTCCTTCTCATTTCGCAATTTAGTCCCAGAACTCATGATCTATTTGGTTTTGTATGCATCGATTTGTCTCGTGATGCTGTTTCTTCATAGACGGATATATATTTTACCTATTTTGAGCGAAATAGGTTACCGATTTCATTCTTTATTTTCTACACCCCTTAACGCTAGTTGATTATGTCCGTGAGAGCTCATGAATATTGCACGAGTGACCGAAAGAGGATTTTCATCCTTAATCTCCACGTGCAATCTCTTTCTAGGTGAACCTCTCGTCGAACTCAGATGGCCACGATGGTGACTCCATTAGGGACTTTATTTTTAGAGGACTAGACTCTATTTACATGGGTTTTCTTTTATATTTCCCCTCTTCTCTATTTTTTACATGTGCATGTGTATCTCCACTTTTATATTCTTCTTACTCTCATGCTCACTTGTTGTATATATGTCTTCCTCATATAATTCTATCCATCCGTTGATGTCTAAAAATTGACTTAATCGATATTTATAATCACAGATAACAATATAGTAAGTTAATCAAATCACACACACAAGAGAAGAGATTTTTAGAATGGTTTAGCTATAAGATAGCCTACATCCATTGTTGGTATTATTTAGTAGGGTTTACAATAGCTCAGTATGGTGTTCATATGAGTGATTTGAGTTCTCCCTTGACCTAAGGGAGTAGTTCGTATTTATATTGGTGCAAAACTCAAGAAATGGAACGCCTTTATAATGTCAGACATTTACATCTGTGTACAATAAATGGAACTCTTGGAATTCAGTGCTGGTTAGCATCCCATCTCAGTAACTTTTGGCATTCTTGATGGTTAGCATTCCTGGAGTTGGTCGACCATCCAACCGACTAAGTATCTCTAATGCTGATCAAGGTGGCTAGCCGGACACGTAGGAGGATAGGTGTATATTTATTGTTGGTCCACATGGGAGAGTAATTTTTACATACAACAAAGCCCCCAATGCTCCATGCTTGATGATTGACCAAAATTATAGAGTAGTTGGTCTAGAAAATTACTTGGCGTACTATTTTGAGCATTTAATCTGCAGCCGACTTCCCACACTTGTAAAAATTTTCACTGGTACTGTTCGTTAACGACATTTTTGTAAATAATTCAAACTTTATCGAACCACCAAAGGATACAATAGTGTTTTTGAGCTTCGGGAGGCGTGCAACCAATATTAGTTCAACATTTCATTCAGTTAATCATTTCATTCCCTTTTATTTAGGAAACCTATAAATATGTACAATTTTTCTCTCCTTTCTTTTCACCTCAACCCTTCTGCTCTTAAGATTTTTCCTTTATCTTCAAGCTTTCTTTGTGAGATCATTTGTTGCCATTCTTTTTCTTCAGTTCTTGCAGTCACCTCAGATTCCCTATAAGCCTTCTTTCCCTCTTGCTATGTTTTTATCATCTTTTTCTATTTTTCTACCATGGTTCACATCGTAGATGAAAGCTCATTAAACGAGTTTAGAGAAAAAAGAAAATTCCATCTTGGGTAGATTTAGATATTTCCTAGGGTCCCATAGATGTGTATTCTCTTCCCGAGGGTCATTGGATCCTTACCTTATTCATAGCTGAGTGTGGCATCACTTTTCCACCAGACCCTCTTTTCCTCCAATTCTGTAGATGTGGTTCCTGCTAGGGTAGCACCAAACACTTGGATGGTAGTAAATGGTGTCGATAGGTTGAATGAAATTTATTCAACTCATATTGGGGTTCGAGAGTTGATGTTTTGCTACAAATGGGGTACTGTTGGAGAAAGTACATAATATATTAAAACTAGACAAGCAAATAGATCCTTAGTATTGAATTTACCAGATTCTAATGAGGAATATTGGGATTATTTTGTAATTGTTAAGAAATGGAAAAATGCCCCTCTTTCACAGGGAATGTCTTATACTGGGCTAAACATCCTCAAACAGGGCGTGGCATAGGTTACAGTTATACTGTCTATTTTTCTTTTTTTGTTAGGTGTTTATGAATTTTGATGACTAACTTTGATGTTCCTTTTTGATGAAGAAGAAAGTAAGAAGAGGTGCCCTAAAGAAGGGGAAATTAATATTGACGAGCTCATGTTTCTGTGGGGGCTTAACCAAGGGTTGGAGAGGAACATCCACGAGCTGCTTCTTTGCTGTTGGAATATAAGAGTTCCATTACCTCTTTTGTTGCTCGATCAAACCTTGTGCTACCCGAAGTTGCCATCAACTTTGAAGAGGATCCTGCACTTACTTCTTCAACCACAGAATCTGGTGGTGTTGAGTTCACCCAGGGAGGAACTTCTTCCTCATTCTAATCTTTTGACATTTTTGAGATCCCACTTTCTCTATAACCTACATGACTAAGAGGAAGATGCCCAAATTATTGTGTGGGCCATTCTCTCCTCTGCTCAAGAAGAATGTTGACGCTGGTAAGAAGCCAGTTGAGAAAAAATCCCAGGTCAGTGATAAGAGGCCTCTTGGTACTGAATAGAGTCAAACTACTGAGTCTCAACTTAAGAGATTAAGAAGAGGTTTACCTAACCTTTAGAAATAGTCCTAGAAAACACAAGCTAACTAGCAAGCATTGGCTGTAAAAAAGACTATCGACCAATAAGAGTTGGTGAGAAAAATTCAACCTGACCTTGACATTGGGTTAGCTTTTGTTATTGTTAACCCTGGATTGGCCAAGGGTTTAATCAAGTCGGAAACTCTCCCTACTGATCGAGTTGCATCAACCCCCATGATCAGGTCCCGTCTAACTTAGAAGGCTTGCTATAGTTTGGCGTTGGTAATTCTCATATCTTCTAAATTTTTTTCCATGTTGTTGAACTCCTTCTAATCATTTGATGTTTGCTCTTTTTACAGTTTTTGGTTGACTTTAACCAAATGATGGAGAGGATGACCAATTGAGGCCTTCTCCTAGCGAAGTGGAAAAGGCCTTTTAGGGCCTAAGATAATCTTTGGAGGCGTCCTGACAAGATTTGGAAACAAATTAGTAGTCTTGGGAAGAGGAACTGAAAAAGACCAATGATAAGGACACTATAGCTGAAGGAAAAATAAATTTTATTGATGAAAAAGCCAAAGCTACTGAGAAAAAACTTGGTGATACTGAAGGCAGATCCAAAATTACAGAAGACAAACTTACATAAGTCACTCTCGGGCCCAATTTGCTGAAGACAAAGTGGCCGACTTGACTTCTGACGTCATTTCCTTAAAGGCTAAAGGCAAATCTGCGTTTAACAAGGTTTAGGAGAAAGATATATTTGCTACCTACACCTAGATTGAATATGCCAAGAAGCCGTCCTTTAAGAAAGGTTGGTCGGAAGCCTTGAAAGTGGTCGGCACAGAGGAAAACTCAAAGATTTTCCAAAAGCGTGATCCCAGTACTCCTTCTAACCCGGATGAGGAGTTTGATGACGAAGAGGGGTCTGAAGAATCTTCTATGATGCCCATTGAGTCTTCAATGGTGCTAAATGCTAGTGCCAACCAACCTACTGCCAGCCATGACCAGGCCAAAGACAAAGAGAAGGTTTAGCTCCTTTTTAGCAAGTTAATTTTTTTGTCTCTTCTTTCTTAATAATGTATCAACCTTTGTACTTCAACGATTAATCAATGAAAGAGTAAATTTTTTTTCTCAACTCTTTATGCCTTTTAATGATTTTGATTTCTTGCTAGTTTGTTCTTTTTTGTATTGTCTACTTCTCTAGATTTGCCCCATAAACTAAAATATTTTGAACTTTATAGTTTGATACTAGGAAGAAGGCCATTGTTTCTACTGAATCCGATTTGCTTAGGCATTACAAAAATATCTTTGAAGCTGGCTATGTTCAGATTTACCAGGGTTGCTCGGTCCAGATGTTTCTGATCAAGTGAAAGAATCTTATATCCATACTCATTGCCTCTTGGACAGAGCTATGACGAATAATGCTGGTTATTATGAGATGACTGAGAGGATGCAAGAAGATCATAAATTTTCCAAAGCATTGGTCCATTCTGACTATGAGACAAATATAAGGCATTAAGTGAAGGCTATGGCTTTGACAATAAATTAAAATACATTGCTTCTGCTTTGCACAAGAAAGACTTGGTCTCAAATCGAGAATTAGAAAATGCCCGATCAATTGTTGCTATATTGGAGAAAGAAAATAATGTCTTGAGGAATGACCTTGATAGTCGCAGTAAAAGTATAATCGTTTGACCAACCATTGAGGATGAGAGAACTAATAAGACTCTTGCAGACCAAGATGCCCTACTAAAATCCAAAGATATAGACCTCAAGAAACTCCAAGATCAAGTTGATAGGTTGACATTCCATTTTCATAAGAAGCCAAGGGAAGTTTGGATAGATGTCTATAATGAGGTCTTAACTCACTTGGTATCATCTTGCCCAAAGCAACGGTGAAGGCTACAAATGGGGGTGGACTATCTTGTTAACCTTTCTGAAGTACGATCAAGATAGTAATTTTTAACACTAGAATGACCTAAGTTTCTTGGATTTTGCTAAGCCTCCCTTCAAACTAGACACAAACTAGATTCTACCTGATGCCATTTCTCAATATTTGATAAATAAATATTTGGGTGAGGTTGGCCACAATAATGAATGTGAGATGATTCGTCCTCCTCACATGCTTGATAGGCCGAGCGGCTGCAATAGGCAGATGTTATAAAATTTAACACAATAAATTCACCATATACCCTTGATGATCTTCCTACCGGGATGGACAAGGCATAAGGGGAGCTTCCATCAGAATAGATTTATACTTCCCTTTCCATTGTAATGCATTTTGATAAATGAAATGAAGTTATTTTTTTTATCGAGTTCTCTTTATTTAAGAATGTGGGTGTTATTAATCTTTTTGCCGACTTGGTAACATATTGTGACACCCCGCCTAATTAAATACCGGGCAATCACTCCTTTATTAAATTAAAATCAGGATGAATAGTTGGATCATTCTTAGCATCACTGTCGTGAAAATAAATTTCCAATTTAAACACCCTAATTAATTAAGCTAAGTGTCAAAACCATTTTTAACATTCCTTTCAAATTTTATTTTAAAAACAAAGAGTTAATTATTTACAACAATTCAATACTAGAAAATCACACCACAATAATCCTGGAACATATAATCCAAATAATTTAAACATTCAATAACTAAATCCCAACATTTAAAACTTAAAGTAAAACATCCAGACAGTAATAAATCCCAAAGTGACCATCCTAGAAATAGATGAAGTACAATATCCAAATGACAACTGAATAATGGAAAGGGCGACACATGCCCCAATAATGAACATGCTAGGAGTAAAATCAATTGGATGAAGTCGCCTAATCAACAGGCCTGCAACTCCCACCTAAGCTGCAACGCGTTCCTGCCAAAGGACCCTATGCAAGACGCCCCTGTGGATGGGCACCTGTAATATACATACATATATATATATATATATATATATATATATATATATATATATATATATATATATATATATATATATATATATATATATATACAAGACAAAAAGAGAAATGGAGACGGGTCAAAGCCCGATAGTGTATAGGATTTAAAAATTCGTTTCACAAGTATTTAAATTGATACAGGCCAATGCAACAACATATTAGTGCGACACTCTCTTGAGAAATTCTCACATCTCTTCTAATGTGCACTCCTATCGCACTAACCTTCCCAATGGTTTATCTCATCATATATCACACTATCTTCCCCAAGGATTTAACTTATCTTAGGTGACTCTCAAGATTTAAGATTTAACAACATCATGGCTTAAAAGGAAAATTTCATTAAGTACAAACGCTCATTTTAACTTTATTGATTCATAAAGTTTTTTTTTATATCATATTATACTTTTCAAAACAAGTATTTCCAATTTGAGTCATTATACATGTCCTACACATCAAATCAGAGTAAGCAGTTCCAGATTTCAGAATTTCATATATATATTAATTACTCGTAAAATATATATATAACATAACAGAACCCCACATAAAAACTATGGTGCGGGCATACTCTACTATCCAAACCCCGTATCACTCGTATTAAGGGGAATACAAATTCAGAATCACTCTAGAATTGTATTAACACACACACAACAATATTGAGGCGAAGCATAGATTCCAAGTCTCTAAGAGGATGGCATATACCCGCGTCTCTTAGGACCGTCTGAACTATCAAATCGATAGCCTGTACCAAGGATATCTATCTTCTAGGGTACGAGTCAATATCCCCTATAAGGCAACACAGGATAAGATCGTCCCAGCGCGGCAACCTCAGGGATAGCAAGTAGCGTGGGCATGATTTTCACAAGTATATAATATATGCATACAAAATCATATAAATATACCACTTTTATTATATCAATTTAGGTTTATCCCATAACCCACATTCACAACATTTATCCTTATTTTCCCATTATTAATTATCAAGTATAATGGTTCGTTTCTAACTTTAATTCGAAGGGTTTTTCCAACTTACTACATAACCCTCATGGACTCTATTCTTCCAAATGTACAATTCAGTAGGTATCCATTTATGTTCCAACGTAACTCTCTCTTACGTGTTTCTCCCCTTTAATATATACTTACATTATCCCTTATGCAAAATATCCCAAAAATATAGATTTCGCCTTACATTAAAGGTCTCTTATTCATTAATGAATCTTACTGGTCATCATTATCTCCCAAATTATTTTAACAAGGATGTCTAAGGAGTTTTCTTCATTTCGAATCAATTCAACAATTTTAAAAGGGGAAACTTAAGTCTGCCAGGAGGGGTCGATCGATCGAGGTTAGGGGCTCGCTCGATCGAACCTTCGATCGATCGAAGCTCAAGGCTCGATCGATCGATCGATCAAGCAGGTATGGCAAATCCTGCAGTTTTGCAGTTACGGGTTCTAACACATATCTTCATCCAAATTCAAGTTTTGCATTCTCAAATGTCCAAAAATTTATACTACTAACATCCTAACATAATATTATGCATTTCCTACGTAAAACATGTCAATTTCCGTCACTAAACATGGATTAACAACCCACAATTCATATAAATATCAAGAACCCTAGATTTCTCTTAAACATGGTTCTAACAAATCTTTTCCAGAATTTCCTTCTCATAAAACATCATAATTTCGTGGTTTAATCCTCTACATGACAAAGGGTTTCCAGGATTTTCATTTAAGCCATAACTACATGAAATTTCCTAACTCAAATCAGGTTTTTCATCCATATGAATCATCCTAATCATTCCTAAACCAATATGAAAGATGCATCAACGAAATAAGTAAGATAAACACTTGCCTGGGATTTTCAAAAATCTGGTTTGGTGTTAAATTTGGTGTGGTTACGTTCCCCGTCTCGCGATCTACGTGTTGGCGGTGGCGGCGGTGCAAACGGATGGGTTTTGAGCCTTGGATTGCCTTGAGAGCTCTATCCTCTCTTCTCCAATGGCCGTTCTAGAGTTTTGAGAATTCTAACCCTAGATGATAACGTAGGAATCTGATATAACCCCTTTAATTTTCGTGGGTTTAATTACCCAAAAATGTGAAATCTCCAAATTGCCCTCCCGGGGTACTAATTAAGCCTAAAATTGCCCCGAGACTCAAACTAAACCCCCGGGTACACTTTTCTGACTATCTCGACCCTTCCGGACGCGTTGGCGCACTCAAAACGACCATACGAACGACTTATAAAATATATATATATATATATATATATATATATATATATATATATATATATATTTTTCAATATTTAGTCCCAACGCGACACGGGCGCGTCCCGACTCAAAATTTTGAAATTGTCATTTTATTCACTCGTGACATTCAATATAACCAATATTATATATTACTTTGCTCATTAGTAATATTCAACAAATTTTCCCATAATTACTAACTCTCATCACGTTAATAATTATAACATAATTAGTTTCCGGATTTTTATTAAATAATTAATTCACATTAAATTTAATAAATCCCCAAATTAATATAGCATAAAAATACGGGGTATTATATACTTCCCTCCTAATAACGGAATTTCTTCCCGAAATTCGGAAAATAAGGCATACCTGGTAAGAACAAATCTGGATATCTCTCGCGCATATCGGCCTCGCGCTCCCAAGTGGATTCTTCCACGTTATGATGCTCCCACTGGACCCGTACAAGTGGAACTATCTTCGACCTCAATCTCCTCTCACTATAGTCTAGGATAGCCACCGGTCTCTCTTCGTAAGAGCTGTCAGGATGCAAGTCTATCTCATCTATTGCGATGTGAGTATGGGCCATATCATCCCGAAGATACCGTCTCAACGATGAGATGTGGAATACACCGTGAATGCGATGTAAATGCTCTGGTAGTCCCAATCTGTATGCTACCAGCCCAATCCTCTCGATAATGGGAAATGGTCCCACGTACCTCGGGGCCAATTTCCCTTTCTTCCCGAACCTCATCACTCCTTTCATAGGAGATACACGCAGTAACACTTGGTCCCCCACATTAAACTCCCGGAAGAATCGTTTCGCATCGGCGTAGCTCTTCTGCCTGTCCAGGGCTACTCGAATGCGACTCCTAATCATCTTAATCCTCGCGGAGGTTTCCTGAATTACCTCTGGTCCTAGAAACTTGTTATCCCCCACCTCAAGCCAACAAGTTGGAGAACGACAAGGCCAGCCATACAAAGTCTCAAATGGAGCCATACCAATCGTAAACTGATAAGAGCTATTATAAGCAAACTCTACCAGTGGAATATGTGGCTCCCAACCTCCTCCAAAATCAAGAACACACAGGCATAGCATATCCTCTAACATCTGATTAGTATGCTCTGTCTGTCCATCTGTCTGTGGGTGATAGGCTGAACTCAACTTCAACTCAGTACCCATAGCCTCCTGAAAGCTTTCCCAAAAACGTGACACAAAAATCTTGTCCCTATCTGACATAATATTCAGGGGCACCCCATGTAATCTGACAATCTCAGAAATGAACAACTGAGCATACTGACCCGTGGTATAATCTGTCCGCACCGACAGAAAATGATCCACCTTGGTCAAACGGTCTACAATCACCCAGATAGAGTCGTGGCCCCGCTGTGATGTAGGCAACCCTGTAATAAAATCCATGGAAATACTCTCCCACTTCCACGCGGGTACTTCCAATGGCTGAAGCAATCCTGATGGTTTCTGATGGTCCACCTTCACCAGCTGGCAGGTAGAACACTTGGACACGAACTCAGCGATGTCCTTCTTCATCCCACTCCACTAGTATTACCTCCTCATATCCTGGTACATCTTATCTCCTCCAGGATGTACCGCAAATCGGGACCCGTGAGATTGGGTCATCACTGCATGACGCAATTATGCCCCTTCTGGAACTACTAACCTCCCATTAAACCTCAAACCCCCATCAGAACTAACAGAATAGGACTCAGCACCCTCGGCTAAAAGTCGTACAATCTGCTCCTGGAAAAACGGGTCTGTGGTTTGTGCCTATATTACCCTCGTAACAATCTCGGGTGTGACTGTTATAACAGATATGAAGGATCGGGCTACTGCGTTCTGGTGACCCAACTCCTTCCACTTCGCTTTCCAGACGTCTGCTACCTCATTTACCGGTCTACGGCTCAACGCATCAGCAACTACGTTGGCTTTCCCCAGATGATACTGTATGTCGAACTGATAGTCCTTCACAAACTCTAACCATCTGCACTGACGCATATTCAGCTCTCTCTGAGTGAACAAGTACTGCAGTGACTTGTGGTCTGTGAACAAACGGAACTTCTCCTCCAATAAATAGTGTCTCCATATCCGCAATGCAAAGACGACCGCTGCTAACTCCAGGTCGTGGGTGGGGTAATTCTTCTCATGTGGTTTAAGCTTGCGGGAGGCAAAAGCTGTAGCCTTCTCTTACTGCTGAAGTACTCCCCCAAGTCCCCGTAAATAGGCATCGGTGTAAACCAGGTACTCCACACCCGGCTTCGGTAAAGCAAGGACTGGTGCTGAAGTAAACTTGTCTTTCAGCTCGTTGAAAGCCAATTGACAAGCATCATCCCAAACATATGGTACCCCTTTGCGAGTCAGGTTCGTCAATGGACCCGCTATTTTGGAGAATCCCCGAATGAATCTCCTGTAGTATCCGGCTAACCCCAAGAAACTACGCACTTCCGTCGGTGTCGTGGGCTGTCCCCACTCCCTCACCGCTGACACTTTACTCGGGTCAACTGCTATGCCCTGTTCAGAAACAACATGCCCCAAGAACTGTACCTTTCACAACTAGAATCCACACTTCTCGTACTTAGCATACAACTGATGCTCTCGTAAAGTTTGAAGAACCTGCCTCAAGTGCTCGGCATGCTCCTCCTCGGAGTGTGAATATATCAAAATGTCATCTATGAAGACGATGACAAACTGATCCAAGAACTTTCTGAATACTCGGTTCATTAAGTCCATGAATATGGCTGGAGCATTTGTGAGACCAAATGGCATCACTCTAAACTCGTAAGACCCATATCTCATCAAGAAGGCAGTCTTTGAAACATCCTGCTCCCTAATACGTAGCTGATGGTACCCCAACCTCAGATCTATCTTCGAAAAGAAAGTTGCTCCCCTCAGCTGGTAGAACAGATCATCGATTCGAGGCAACGGATACTTATTCCGTATCGTGACCTTGTTCAACTCTCGGTAGTCCACACATAACCTCAGTGAACCATCTCTCTTCTTCACAAATAAGACTGGAGTGCCCCAAGGTGAGGTACTCCTGCGAATGAAGCCCTGACCTAACAGCTGCTCTATCTGATCTCGTAACTCTCGCATCTCTGCCGGAGCCATACGGTATGGAGCGCGTGCTATCGGTCTCGTATCTGGCAATAAATCTATGACAAAGTCTATCTCTCGACTGGGGGGTAGGCCTGGTATCTCCTGAAACACATCGGAATACTCACGAACAACTGGAATCGAGTCTAACGGAATCACAACCTCCTTAGAGGTATCCTCCTCTATATAATACAAATAAGCGGTCGAGCCTCCCTCTGGGCGAGGCATCGCTACTACAAACATCTCTTGCCCCGGAATGACAAAAATAATGCTCCCACCGAAGCAATCAATCATGGCTCTATAAGCTGCGAGCCAATCCATACCGATAATAACATCATGCTCATGCATATCTAAGACTAACATGTCTGTAGGTAATACCAAACTACCAATCTCTACCCCCATTCCCCGGCATATAAAGAAGATAAGCGACCCACTCCCCAGTGGCGAGTCCACACACGTCATTGTGCTCTCTGCTATGGCTAACAACCCTAAGGCCTTCGCAAAATGCGTAGCTATAAAATAATGCGTCGCCCCAGTATAAAAAAAAACCCGACCCATAGTACCATGGATAGGAAACATACCCTCAATCGCGGGTGGTGCCTGTGGAGCTGCTGCCTGGTGGACGTTATAGACACGTCCGTACTGTAACTACCCCTACTGCACTGGAGCTGCTGGAATGGCTGGTAGGGCTAGCACCTGGGCTGGAGTTGGGAGGGAAGCTGGAAAAAGTGGTCTCTGCGGCTCATTACGGGCACCCTGCTGCTGTGGGGCCCTATCTCCCTCCGGACAATCCTGGCGCCTATGGCCGTGCTTACCACACCCAAAACATCGGACTTTGAAGTTGCCTCCCCTCTGACCCTGTTGACCACAGCCCCGCTGGCCGTTACCACTACGCCACTGGCCCTGTTGGCCATGATGAACACGCTGTTGGCCCTGTTGTCGGTGTTGGCCTTGCTGGCCCTGGTGACCCTGCCTATAACCCCCAAATCCTTGCCTGGAATCACCTGAACGGAATCGCTTAGCAGGGTCCCCCTGATGGGAACTCTGCTCGTGTTGACGAGTGAGTCCATGAGATGGTGCCCCACTAGCACTACTACCCCCGGTCCTGC
This sequence comes from Sambucus nigra, assembly GCA_949130495.1. Taxonomy (NCBI): domain Eukaryota; kingdom Viridiplantae; phylum Streptophyta; class Magnoliopsida; order Dipsacales; family Adoxaceae; genus Sambucus; species Sambucus nigra. Next base: position 418,662,368 of record OX422221.1, on the reverse strand, counting down.
CCTGCTGGCTGGACTCTCCTGCTCTCCTGCTTCCCTGCAGATGGAAGCGGTGATCCTGGCAATGTAGTAACGCAGCATTGAGTACATCAGTGAAAGTACTCAGAGATAGATTCCCTATAAGATGCTGACGGATTCTCCAAGCTAACCCGTCCACAAACAACAACATTATTTTCTTACTCTCAGTAGGTGCCTCATCTGGCACTATGGTGAGAAGTCTCGTGAACTCCTCCTCATACTCAGCAACGGTAGAGTTCTCTTGTTTCAAATTCAGTAATTTCTGCCTCATCTCAGTCTGCACGGCGGGTGGAAAGTACTTGCAGTCAAATCGCTCCCAAAATGACTGAATAGGGATCGTGTCCCTCTCCTCCAAGGTGGTAGTGGACTCCCACCACTGCAAAGCGACCCCCACCAGTTTAAAGGAAGCCAATAACTGCCTTTGCACGTCGGTGCACTCATACATACGAAGATGCCGCTGTATGTCTTTCTTCCATTGGCTGACAGTGACGATATCTGAGAAACCAGAGAACTTAGGGGGATGCGCCTTTTGAAAAGCATCCCTAACCCTCTCCCATGCAGATGGAAGCTGTGCTGGTACTGGCGCCACTGCCTGAATCTGGGGTGGAGCCTGCTGAACCACCGCTAGCGCGGCATTCACCGCCTGAGCAACAATGGCGGCTACTTCATTAGCATTCATAAATTTGAAAGGAATGTTAATTATGCTATATTAATTTGGGGATTTATTAAATTTAATGTGAATTAATTATTTAATAAAAATCCGGAAATTAATTATGTTATAATTATTAACGTGATGAGAGTTAGTAACTATGGGAAAATTTGTTGAATATTACTAATGAGAAAAGTAATATATAATATTGGTTATATTGAATGTCACGAGTGAATAAAATGACAATTTCGGAAATTTGAGTCGGGACGCGCCCGTGTCGCGTCGGGACTAAATATTAAAAAAAAATATTTTATAAGTCGTTCGTATGGTCGTTTTGAGTGCGCCAACGCGCCCAGAAGGGTCGAGATAGTCTGAAAAGTGTACCCGGGGGTTTAGTTTGAGTCTCGGGACAATTTTAGGCTTAATTAGTACCCCGGGAGGGCAATTTGGACATTTCACATATTTGGGTAATTAAACCCACGAAAATTAAAGGGGTTATATCAGATGCGTACGTTATCATCTAGGGTTAGAAAACTCAAAACTCTAGAACGGCCATTGGAGAAGAGAGGAGAGAGCTCTCAAGGCAATCCAAGGCTCAAAATCCATTCGTTTGCACCGCCGCCATCGCCAACGCGTAGATTGCGAGACGGGGAACGTAACCACACCAAATTTAACACCAAACCAGATTTCTGAAAATCCCAGGCAAGTGTTTATCTTGCTTATTTCGTTGATGCATCTTTCATATTGGTTTAGGAATGATTAGGATGATTCATATGGATGAAAAACCTGATTTGAGTTAGGAAATTTCATGTAGTTATGGCTTAAATGAAAATCCTGGAAACCCTTTGTCATGTAGAGGATTAAACCACGAAATTATGATGTTTTATGAGAAGGAAATTCTGGAAAAGATTTGTTAGAACCATGTTTAAGAGAAATATAGGGTTCTTGATATTTATATGAATTGTGGGCTGTTAATCCATGTTTAGTGATGGAAATTGACATGTTTTACGTAGGAAATGCATAATATTATGTTAGGATGTTAGTAGTATAAATTTTTGGACGTTTGAGAATGCAAAACTTGAATTTGGATGAAGATATGTGTTAGAACCCGTAATTGCAAAACTGCAGGATTTGCCATACCTGCTTGATCGATCGATCGAGCCTTAAGCTTCGATCGATCGAAGGTTCGATCGATCGAGCCCCTAACCTCGATCGATCGACCCCTCTTGGCAGACTTAAGTTTCCCATTTTAAAATTATTGAATTGATTCGAAATGAATAAAACACCTTAGACATCCTTGTTAAAATAGTTTGGGAGATAATGATGACCAGTAAGATTCATTAATGAATAAGAGACCTTTAATGTAAGGCGAAATCTATATTTTTGGGATATTTTGCATAAGGGACAATGTAAGTATATATTAAAGGGGAGAGACACGTAAGAGAGAGTTACGTTGGAACATAAATGGATACCTACTGAATTGTACATTTGGAAGAATAGAGTCCATGAGGGTTATGTAGTAAGTTGGAAAAACCCTTCGAATTAAAGTTAGAAACGAACCATTATACTTGATAATTAATAATGGAAAAATAAGGATAAATGTTGTGAATGTGGGTTATGGGATAAACCTAAATTGATATAATAAAAGTGGTATATTTATATGATTGTGTATGCATATATTATATACTTGTGAAAATCATGCCCACGCTACTTGCTATCCCTGAGGTTGCCGCGCTAGGACGATCTTATCCCGTGTTGCCTTATGGGGGATATTGACTCGTACCCTAGAAGATAGATATCCTTGCTACAGGCTATCGATTTGATAGTTCAGACGGTCCTAAGAGACGCGGGTATCTTCCATCCTCTTAGAGACTTGGAATCTATGCTTTGCCTCAATATTGTTGTGTGTGTGTTAATACAATTCTAGAGTGATTCTGAATTTGTATTCCCCTTAATATGAGTGATACGGGGTTTGGATAGTAGAGTATGCCTGCACCATAGTTTTTATGTGGGGTGCTGTTATGTTATATATATATTTTACGAGTAGTTAATATATATATGAAATTCTGAAATCTGGAACTGCCTACTGTGATTTGATGTGTAGGACATGTATAATAACTCAAATTGGAAATACTTGTTTTGAAAAGTATAATATGATATAAAAAAAAAACTTTATGAATCAATAAAGTTAAAATGAGTGTTTGTACTAAATGAAATTTTCCTTTTAAGCCATGATGTTGTTAAATCTTAAATCTTGAGAGTCACCTAAGATAAGTTAAATCCTTGGGGAAGATAGTGTGATATATGATGAGATAAACCATTGGGAAGGTTAGTGCGATAGGAGTGCACATTAGAAGAGAGGTGAGAATTTCTCAAGAGAGTGTCGCACTAATATGTTGTTGCATTGGCCTGTATCAATTTAAATACTTGCTAAACGAATTTTTAAATTCTATACATTATCGGGCTTTGACCCGTCTCCATTTCTCTTTTTCTCATATATATATATATGTATATTACAGGTGCCCAGCCACAGGGGCGTCTTGCATAGGGTCCTTTGGCAGGAACGCGCTGCAACTTAGGTGGGAGTTGCAGGCCTGTTGATTAGGCGACTTCATCCAGTTGATTTTACTCCTAGCATGTTCATTATTGGGGCTTGTGTCGCCCTTTCCATTATTCAGTTGTCATTTGCTTATTGTACTTCATCTATTTCTAGGATGGTCACTTTGGGATTTATTACTGTCTGGATGTTTTACTTTAAGTTTTAAATGTTGGGATTTAGTTGCTGAATGTTTAAATTATTTGGATTATATGTTCCAGGATTATTGTGGTGTGATTTTCTAATATTGAATTGTTGTAAATAATTAACTCTTTGTTTTTAAAATAAAATTTGAAAGGAATGTGAAAAATGGTTTTGACACTTAGCTTAATTAATTAGGGTGTTTAAATTGGAAATTTATTTTCACGACAGTGATGCTAAGAATGATCCAACTGTTCATCCTGATTTTAATTTAATAAAGTAGTGATCGCCCGGTATTTAATTAGGCGGGGTGTCACAGGTGGTATCAGAGCTTAGGTATACGACAACCCTCGGGTCTTGGGTTTTGGGTCTGTTGCGTTTTTGTGGCGCGAATTTGGAGATAGAAATTTTTAGAGAATAGTTTTGCGTTAGGAATCTAGATTATATGTGAGGAAATTATTTTTGGGTGCCGAGATTATTTTTGGAGATTTTTGGCCTGATTTTTGAGAGTTAGGTATTCAGCGAATTTCGAGGGCGAAATTCCATTGTTAGTGGGGAAGTGTAACAACCCGCGTAATTTTGGGGTATTTTCAAAATATAGAGGAAAATAAAATTTTTGGTAAAATTATTTTTATTGCTCAAATATGTTGGATTTTATTTTTAAATATGAGAATTTCAAATGGTTTCGGAATTGGAATTAAAATGGAGTTTTAATTGAATTTTTATTATATAGAAGAGTCCTCAAAACATAAAACTCTCTAGCAAAAAAAAATATTTAAAAATATTGAACTGTCCAATCGAGCTGAATTTTTGTCTGTTGCTTCCTCTCGTCTTCAACTAATTCTCTGTAAAATTTCATCAAATTCCAACGGTCCGATCGTCCGGAATAAATTTTTTAGTGTTTGTACCTGATTAGAACTCTTTTGTTAATCAAACTCTTAATCCTTTATATATCAACAAATTCGTGGCTTGGCTTTTCAAATCACTTTTTCTCAAACTTTTCAACCAGAAGACCTCTCTAAAATTACTCTCTTTTATATACAAACCGTAGCCCCAAACTTATTCAAGATTTCAACCTTAGATTAGAAGGCTTATTTGGTGTTTTCTAGAGTTTGGGCTAGAAGGAGATTTGATTATTTTCACGAGAAGAACGTGATGGTGTGATTAGATTTTGAGGCTGAAATTTATGTGATGATTCTTGTGATGATTTTGAGGTATGGGGTTTTATACAATATGCTCCTAAATCTCGCGAGTGTTTATTCCGTTGAATTCTTGTTAATTGAACTCATATTTTGAATTGTTAAATTCATTGAAATCAGGAAAAATAATTGTTGGAATTATTTTGATTCATGTGGTATTATTAATGTTGTTGTTGAACACACTGTCATGAGATTTTAATATGGCACGGATGTTGGGCACCCGCCAAAATTCCTGCTTCCAAGGGCTATGACTTGATAAAGCATATGCGGATGGGGTGAGGCCTGGTGACCCGGTTAATGTGTTGTCGAGAAATTTATTGATAAAATGCTATTGAGATTTGCATTTGATTTGAATATTCGTATTCGTACGTTTTATTCATCGCTAACATTTTTGTTGAGCATCTTTCCTGTCGTATTGTGTACTTCCCCATATTTTCTTTTAGTGGCAGGTTAGCGCGGATTTTGGGCGCTTTGGATTTGATTGGGATGATTCATAGCGAGGCTTATTTTGGGAAGATTTTTATACAATAGAGAAGACTTGTATTTATTTTGGTATATAGAGCATTGGAGATTTGTATTTCATTTTCGAGTTAGATAGTTGGTTTATTTGGAGAGAATTGTTGTATTTAATTTGAATTTGAGATTAGTGGTTTCTTTTGTTTTGTGGAAATTAGATGCTCTATACCTTGTTATTTGTGGATTTGATTAGTATGTCGATGAGTAGCGCTCCGTTCGCTCTCCCCGGGCGGGCGAGGTGTTACACATATATAATGATTAGTTAATCAGTTTGTAGATGACGCGACTAAGAATGTGTCTCAGAAATGCGTATTCTCTAGGCTTAAGTGCAAGCCTGTCGCTCAAGTAATAATCCGATAAGTCGGGTATCGATCCTCAGGGAAATAGGACAACGGAGTTGTAACGACGTTGGACAGACAAAGGAATCCTGACTCTGACTCTAAAGAAAAAGAAAAGATGATTTGTTTTGGGAATTGACTACAACTAAATGCAATTTTGAAAATATTTATTTAATGCACCAAAGTATGAATGGAATGCAACTATTCTAATTTACCTAAATTACTGATAATGGTTGAACTGAAACTTGAACTATATGATGAAGAAAACAGGACGGGAATACAATCCCTCAACCCTTGTGTATTGATGGTATAAAACTAATCGTAAATTTAAGTGATTAATTAGACCCAAAATTTAGTACTCCCAATCATTACGTATATGAGGTTCAAGCCCGCACCATACTTAATCAGAGGACGAGTAAATTGGTATTGCGATAGTTACACTCAAATTGCATTCTGAAGCATTTCGATTACCCTAAAGCAAATGAGATCCAAGGATCTTAAATTGTCGTATTTCTACGCAATACGTTCATAATCAAATCATTAAATTTAGAGGATTAATTTTATTCACATAAAACTACCACATTAGGTTGAGTTCATGCATCCCGACCTTAGAACTCTAGCCTGACATATGAAAACTGGTAGACAACACATTTGGAATGAAAGAAACCATTCTTAATTTTGAATAAAGATGAGGAGAATAACCAATACTTACTAATAAAAGAACTACTGCAATAATAATTGAAGGAATTGGAAGAAATTTACTTGAACTGCAACTGGATTCAAAACTAGGGTTTATATGTTATTTTTCCTCTAAAACTAATTACAGAGCTTCCCTAATGAATAAGAAGCCTCCCTCATATGTTGGGAGGAGTTTACAATATATCCTCTACGGAATAAAAGAGTTTTAACCAAGTAGGATTCTAATTTTTACAAGTGGATAATTCCGAAAAATTGAGAACGGAATCGATCCTATTAAGGGGCTCGGTTCGGTTCTTTCTTCGACAGCTTTTACAGAGAATTCTTCGAGTATGGGATCGGTTCTTTATTTCTCTACTTCGGTTCGGTTCCATCTTTTTAACTCTTCATAGGAAGTTTTCCAGGTGTAGGATCGGTTTTTTTTTTTACTTCGGTTCGGTTCCGTTGTGTTCAGCCTTTATAGAGACTTCCCCATGATGAATTCGGTTTTTTTCTTTCCCTTGGGTTCGGTTCCATCTTGTCATCTTTAGCAGAAACGTTTCCTTCTTATTATTCTTTAGAGCTTTTGGTACGGAACTCGAATCAAATCACTATATACCTGCGAAATAGTTGGAACATACACGAAACTCGGCGTACCCGTTAGAACTTATCAATATCAAAGATATGATATAAATCCACTTGAATTACACTTCGCAGAGCGATTAAAGCTTCTAAATGAAAGGGATAAATGGGAAGAATTTATGCCTAATCAAACCCCCCTAACTTAGAACTTTTATCATCCCGAGCAATGTAAAAGAATCAAAACATGGTCTAACTCGAAAATGGGATAGAATACCTCTTTCGCGTGCAAGCGATTTCATTTAGCGTATGCAACAAGCCTTTAAACCCCTAGGCTACCCAAGTACGATGAGTGGTGTATCGTGAGGCTTTGCAGTGAATATACCCACAAAATTTGACTCAAAGAAACTCAAAATAAGCAAAAATTGTATAATTCAAACTTTTCCAGAAAATAGTCATCATTAATTCATGTTCAAGAGTCTCAAATCATAGTGCGCGTGTGGGAAACCGAAAATTTAAACGCGAATTTCCACCGATTGACCATTACGTTACTTATCTAAAAATTCGTTTTGATTTCAAAATCTCACGGAATGCTCTCACAAACGAATCACTCAAAATGTGTCTATTCTCTCGGTATGCGTGATTTATAAGAGTAAACGTAGTGGAACCAAGTTCACGCGTACAAGTAGAAAGACGAAAATTTATAACAACTGGATCTCATCGTTGGATTATGGATATAAGAAGACGGGACCATTACCTCTAATTCACGTTTTTTTATCTCTTTTATAATCTTTTAGTGTTTTAGCTCTCCACACGGTAACCATTTTCGCAATTTTGGACTCGGTTAGGACTTTTTCGGGTTAAGGGTGCATTGGGTATTGATAAGCACCCAAAACTGTACAATTTATACCCCGAATAGAAGTATTTTAGTTGCTAATTCTCGACAATTTAGGTCTTATGCGCTTAATTGTTCAATATGCAAGCTAAATTGCAGTTGCGGTGTCAAAAGCTATATTTCCAGGCAATTTGCAGTTAAAATGGAGTTAATTCTCTTATCCCGTAACCCTAGCCTACCCTAAGCCTAGCCTAAATCTACCCTAAACCCTGTTTGTGTTTTGTTTGTGTCTTTTTATTATTTTTTAGATTTTTAGTTTGAGTCATTTTTATTTTTAGGATTTATTTAGATTTTCTAGGTTTTATTTTCTATTTTTTATTTTATTAGTATATTTTTGTTTTATCTTTATTACTTATTAGTTTTTAGTTTTTATTAGGATTAGAAATTTTTAGGATTTCATTTATTTCTTAGTTTTATTAGATTTTATTTTTTTAGGATTTTAATTTTTAGTTTAATAGAATTTTATTTTTATTTCTTATTTCTTTTTAGTTTTATTTTTTTTATTTGAGTCTTTATTTTATTATTAGTAGTAGGACTTTAATTTTTAGACTTTTAGTTTTAGTTTTATTTTATTAGGGTCCAAACTAAAACACACAGACACCCTACTTCCAAACACACTCACCTACACCCAAACTCTTCCCCAACCACACACACATTTCCTACACCCTCACATACCTAAGTCCACCCCACTTCATCTTCCTCAACTCCCCAACAACCCATCTTCTCTCTCCTCTCTACCTCCATTTACACAACCATTTCCTGCTACAAATCCTTACCCTAAAACTAAGCTCAACAAAGCCACTTCCCAACAACCCCTCTTGTCCCTTTCTACCTCAGCCAGCGGACCCCTCACCTTTCCAACTACCTCAACCCGACACAGCAAACTCCCGCCGGTGACATTTCCTACCAGAGCCGCCGGGCCTCAAAACCACGAACCCGGAACCTGTCCTCAAACCCCTACCAATCCATAAACCCACTCCGACCGCCTGCTGACCTGATCTCCGGCGCCCCCCTCGTCGGCGCCCTTTAACCCGTGACCCAACTATCCACCTGTCTCTGACCTCAACCGCCGCAAGATCAAACCCGGTGGCACCAGCTCGATTCGAATCCGCCTAAAACCCGTAATCCATTCTGACGGTGATCGAAATCCGTTCACCTCCCGATGACCAACCCCTCTCGCCCGTAGCGCCGACGACTACCTCTTTCTCCAACCCGAAAACCGGACCCATTTTCGGGTCTGCCCCATTAGAAACCGACTCCATACCTTTCCAATACCCATTTCAATCCAAAATCCATGAACCCATTTATCTCTAGCAAAAAAAAAACGTGACCTGCCAACAAACACAAGAAGCCAAAACTAAAAACCCATATTCCACTTAAACCACTTAAACCATTTTACCAATTTTACCCCCAACTACTCTTTTATCCCAAAACCCCAAAATACCCATAAACAAATTATATTCTTTTATTCTCTCTACCAATTGACCTCACACCTCATGTGCACGCACCCCATTTCCATGCACATTAAACCTTTTCAAAAACACCCCTTAGCCCCATGTGTGCCATGCATCTACTATAAAATAAGACTCAAGACCCCATATGAAAAAAAGCTTTTAGAGAGGAAATTCTAGAGAGAGAATTGTAGAGAAAAATACCATTTGTATATAGTTTTATTTTATTCTTTTTAGTGATTTGGTGAGAATTAATTGTGAGTAATTGAATTGTATGGAAGAGGATAGAGTTCAAATTGCCAAATTCAAGGAGACTTGTTGAAGATTTGTTCTCTTTCTCTACTCTTTTATTATATATGCCTTTGATTATTTGTTCATCATGTTTAATACCATGTTAGGCTAAAACCCCTTTCAAGGGGTGAAACCCTTATTTGAAGTTATTTTATTTTGATTAGTTTAATTACTTGAAAAATCCATTTGAATGTTAATTTTGATCCATCGCCCTTAAATTTACGCCTCGAGAGAGGGCAAATAATTTTTGAGAGAAAATCAAAATTCGAGTTATAATACCCATTTTAGATTCGAACTAGAGATAGTGGTTTCTAAAGTGGGGTATTATAACTTGAATTTCAACTCTAAATTTATTTTCTAAGATTTACATGAATTTTAATTGATCGATCCTAGCGGGTGATTAATTAAAAGGAATGTGGATCTATATTTCTAGAGTTGTGGGGTGTTAAACTTAATATTCTAAAATGTTATTATTAAAATTACATTTGCAACGAGAGTTGATTTGTAGTTTTGATATTAATTTAGGAGAATTCAATTAATTAAATTAATTAATTAGAATAGCTAAAATATGTAGTGTAATCCCACTCCTTGATTGTTCTCACAATTATTTACCTCACTTTATCTCTTATTTTTAGTTTAGAGTTTATTTTCAACTTTTAGTCACTTTCTAGTTAGTTGTTTTCATCTCACATTTTAGTTTACACCCCGCCCGCCCGGGAAGAGCGAACGGAGCGCTAATGCGATAAAACTAAAATAAATCCACAATATAACAAGGTATAGAGCATCTAAATAAACCCATAATAATATAAATCCACTAATCTCAATCTCTTCAAATTAAATACCAAATCTCTAGAATTACATACAACAACTAACTCGAAAATAAAATACAAATCTCCAAAGCTCTATACATCAAAATAATACAAATCTTTCCCAAACAATCCTCGCTAAATGCAATCTCCATAGCGCCCCAAAATCCACGCTAACCTGCCACTAAAAGAAAATATGGGGAAGTACACAATACGACAGGAAAGATGCTCAACAAATATATATTAGCGATGAATGAAACGTAACAACACGAGTACGAATATTCAAATCAAGATGCAAATCTCAAAGCATTTATCAATATAATTTCTCAACAACACATCAATGGGTAACCAGGCCTCACCCCATTCGCATATGCTTTATCAAGTCATAGCCCGGGAATAGGTATTTTGGCGGGTACTCAACATCCGTGCGATATTAAAATCTCATGACAACGTTCTCATCAACAATATAATGATACCACATGAATCAAAATAATTTCAACAATTATTTTCCAGATTTCAATGAATTTATCAATTCAAATATGAGTTCAATTAAACAAGAATTCAAAGAGAATGAAACTCGCGAGATTTAAGGAGCATATTGTGCCTCAAACTATGATTAGAAACCAATGATCACATCCTCAAGATCAACACAAAAGATCTACAAAAGCTCCTCCAAGAACCTCCAACAAAATAGCCCCAAGAACACCTCTACTCTAAGGTTGGAACTCACAAATCCTAAGGGCCAAAGTGTATATAAAAAGAAGAGGAATATAAAATATATTTACTGCCAAAATTTGTGCCAAAATTATGTTAAAAGGGTTTCCCACGACTTCTTTTTATAATGCAAAGAAATGAAGAGTTGGAATCCAAAAGACTCCTTTAAATAAGGCAAAGAAATGAAGAGTTGGAAGTCAAAACAACTCCAAGAGTTAAAAACATTTAAAAATCACCTCACCCATTTGTTTTAATACTTGAAAAAGCAAAAAAAAAAGTAGAAAAGTGAAAAAGCACAAAAAGAAAATAAAAAGTGAATTACAATTGAATTTGTTCTATTTGCTTTACAACCTTGAAAGTGGATTGATACCCTTACTTACCTCTACACTTGAGTTTATTATATTTTGTAGGTATTTTAAGTTTTTGATTAGAAGGACTTTTCAAGCAACGACAGAAGAAAAAGATACACCAAAAAGTTCTTTCTATCAAATGGCGCCGTTCTCGGGGATTGGGTATTATGAGAGTGGTACGGGAAATCTGGAATTGGGAGGTTTTCTTATGATGTTATTTAGTGCATTTCCGGGCTTTTGCTCATTTTTCTTCTTTTTCTATTTGTTTCTATTTTTCACTCTTTTCTTTTCTTGCTATTTTTGTTGAGCATACTATTTTTTTCTTGCCCCTTTTTATGCACTTTTCGGACTTAAATTCTAGGATTGTCCCCTTTTCATAATTTCGGGTCACTTGGGGTTTTTCGGGTTGTCAAACGAAAGAGAGAAATTTATTCGGCTCAATTTGGGTTGCAAAAGGGATAAATTTTTCGTTACTTTTTCTGGCCAATATTTTTGGGTGACAAACGAGGGCCTACTTCATTGCCCAAGATACTAATTGCGTTACCATATGTGTTTCGAGATGAATTAAGTTTAGAGATCTATTTGGCACGTTTTTCAAGGCAATATCACACACATTTTCCATAACCAATCAAAATGAAAGAATTGAGATCCTCGACGATTTATTTGATGATGAAAAGAACTTTTGAGTTAACAATTAACTCGGATTGATTTATAAAGTTCACAAAGATGAAAGGCTCGAATCTCACTCGGGTTGTTGATCTCCACATTTATTCGTTAAGTCGCCTACGTTCGCTCAATTTCCATCTTTTTATCAATTCCGGCTGTGTATTGTGTTTTTACAATTTGAGACTTTAAATCGACTTTTAATGATATTTTCAAAAATTTGAATTCCAATTTTTATTTATTTTGAGCAATTTTTTTTTTGGGTTTTTCAAGATTTTTTGATTTTTTTTTGAAATTTCTGCGCATTTTTGAAAGTTTGTGAAGTTTTAGAAATACGCACTTGTGACCCCCATAACTTGGACTTTTGCATTGTCCTCAAGCAAAAAGGACTAAAATCTAACTCAAAGCGAATTAAAAGTGCGAGAAAATAAAACAAACAAATGAAACAGAAATGCAACGTTTTTATAGATAAAAGACAAAAAACTGTGTTACAATGGGTAAGGAAGAACACCCAACCAACACAATGTAAACAACAACCACCAACACACACAAATAGCTAAAAATAGACAAGGGCTTTATTGGGGCGGCGAATTTGAGGGCCCGGGTGCGCTGGGATCGTAGGCATCATAGAAGAATATGGGGGGCAACCCACCGAAGTTGAGATAGTAAAGGTGGGCTTGGAGCTGATGCATCATGTTTATGTCCCTCCGGTAGGCAACCTGATCCCTTTGATAGTCTGCTTGGTCGCAATTGTATTGAGTGATGAACCCGTCAAAATGGGATTCCACCGCTGCAAGGCGCCTATTGAAATCTGCACCCGGGGGTTTGAAATCTGAATCATCGTCTTCGTTGTACTCTTCTTCTTCAGCCCCGCCCATCTCGACGTCCTCATCCACGGGATCTTCTTCAGGGATCTCCTCCTCGGCCTCTAAGTTAATCGCCTCCCGGGATGCGCGAATGGCAGCCCTTTGCTGGGCACTCCGCATGAGGGATACCTTCCCAATGGGCTCTGGGAGGCATTGGAAAGATTGAGGTGGCTGGATACCAGCGTCGACAAGGAGTGAGGTGATGAGGCGGGTATAAAGGAAGGGTACCGCACCTTTTTGTTCCCAGGACGTGTAAATGATATCAGCATAGAGCATACGGGCCAGATTTGGAGTGAAATTGGGGTAAAAAAGGTGGTACACGAGTGTGGCTTAGAGAGGGCGCATCGCCGAGTTATTGAAGGTTTGAAGCAAATTGGCGCACACTATATGGAAAGTGATGCGCGCCTTATCGTTTAGGCGGCCCACTGGGAAGGTACACCGTTCCCAAATATCGTTGGGCGCGATTTGGTCAATGCATTGTTGTTTGGGAATGGTGGGGGCGTTGGTTGGGTAGTCGTAGACGTCCGGGTGGGGGACGCCCTTATCAACAAGTTTGCGGGCGAGGATGGCTAAGGAGAATGGGATAGGGTGGCCGTCCACAAGTGATTGGCACTCAAACTTGCCCATGCGGACAAGAGAGCCATAGAAGGACCAGACTTCGTCCGCTCAGACGACATGGTGGGGTTCCTGTAGGTATTGCGTCCACCCCCTCCAGCTGAAAAGGGTGGTGACGGAGCAGGGCAGCACTTCCCAGTTGATAACTCGCTCAATGTGCAATTGGCGAGAGAAACTAAAAAACTTTTTGCACCATACATGCTCCATGTGGGAGCAGTATTGCCCATTGCCGTGGGGAAGAACTTCGGTTGACATGTATTTGATGGGAAGAGCTTGATTGGCCATTGGGACAACGGTGAAAATGGGAGTGAAAGGCTTAGGCTTGTAGAGAGGGAAATATTTAGAGGTGTGAGTGGAAGAGTAGGGAATATGTGGTATTTATAGGTGGTGGGGAGAGGTTTGGGTGGAGGGATTTTTGGAGGGAAAAGGGAGTGGGTGTTTTTTGGGGAAAAGGGGATGAATGGAAGTAAGGGAGAGGAGGGGGGGGGGGGGGGGGGGGGAATAGGCTCCTCGGGAAGAACCAAAATTGCAGAAACCGAACCAATCCGGTTCAGGGGAGATTCGGTTCGGTTCTGGAATTTTTTATTTTACGATTTTTCCAAACCGAATCGATCCGGGTTGGGGAATCGGTTTGGTTCTATTTTTAACAGAACCTTCTCTTTTATACTGCTGCACTAGAATTCCACCCCTCGAATTTCTGGATGCTTTCGCACTTATTCCCCCACTTGTATTTCTCGATGCTCTCGCAAACTGTGTGTTGGAATGCGTGATCTTAACCTTACCTCACGTAACTTACCTACTAACTCAATCTAATCTATCGAAACACAGCTACTATACATAAGAAATCACCCCATATGCGTCAGGGGTGCGACGACCTTTCTGTCAAGCACATTTGACCCCGTAATCGGGGTTCGACAACCAAACGGTGTCGAATTCTTCCACATACGTCTCTAGATAAGGATTTAGGCATTGTCCATTAACCTTGAATGTATTTCTCCCTTTCAAATCGTCTAACTCTAAAGCTCCATGCGGGAATACATTCTTCATAATGAATGGGCCAGACCATCGTGACCGCAACTTACCCAGAAATAGATGAAGCCGAGAGTTATAGAAAAGTACTTTTTTCTCGAGAAGAAACTCTTTGCGTCGAATCATGTTATCGTGAGCGATTTTCATCCTTTCTTTGGAATTTTTTGCATTTTCATACGCATCATTGCGTATCTCTTCTAACTCATTTAATTGAAGCTTGCGAGCTTCATTGGCTTTATCCATGTCATAGTTTAACTTCTTAATTGCCCAATATGGCTTGTGCTCTAATTCAATGGGAATATGACAAGGTTTGCCATACACAAAGAGGAATGGGGACATGCCGAGTGGATTTTTATGTGCGGTACGATAGGCCCATAGCGAATTGTTCAATTGAAGGGACCAATCTTTTCGGTCGGGATTGACGGTCTTTTCGATAATGTTCTTGATTTCCCTATTCGCTAATTCGGCCTGTCCATTTATTTGTTGGTGATAGGTCGTTCCAACCTTGTGAACGATGCCATACTTTCTCATGAGCTTCGCGAATGGCCTGTTGCAAAAGTGCGTGCCATTATCACTAATTATCGCTTTCGGAGCACCGAAGCGGGAAAGTATGTTTTTTGTAGGAACCTAATCACCACTTTGCTGTCATTTGTCTTGGTAGCTATAGCTTCCACCCATTTAGAAACGTAATCTATCGCGATAAGGATGCATAAGAAACCAAAAGATGGGGGGAAAGGCCCATGAAGTCAATACCCCAGCAGTCAAAGATCTCAATAATGAGTATCGGGGTTAATGGCATCATGTCTTGTCCTCTAACCGCCCCCATCCTTTGACACCTATCGCAAGATTTGCAACATTTGTTCACATCCTAGAAAATTGTGGGCCAATAGAGGCCGCATTGAAGAATCTTAGCGAACATCTTTTCGTTGAAAAGTGGCCTCCACAAGCTTCTGAATGACAGAATTGGATGACTTTCGGGATCTCATCATCCGGTACACATCGTCGGATGATTTGGTCGACGCAATATTTAAAAAGGAAAGGATAGTCATAGAAAAACATGCACAACCAAGTGGTGAACCTCTTCTTATCTTGCGATGTCCAATCGGGAGGGACGGCTCCCGTGACAAGATAGTTCACTATATCTGCAAACCAAGGCAAAGAAGATGTAGCAAGGAGTTTCTCATCCGAAAAGTATTCGTCTATGGGTATCGGATCACTAGGTACGTCAGACGAGAGCCATGACATTTTCTACTCCTTTCTTATCTTTATTAGAGAGATTAAACTCTTGTAGTAGTAGGATCTACCTTATGAGGCGCGGCTTTGCGTCTTTCTTCGCAAGTAGGTATTTCAATGCCGCGTGGTCGGTGAAGCAAGTGATGGGAGAACCGATAAGGTAGGATCAAAATTTGTCAAGAGCAAATACTACCGCTAGTAACTCCTTCTCTATGGTGGAGTAATTGAGTTATGGCCTGGTAAGATTCCGGCTAGCATAGTAGATGATATGAGACTGTTTGTCTTTTTTTTGGCCCAAAACAGCCCCTATCACATAATCGTTAGCATCACACATGAGCTCGAATGGTAAGGACCAATCCGGAACTTGCAGGATGGGAGCGGACACCAGCATGGTTTTCAGTTTTTCAAAAGAGCTATGGCATGCTTCTGTCCATTCAAATGGGGTGTCCTTCATAAGTAGGTTGCTTAACGGTCTAGAGATGGCGCTAAAGTCCTTAATGAACCGTCAATTAAACCCCGCGTGGCCTAAGAAGGAGCGCACGTCTTTGAGCGATTTAGGTGGGGGTAGACCGACTATGACATAAATCTTAGCTCTATCGACTTCAATCCCTTTGGATGAAACTATGTGGCTAAGAACTATTCCCCACTGACCATAAAATGGCATTTCTCCCAATTTAGGACTAAGTTCTTCTCCACACACCGGGCAAGTACTTTTTTTTAATTTTTCCAGACAAAGATCGAAAGAGGTGCCAAAAATGCTAAAATCGTCCATGAACACTTCGAGTCCTCTCTCAACCATGTCACTAAATAGGCTCAACATGCACCTTTGAAAGGTCGCCGGGCCGAATGGCATACATTTATAAGCAAACTTACCAAAGGGGCAAGTGAAGGTCATTTTCTCCTGGTCGAGTACATCTACCTCAATTTGGTTATATCCGAAATAACCATCAAGGAAGCAATAGTAAGGGTGGACCGCTACTCTCTCAAGCATCTGATTAATAAATGGCAAGGGGAAATGGTCTTTCCTAGTTCTCGCATTGAGTTTCTGGTAATCAATGCAAATGAACGACCCGATGGTGGTACGTTGGGGAACTAGCTCTCCCTTAGCATTCTTAATCACTGTCATGCCCGAATTTTTCAGGACAACTTGAATAGGGCTCACCCACTTGCTATCCGAGATTGGGTAGATAATCCCGACATCCAATAACTTAGTGATTTCGGTCCTCACCACTTCTTTCATATTGGGGTTTAACCTTCTTTGCATTTCTATAGAAGGCTTTACATCCTCTTTGAGATGAATCTTTTGGGTGGAAATAAAAGGACTTATCCCCTTCAAATCAGCAATACACCAATCGAAAGCACCTTGGTGATTCCTCAAAATCTGTAACAGTTTACCCTCCTGATCTTCGTCTAGGCTAGAGGAGACCACAACAGGAAATGTCTCGTCCTCTCCTAGGTATGCATATTTAATATAGGAGGGTAGTTTCTTCAACTCGAGGGTCGAAAATTGTTCGTTGGAGGGAACCATGTGTGCCTCTCATGGCCGTAATCCCTTAAATCAAGAAACCCAACTTACATCTCTCGCGTACTCGTCCGACGCTCTCTCATTAAGTAACTCTCTCAATTCTTCAACTTCCCTCTCGAATTCAGTATACGTCCCCTTACTCTCGTGGTTCGACACTAAACAGGACCCTAGGGCATCTCCACAGTAATTTTCCTCCAAGTACTCCTCTACAATCTCGTCGATTAAGCTTACCACGTGAAGATCATCTTCCTCCCATGTATGTTGGGATATATGGAAGATGTTAGTCTCTAAGGTCATGTTCTTAAAGGTGAGTTGCATCTGCCCATTTCGAGTGTTGATAATTTTATTAGTCGTAGCTAAGAATGGGTGCCCAAGAATGATAGGAACATGATTTCTCGAGGCGAAGGAAGGTTCCGTGTCCCAAATGACAAAATCTACTAAAAAGTAGAAGGTGTCAACTTGAACGATCATGTCTTGAACTATACCTCTTGGGATATTTAAGGTTCGATTCGCTAACTGGAGAGTGATCTTTGTGGGCTTAAGATCGCCCAGATCTAGTTGCCTATAGATGGCATAATGGAGGATATTGACACTTGGTCCCAAGTCAAGTAAGGCTTTTTTAATTTTATTTTCTCCAATGATGCAGGAAATGGTGGGTGCACCGGGATCTTTAAATTTTGGTGGAAGATCATTAAGTAGAATGAAGCCCACGTTCTGTGCTAGAAATACATTTTTCTTTACCTTTATATTCCTCTTCACTCTTAACAAGTCTTTGATGACTTTTGCATAAGCAGGAATTTTCTTAATGGCATTAAGGAATGGTAAATTTAGCTTTACTTGCTTTAGCACGTCTAGCACTTCATCACGGGGGTTCCCTTTATGGGAAGAGACTAACCTTTGAGGAAACGGTGCCACGATGGGGGGTTTCGCTACTACCTCGGGCTCACTAGTGTCTTCTTTATCACTCTCTTTCAAGGGGACATCTTCGGCCTCTTTCGTGATGGGTAAAATCTCCTTGTCTTTGGTTGCATCGCGTGGCGGAGGTGATAAATCAATGACTCTCCCACTACGAAGAGTGGTGAGAGATTGACATTGCTCCTGATGTTCTGTCGAGGTGGAGCTAACACTAGTTTGACCTTGGGGTGGTCTTTGGCCCTGGGAAGGAAACTTACCCTTCTCTTGGATACTCAATGATGATTGCAACTTTTAAATGTTCGCATTTATGTCGCTTATCATGCGATCATACCTAGCATTGGCTGCATTCTGGGTATTGATAAATTGGTTCATCATATCCTCGAGAGTGCTTTGCGATGGAGTAATATATGCCCGTTGAGGTGGTGGTGCTTACACATGTCCTTGCATGTGTGGAGCTTGCTGAATGTGTGATGGTGGAGGAGGGGCAACATGTGAATTAGGATTCATCGCTGCATTTTGTTGCCCATAGTTAAAACCAGGATGGTTTTTCCACGAAGCGTTGTAATAATCCCCGTGGGGTGCAACGAAATTACCTTGAATCCTCCTATACCAATCACTTGTTCTTGAAGCATAACTTTGTAGGTGGGTATCATCGGGCATTAGTCTGTTGAATGTCCCACCTCACAAATTGCACACACCTTCTCAAGAGGGTTTGGGATGGATCCATGTGGTCCTTCTGCACATTTCTCCAACAATTGTCGCATTCCTCTCTCAAGCACATCGAGTCGACCGTCCATTATAGAATTTTTCTCTACGTGAAATAGGCCGAACGCTGATGGAGTGGTGGTCACTTGACGAGTTCGATTTTGAGCATTAGGGTCAGATGTATCCCAGGATTGGGTAGTCTCGGCGACATACCTCAGGTGAAGCTCAACATCGTGGGCTTCTAATTCGATAAATGGACCATCACACATGGTTCTAACGAGTTGCTTGGAATTAATGTTCAGCCCATTATGGATGAAGGAAATGATTTGCAGTTTATCAAATCCATGATGGGGGCACGAAGTAATTAACTCATTGAAATGCTCGTAGCATCGATCGAACGACTCATTTTCTATTTGTCAAAAAGTTTGAAATTGAGCCTTGATAGAGTTTGTTCGATGTGGAGGAAATAATTTTTTTGAAAAATTTAGATTGTAACTCATTCCAGGATGCAATCGAGCTTGGAGGTAAAGACCATAACCAAGTCTTAGCCTTATCTTTTAGAGAGAATGGTAAGAGTTTGAGGCGGATCACCTCTTGTGTGCAAGTTTGATCATTGAGGGTTTCACACACATCCTCGAATTCCCTAATGTGAATATATGGATTTTTCAGATTCCATCCCATGGTAGTGGGGGAGAATCTGGATCATCGCATTTTTAAAATGAAATTTCCTTTCATTATATGGGAGTACAATGCATCCCGGAGTGAAAGTGTGCTTGGGATATAATATTTCTCTCAAAGGGCGGTATGGGGCCTCTTCCTCACCGGTGGCTGCACTACCGTGTTGTGACATGGATCTCTCACTAGATGACTCCGTGTCCTCACTAGGTATACTTGGAGCGCGCTCTGAGGTGTGTCCTAAGAGGGATGTCGGGGTATGTGTAGGCATGGGATATGGAACCCAAAATTGTGGAACGTTTGGAGTGTGAGGGCTATCGGGGAAGTAATCAACTATCGGGTTTTCAAGAATGTGGGTTGGAGTATTATGGGGAGTTGGAGTGAGTTCATAATTTTGCATTAACAGGCTTATGAGAGATGATGAGGAATATTTTTGTGCTTTTAATTTTTTTTTATGTTTTTGGATTTTTGGTCAAACTTTTAGATTGACTTAATCTAATCCTAAGTCTACCTAAGTCCCCGGCAACGGCACCAAAAACTTGACGCGACTAAGAATGTGTCTTAGAAATGCGTACTCTCTAGGCTCAAGTGAAAGCCTGTCGCTCAAGTAATAATTCGATAAGTCGGGTATCGATCTTTAGGGAAATATGACAACAGAGTTGTAACGACGTTGGATAGACGAAGGAATCCTGACTCTGACTCTAAAGAAAAAGAAAAGGTGATTTGTTTTGGGAATTGACTACAACTAAATGCAATTTTAAAAATATTTATTTAATGCACCAAAGTATGAATGGAATGCAACTATTCTAAATTACCTAAATTACTAATAATGGTTGAACTGAAACTTGAACTATATGATCAAGAAAACAGGACGAGAATACAATCCATCAACCCTAGTGTATTGATGGTATAAAACTAATAGTAAATTTAAGTGATTAATTAGACCCAGAATTTAGTACTCCCAAGAATTACGTATATGAGGTTCAAGCCTGCACCATACTTAATCAGAGGACGAGTAAATTGGTATTACGATAGTTACACTCAAATTACATTCTGAATCATCCCGGTTACCCTAAAGCAAACGAGATCCAAATATCTACAATTATCGTATTTCTTCGCAATACGGTCATAATCAAATCATTAGATTTAGAGGATTAATTTTATTCACATACAACTACCACATCAGGTTGAGTTCATGCATCCCGACCTTAGAAATCTTGCTTGACATATGAAAGCTGGTAGACAACACGTTTGGAATGAAAGAAACCATTTTTAATTCTGAATAAAGATGAGGAGAATAACCAATACTTACTGTGGTGACAATTATTATGCAACACAAACAGATAAGAGAAAGGCAATCACCAAGTAGGAAACAGGAATGTAAAATGACAATCACACAACAAATAATGTACGTGGTTCAGCAAAGGAGTGCCTACGTCCACGGTGGTGCAGTCGATGTTATTTCTATATACTCCGGAGAGTGATTACAGAGAATACAACTTGTCCTTTTGCCCTGGACCTAGGGTTCAATATATACATGTATGTTCAGGTAAGTGGGGGTGTTGGATTCCCCCACGTTTTCCATCTCTCCCTATAACCTCCCTTAATGGGAACGTGGGAAGAGATCGGATAGTTAAATGAGAAATGGGGGGCCTGGACTTTGGGCCGCCAGAAATGGGCTACTCGTCCAGGCCCATGGTCTTAATTCTGGGTACCCACAATTTCCCCCAAGTTTGTTGGGCCATGCTCTTGGGCTCAATAAATTTAAATGATTAGCCATCAGGGCTTTTTTGTAATTCTTCGAAAGCTGTGAAGTTGATTTTGGCGGCACCCACTTTGTTTCTTGTGCACTATGATTAGCAGAATTTGAAGGTTTGTTGGAATAGCCACTTTTCTACCGTCGCTTCAGTCTTTCCAATATTCTTCTATTTTCTGTGAGCTCTAGCACTTCATACCTTCTTCTCTCAATCTCCATTCTCATCGCTTCCTAGTTGTTTGGGCTCGTGCTTCTTCATCGCTTGAATCGATCTTCTATTTTGTAAGTTTCCTGTGCCTTTTCTTTGTACTTTCTCTTTGAGTTTGTAGATTTTTTAGGGTTTTCCAATGGCGAAGATTGGGAATAGGTCGATATCTGAATTTAGGAAGTTTTATAACGTCCCTGATTGGGTAGATATTGAGTGTCGTGCTTCCCCTCCTAGAGACGTTAGAGAGATAGATGACGCCCACTGGATCCATGTTTTGTTGCTTTCCCATGGGGGACTCACCTTTCCTCCCAACGATTTGTTCTTGCATTTTTTTGGCTATTTCAATATTGTTCCTACGCAATGCTCGCCCAATGTGTGGAAAATAGTTAATGGCATACATCGAATAAATCAGTTGTATGGTACTAGGTTAGGACTCGCCGAGGTCTTTTTTTGCTATTCCTTCTCTCTAACTAGCTCTGGGGTTCTTTATCTCAAAGCCAGGAGCCCTGACAGGATATTGTTAGTAAACCTACCTGATTCCCATAAGGACTATTGGCAAGAAGGCTTCCTTGCCAGAAACTGACAATTTTTTCCCCAATTTGAGGGTTTGAGATCTGAGAGGTTCACTGTTCCTTTTATGGGGAAGAATACATAGGTAGACATTGCTCTACTGCTTCAATTTTTATTGATTTGTGATCCTTCTTATTCTTCTCTGTTCTTCTTTTGCAGCGAGGTCAACGAACTTGAAACTTGCTCTCAGCGAGGTTCGTCTTTCAGAATTGATAAAGGCTTGGAATATCAGGGAGTCTTTGGGTGACAACGAGCATCCCAGATCTGCTTCTTTTTTGCTCGAGTACAAGAACGTTGGCTCCAGCTTCATAGCAAGGTCTGTGGACAGTATCCCAGAGTTTGACTTATTCGAAGAGACTGCTGCGGGTCCTATCCAGTTGGACGAGGAAGAGAGCAGCTCTGAGAGTGACATTGTAGGAGATGTAAGTGATTTGCGGGGAGAGAACTCTAGCAGTAGCAGTTCCTCTGATCGTAGGGAGGTTTCTGAAGCTCGAGGGTCGTCGAGCACTTCTAGTAGTTCGAGCGAGGAGATGGTTCCTCCAAGGAAGAACTTAATCAGGGATGATGATAATGAGGACCACGTGCTTCTTGCACAAAGGTCAAAGACGTAAAAATCTAATTCTGGGGCTATGGCTACTAGTTCCCGGTCCTCTGCCCAAGAGCAGGAGAGAAAGAGGAAGGAAGAGGAGTAGGTGAGGGAGAGAGAGAGAGAAAAAAAAGAAGAGAAGAAGAAGATGGAGGAGAGGAGGAGGACAGAGGAGAGGAAGAAGAAAGAGAACGAGAGAGAAGAGGAGAAGAGGAGAAGAAGAGGGCTGAAGCGAAGACGAAGGCCAGGCAGGCCTTGGTCCCGGTATCCGCTCTGCCCGAGGGGGCTTTTGTTGCAATTTCCCCTCAGTTGGCCCCCACTTTGCTCGAGAGAGCTGTCCTCCCAGCTGACCGCTAAAGGGCGGTAGGGTCTGAGCAATTGGCCCTTCAGGCTAGTCAAAGGCTAGATCTGGTAAGGTTTTCCCTTTTCTCCCATGTTTTTATGAACTTCATCATTTCCCTCTTTTAACATTTTCTTCTTTCTGCAGTTTGTTACTGACTTCGCCGTGCTGTATCTTCACGCGATGAGTTGGTGAAGAAAAATAGTGAGCTGGAGAAGGAAAAAGCTGCCTTGAAGCTGAAGGGTAAAGATCTCGAGGCTAGTTTTAAAGCCATGGACTCTGCTCGAATTTTATCTGACCTGGCTCTTACTATTGCCAACAAGGAGAAGGACGCTGCAGTTCAGGATTTGAAGGAGCTGAGGCAAGCCTATGACTTGGTTTGCTCGAGCAAACTTGCTGTTGTGGAGGAGAACAGGGTGCTCTCTGAAGAGCTAAAGAAGAAGGAGTCTGAGGCTGTTACTGCCAAGGAGGACTCCTATAATTCTGGTTGGGTTGCAGCATACGAGGATGCTGAAGTTCAGATAGGCTATATTAGCCATCTGAACTTGAAGAAGGGCTAGAACAAGGCCCTTATAGCTGCTGGAGTGGATGTTGCATCTCCCCTTTTTGACGAGCATGACCCAGGGCTGAGGCTAGTCGTAGATGAGGACCCTACCCCAACCGTTGAAGGCTCTGATCCTATTCCTCAGGCGACCCCTGCTGACGTTTCTCTTATTTAGGCGGCAGAGATCACCCCTGCCGAGGGCAGTGCTCGTGTTGATGCCGATAAGGGGAAAGGTCCATCAACCTCTGGGCCACCTGAGGTTGCTAATTAGTTACCTGCTAGGATTGCTTTGTATTTTTGGTTTTTTCTATCTGTAAACTTTCTTTTTTCTATTCGATGTAATTTCAACCTTCATTAATAAAAAAGGCTTCTATTTCTCTGTGCACTGATATGTCTTCTTCTCTCCCTTGTCTTCTCATTGTTTGTAGTCGATTGATGTTGATTATTACATTCCTGCTACTTCTCAACTGGGCAGGACCCTTGGTCCTAATGCGAGTCCTGAGGTTCGCCAGGCCTTCGTTAGACTTTGCAAATCCCTTCGGTCTAGGAATCAGAAGTATAAGGAGCAATCTGAACTTGTGGCCAAGCTGAAGGATATGCTCCAGAAGATGGAAGAGGTTGGGGCTTCAGTGCAAGAAGAAGTGAATACGCTGAGAGCAAAGCTTCTTGATGCTTTCGAGATCAACCAGGTTGGTGAGATGCTTCAACAAGAGAATGAGGTTTTGAGGAGAGAGGTCTCACGACTTAAGGAGCATGCACCGAGCACTGCTCCAGCAGTATTACAAGGTTCCTTATCATCGTGAGCCAGAGCTGGTCGGAGTGATATTCCTCCTGTGCCGTGGGGTTCTTCATCGGCGCGAGCCGACAGGAGCACCTGGAGCCGAGACAGGGAAATGGAAGAGCTTCGCGAGAGGGAGATGGATGGGCTTCGTGGCGACGTCCGTCGAGCATATGTGATCGCTGATGGGCTTAAGAAGGATGTCACTCGGTTGCGCACTTGTTCAAAAA
Source organism: Sambucus nigra (assembly GCA_949130495.1). NCBI lineage: Eukaryota > Viridiplantae > Streptophyta > Magnoliopsida > Dipsacales > Adoxaceae > Sambucus > Sambucus nigra. Next base: position 418,637,915 of record OX422221.1, on the reverse strand, counting down.
AGGTCCTCGGTAAGTGTGGTCTGATGGCTACGACCAGGGCTGGTCAGATGCTCCCACAAGGTTGACAGATCTCGAAGAGCTTTCCTTTGTCAGGGGATGGCTGAGTGCTTTGAAGGAGCTGCAAGTCTTGAGGAGCTCGATGCTTTGGTATCGCCATGAGATTTCCCCCTCTACCCTGATGCCTAAACTCTTCAGGAGGGATGATCGATGGATCCCCATCGATGCCATCCCTCGGTAATTACTAGAGTCGGATGCGAATAAGGTTGATGAAGAGTTAGCTCCTGCTCCTGACGATGGACGAAGAGTTTGAATGGATGATTATCTCGCTCAAAGGCCTCACCTCCATTGAGACTTTGTCAGTTTGTTATTTTTTGTATTTTTGGTAATGTAAATGCTTTGGGCGAGCTCACCGACTAAACATGTATTACCATTGTTGTAAATATGATAAATTAATGAAAAGTTTATGTTTTGGGAAATTTTGCCGACTAAACATGTGCATCATATTCTTCATATTTTTGCTGCTCTATGATCTTCTAACTTTGTTTTGTCATGCAAGTGTCCTCCCAGTCCAGTATCATACCGAGATACCATTGTTCACCACTTTACCTTTTAGGTCGTGTCGTCACACTCCCTTAGGACTAAGTGGGGCAATTGGCGAGGACACACCTGGTGTTGGATGCTTTATCCGATCAGGGTTTTACTTAACCGAAGTAGGTTTGATGACCAGTATAAAATTTGGTCATATTGCCTAAGTATCCCCTGTAGGTCTTTATATATTGCCAGGGGCAATGCTAAGACGTCCTTCGTGTTTCATAACGATGACCTGAGGAGGGATATTGCCCTGCTATAGTGTACTGATCAATGTGCCTGTTATTTGGAAAAGATGTGCGATAAATGCAGCTGTTACTCATCAGAATGTAACCAATTAAATAACTTTCATTGATGATAAGGGAAATGATCTTCTAGCTTCATAATAAAAGAATAAAAGAAAGATCTAAAAATAGAATCTTTTGAGATTGGCTGTGTTCCATGCTCGTGGTATTTCTCTGCCTTCCATCGTTTCCAAGTGATAGGCGCCCTGCAGGTCATCTCTGGTTACTTTAAAGGGTCCTTCCCAGTTGGGGCCTAGCTTGCTGTCTGATGGTTTTATTGTGCTGCCCAGAACATTCCTTAAAACATAGTCCCCAATTAGAATTGCTCCCGGGTTAACCCTTTTGTTGTAATGCCTCGCGAGCTGTTGCTGGTAGCTCGCTAGTTTCACTAGGGCTAGCTCCCGGCGCTCGTCGGCTAAGTCGAGCTCAGCGAGCAATGCTACATCATTATGGCCTTGGTCGACAGGGTTGGACCTCATTGTCGGCAAACCTGATTCGAGTGGGATGACTGCTTCCATGTCGTATGTCAGCGAAAATGGGGTTTCTCCTGTTGCTCGCCGAGGAGTGGTTCGATATGCCCATAGGATGTGAGGTAGTTCATTTACCCATGCGCCTTTGGCTCGCTCCAATCGCTTCTTTAATCCATCGATAATAGTTTTGTTTGAAGCCTCAGCTTGGCCATTGCTCTGAGGGTAGGCTACCGAACTGAAGTGGTGTCTGATACCGTGTTCGTTACAGAAGTTCTGAAAGGAGCCGCTTTCTAACTGTGTTCTATTATCGGTGATGATGGTCCTAGGAATGCCAAAAAGAGTGATTATATTCCTCCAAATGAACCTCATCATATCAGCGTCTCGGATGTTCCCCAGGGGTTCCGCCTCGATCCATTTGGTGAAGTAGTCAGTTGCGACCAACAGATATTTACGATTGCCGCTGGCGGTAGGTAGTGGTCCCACGATGCCCATTCCCCATTGGGCGAATGGCCATGGTCTGGACAAGGATTTTAGATCCCTGGCGGGTTGGTGGACCATAGGAGCATGGAGTTGGCATTTCAGGCACTTGCGGACATATACCGCAGAGTCCCTTTGCATATATGGCCACCAGTAGCCTTCCTTCATTGCTCAAAAGGCTAGAGATCTTCCTCCGATATGACTTCCACAGACTCCTTCGTGAAGCTCATGTAGCACTTGCTCAACATCTCCTGGGTGGACGCATTGGAGGTAGGGGACGGAGAAGGATTTCTTATACAAGTTGCCTTCTGGGGATAAGTGAAAGCGAGCAGCTTTGACTCTTATCTGGTGAGCAGTCTTCTTATCACCCGGGAGCGTGCCATCCTTTAAATAATCCCTTAAGGGATCCATCCAGCTGGGGGCTGATCCCACCTGGAGTACCTATTCGACGTTTGGTGGCTTGCTGTTGCGATTGATGCTCGGGTGAGTGAGGAAATCAATGGGGATGGTTCTTTTTAGGTCGGAGTTAATTGCCGAACTCAGGGCTGCTAGGGCGTCAGCGTGACTATTTTGCCCCCTGGGAAACTGCTGGACGTTGATTTCTTCAAAGCTCGACATTAGTTTTTTCACTAAGGTGAGGTAAGCTGCCATCCTTTCATCTTTTGCATTGTAATCTCCGCTTATCTGATTGGAAACTAGTTGGGAATCACCGAACACCTATAAATGTTTTGCTCCCAGAGTGTGCGCTTTTTGGAGGCCGGCTATTAGGGCTTCGTACTCCGCTTCGTTGTTGGAGGTTGAAAATCCAAGCTTGATTCCTTGTTCAAGGATTGTATTTTCTGGAGTAATGAGGACAATGCCTACCCCTGCCCCCTTCGAGTTGGAGGCTCCATCAATAAATAGTTTCCAGGTTTCCTCTGTTGCTTGTTTCCCCTTTTGTCTTGCTGGTTGAGGTTGGTCGGAGGGTTCCTCGCCCGTGAATTCGGCTATGAAATCAGCGAGGATCTGACCCTTGACAGCTGTCCTTGGTTGAAATTGGATGTCAAATCGACCGAGCTTGACTGACCACTTAGACAATCTGCCCGAAAAATCCTCTTTCCTTAGGATTGCCTTAAGGGGATGCGATGTAAGGACGATGATAGTGTGAGCTTCGAAATAATGCTTCAGTTTCCTCGAGGCTACTACTAGTGCAAAGGCGAGCTTCTCCAATGGTAGGTACCTTTGCTCGACGTCCAGTAAGGTTTTGCTCGCGTAATAAATGGGGTGCTGGATTCCTGCAACCTCGCATATTAGCGCAGAGCTGACAGTGTGATTGGACATGGAGAGGTATAGGTACAAAGAATCTGTCTGATGTGGTATGACGAGCAACGGTGGAGAGCTTAAGTAAGACTTGAGCTTGATCAATGCTTGCGAGCAGTCTGGGCTCCATTATACTGTCTTATTCCCCTTTAGAAGCTGGAAGAAGGGCTTGCACTTCTCGGAAGACTTAGAGATGAAACGATTTAAGGCAGCGAGCATACCAGTGAGCTTTTGTACGTTTCGGATTGTGTGAGGGGGTTGCACCTTGATAATGGCATCGATATGGTCTAGGTTAGCTTCTATGCCTCTCTTACTGACCAAGTACCCAAGAAATTTTCCTGACTGGACACCGAAAGAACACTTGCTTGCATTAAGTTTCATTCGGTACTTCCTGAGGATTTCGAAGGTGTTTGACAGGTCTGAGAGGTGATTCTCCTTCTTCTTGCTTTTAACGAGCATGTCATCGATGTAGACCTCCATGGTGTCTCCCATCTGATCTTTGAATATCTTGGTAACCAGACGCTGATATGTTGCCCCTGTATTCTTGAGACCAAAGGGCATGACTTTGTAGCAGCATAACCCAACTGTAGAGTTTTGTCCTGGTCTGGGGCATATAAGGGGATTTGGTGATACCCTGAGTATGCGTCCAGGAAACTTATTCGCTCGTGAGCTGCGGTGGCGTCTACTAGTTGGTCTATTTTTGGGAGAGGGAAACTATCTTTAGGGCATGCTTTGTTGAGGTCAGTGAAGTCGATGAAAACTCTCCACTTTCCATTGCTCTTCGGAACTACTACTGGGTTGGATAACCACTTGGGGAATTGTACTTCCCGTATGGATCCTGCATCCAGTAGTTTTTTAACTTCTTTTTCGATCGCCTTAGCCTTCTCGGGTGCAGTTCACCGTGCCTTCTGCGTGATTGGCTTGAAGGTGGGGTCGACGTGCAGCTGATGACATACCATACTAGGATCGATTCCAGGTAGCTTATATGGTTCCCATGCGAAAACATCTATGTTGCGCCTCAGCAAGGTTGTTAGTTCCTTCTGTTCCTAGTTGGTAAGAGACGCTCCAATCAAGAAGACTCTGTTACTGTCGCCATCTCCAGTCGTAACTTCTACCAGGTCCTCGACGACCCGCTCAGAGGGGAGGAGTCGGGTCTCCTCTACTCCAGGGCTCCCATACTTTAATTGTTATTTAGAAGGTGTCAGACCTTCTTAAATTTTCTCGCTGGGCTGCTCGGACTTCTTCTCTAGCTTTGGACGGATGGCTGCTATGAAGCACCTTCTCGCCATTGCCTGATCATCGTGGATTTACATTACTCCTCGTTCGGTTACGTACTTGAGTTTCTGATGGTAGGTTGAGGGTACTGCCTTCATCACATGAAGCCATCCCCTGCCGAGGATGACCTGGTATGGTGAGTCGATGTCAACCACCAAAAACTCGATCATTTTGGAGACGTTTCCAGTACGCACTGGTAGTAAAATCTTTCCTAGGGGCATATTTATTTTTCCAGTAAAGCCAACCAAAGGTACAGTAGCCTCCTTTAGGTCGGAGACACTTAACTTTAATTTTTTGAATAGATCGAGATACATTACTTCGAACGAGCTGCCTTGATCGACGAGCAGCTTGTCGACGTCAAAGTTGGCTATCCCGAGTGTAATGATCAGAGCATCATGATGTGGGGTCCTCACTCCCACCAGATCTTCATCTGTGAAGACAATATGCTTGTTATAGTTGATGTCATCTGCTCGTCGACGTTTTCTTGACTGTGACTTTATTGGATCGATCTGAAAAGCCTGCATTACTGCTGTTAGTTTCTTCATCTCCATTCGAGTTGAATTTCCTTGTATCTGCCTAGCATCAGATGCCCCGTGAATTACCGCGAACTCGTGTCCAGCGTCATCTTCCAGCACGTTGTCAGGTCTCGCCTCTCTGTTGTCAGCCACTTTCTCTGCCCTCTTCTCCACAAACTCGTTCAAATGCCCAGACTGGGACAACTCCTCGAGGTGAGACTTAATAGCTTTGCAGTGCTCAGTCTTATGTCCTCCCTCTTTGTGAAAAGTACATCTTAACGCATTGTTCCTCTTCGAGGGATCTCCTCCCATCTTCCTGGGCCACTTGATGAATGGCTCATCTTTGATCTTCGCGAGAATTTTGTAAATTAGTTCTTTGAAGACGGTGTTTACCGCCTGGAATGCTTTCGACGCGTCATGGTTCCCTCCGTTCTTGGAGCCATTTTTGCCCCCGTTCTTTCCTCCTTTTTTCTGGTTCTCAGTTTTCTCACTTCCCTTGGTAGTGAGTTTAGCTCGGCTGTTTTCTCCTATACTGGGGCGGGTGACGTCTTCCACCTTAGCGTACTTCTCGATGTGAGCCATCAGGTCGTCAATAGTCATGGCTTACTTCTTTGTCAGGGACTGGTATAGAAGGGAAGAACTAGGGAGCCCAATTTTGAAAGAGGCCACTGCCACTTCCTCTGCGCAATCCTCGATCTCATTGAATAACTCCCAGTACCTCTTTGCGTAGTCTCGGAGAGTCTCTTGAGGCGTTTTCTTTATTGTCAGCAAAACATCCATCCTTTTGGGATGGGAGCTACTGGTAATGAATCGGGCCGTAAAAATTTTGGCTAGGGATTTGAAACTCCTGATCGATCGGCGGGGGAGACTTTCTAACCACTTCTGCACTACATCATGCAGGCTCGATGGGAAAATTCTGCACATTAGCGCATCCCGGTGGTTCTAGAGGGTCATGGCCTGTCGGTACTGCCTGACGTGATCAATGGGATCAGTCTTACCGTCATAAATCTTGAACCTTGGAATGGAAAATTTTTTGGGGGCTTCTTCTTCCTCGATTTCCCTTGTGAAAGGTGACTTCATCTGGGTTTTGAGTGCTCGCCTAGCGAGTTCTCGGGTCGACCTCGTACCGTGCTGGGCAGGATGTTGGTCCATCTCCCTGCGGACCAGATTTTGTATGTTCTCGTCGCTGTGAGCAGGGCTCTAATAGCGGCGAGCTCTTCACAGCTGCTCGTGGAGGTCGTCGTCTGATTCGCCTCATTCGACCTTTTGAGATCCCCTCCTAGGGATCCTTCCTCGGATGCGAGACTTGCTCGCCTGAGGGCTAGGAGTGCAGTATGGATGTCTCCTGTTATCAGGATGAAGCTCCCTCTCCAGTCTTTCCACTCTTCTTTTTAAGCGAGCATTCTCAGCCTCGTATCTGCGAGAAGACTCCCTCTGCTCGTGGAGCCTTGCCTCGTACGCATCAATCAATCTGGATATCTGTGTGGACCTTGCTGGTTCCTGGATTTCTTCTGAGGCTGGACTCTCCAAGTAAGCCCTCTGATCTGAACGTCGAACTTCAGACCTAATCCTGCAAGGAGCAGGTGGTTCTTGAATATCCCTTGCCTGGGGGGCATTGCTGCTGCGACTAGACATCTTAAACTCCTTTCTTGGTGTGGGAACTTCTCAGGGAAAGATGGACGTTTCCCATAGACGGCTCCAATTGTGGTGATAATTATTATGCAACACAAACAGATAAGAGAAAGTAAATCACCAAGTAGGAAACAAGAATGTAAAATGACAATCACACAACAAAGGATGTACGTGGTTCAGCAAAGGAGTGCCTACGTCCACGGTGGTGCTGTCGATGTTATTTCTATATACTGCGGAGAGTGATTACAGAGATACAACTTGTCCTTTTTCCCTGGACCTAGGGTTCAATATATACATGTATGTTCAGGTAAGTGGGGGTGTTGGATTCCCCCACATTTTCCATCTCTCCCTATAACCTCCCTTAATGGGAACGTGGGAAGATATCGGATAGTTAAATGAGAAATGAGGGGCCTGGACTTTGGGCCGCCAGAAATGGGCTACTCGTCCAGGCCCATGGTCTTAATTCTGGGTACCCACACTTACTAATAAAAGAACTACTGCAATGATAAATGAAAGAATTGGAAGAAATTTACTTGAACTGCAACTGGATTCAAAACTAGGGTTTATATGTTATTTTTCCTCTAAAACTAATTACAGAGCTTCCCTAATGAATCATAAGCCTCCCTCATATGTTGGGAGGAGTTTACAATATATCCTCTACGGAATAAAAGAGTTTGAACCAAGTAGGATTCTAATTTTTACAAGTGGATAATTCTGAAAAGTCGAGAACGGAACCGATCCGGTTAAGGGGTTCGGTTAGATTCTTTCTTTGACAGCTTTTACAGAGAATTCTTTGAGCATGGGATCGGTTCTTTATTTCTCTACTTCAGTTCAGTTCCATCTTTTTGAATCTTCATAGGAAGTTTTTGAGGTGTAGGATCATTTTTTTTCTTCACTTCGGTTCGATTTCGTTGCGTTCAGCCTTTACAGAGACTTCCCCAGGATGGATTCATTTTTTTCTTTCCCTTGGGTTCGGTTCCATCTTGTCATCTTTTGCAGAAACCTTTCCTTCTTATTCTTCTATGGAGCTTTTGGTACGGAACTCGAATCAAATCACTATACACCTGCGAAATAGTTGGAACATACACGAAACTCGGCGTACTCGTTAGAACTTGTCAATATCAAAGATATGATATAAATCCACTTGAATTACACTTCGCGGAGCGATAAAAGCTTCTAAATTAAAGGGATAAATGGGAAGAATTTATGCCTAATCATTAGACTAAATAACATTCTCAAATGTTTAATATTTGATTCATGTTTGAATCGTTTATATGGCCTTAGATTTGACTAATGCACTAGATACAAACGGTATACAACTTTAATGTACTAAGTTGTAGAATTTGTTATCAATGGAGACCAAGTGTATTAGGAATGTATAATTATTCCAATTGTTTATCCTGGTCGGGTAAAATCTCTAATCAAGAAATTTTACTTACTTCTTATTCGTGACTTGCCGAGGATAAATCATACATGAAGTTTAACTTTTCTGAAGTTGGAAAAGTTTGAATCAAAATTAAGATTTCTGAAGTTGGAAAATATTGGGAAAGTTTGAACCATGCCTTTTTCTGAAGTTGCTCAGTAATTTAATTTATGGTTAAGGTGTAATCACCATACTCCAAAAAATAAAACAAAAAAAGAAAGTATTATGGAGAAAACATGAAATTTCATTAACTTGAGTAACCGATTACATTAAAAAAAATTTAAAAAAAAATTGAATTACTAATAATACTTGCGCATATGGTCTGCGTTCCAATGATTATTGAACTCTTCTCCCTTCAGAGTTCCCAAGCTATAAGTTCCTGGTCGGATAATCGTCGAGATACAGTATGAACCATGCCAGTTAGGCTCCAACTTTTTTCTTTTATGGATTTCTTTCTTGAGCACCAGATCTCCTTGTTTCAAGTTGGTCGGTGTGACCCTTTGATTATAAACCTTTCTGCCATTTGTTGATAAGCAACCATCTAATTAGCAACATCCTCTCTGACTTATTCTCTCATATTCAGGTCTAGGCATCTCATGAGAACACTCTTGGGTGATTCAAAGTTTAACACTTAGTGAGCAGACATACCTATTTCCATTGGTACCACTGCCTTAGTGACAAAAGCTAACATGTATGGGGTTCCCCCTATTGTTGTTCTAAGAGTGGTCATATATGCCCAAAGGATGCTATGGAGTTCATTAATCCAGTTTCCTTTAGCATCATTCAGCCTTTGGCACTTATCGCACTTCTTGGTGAAAGCAACACAATCTGTTTTTATCGTCGGCCAGTAGTAACCTTGCATTGCAATCCGTTGTCTTAGAGACCTCCCGAATGTGTGAGATCAACGTGAGCCTTCATGCATCTCTTTGATCATATCATTTACTTCGTTTTTATGAACACAAAAAAGTAGGGAAATAATGTATCCTTGCCTATACAAAATACCTTTTTCTAACATGTAATCGGTTGCTTTATACCTCATCTTCTTAGCCTCTTTCTGGTCAAACAACAATGTTCCTCTTTCAATGTACTCTCTAATTAGGTCAATCCATGAGGGACCTAATTCCAAAGGGATAATGCTGACTTCCATTTCATCAATGATTTTATGAGAAAAAATTTCCACCAGGATTGTTCGCCTGAGTTATGTTTGAGTTGTTGAAGCAAGCTGAGCAAGAGCATCTTCTCGGGCATTTTCCATCCTGTGAATCCTCACCATCCTGACTAAAGTGAATAAAGAAATAACCCCCCATAGCTTTTTTTATGATATCTCATCATCGTTGTCCCTTTAACACCATAAATTTGCTGTATTTGATTAAAAATTAGCTTGGAATCACTATGTACCAATACTTGGTCGGTGCCTAACGATGAAGCCAGTTCTAGTCCTGTGATCAAGACTTCATATTTTGCCTCATTTTTGGAAGCCCTAAATCGAAATCTCATAGCATATTCCACATCTAAGTTGTTCGGAGTGTTGATGACGAGGTCTGCTCCACTTATAGTAGACATGAGGATCCATATACAAATAATTTCCAGATTGGAGTATCCTTAGAGAAATTTTCCTCTGCCAGCACTCCATGTTTGGACATCTTCTTAATCTGTTTAATTATTTCTTGAACAACCAACGATTATGGTTAATAAGCCATAATTTTTATTTCCTTTTGAGTTAACATCTCTTCTGGAGAAGTCTTCTCAGTAGGCAAGCTTGGATTTTATTGTACCTCTGCATATGTGAATTCGACTATGAAGTCTGCCAATGCTTGGCCTTTTATTATAACTCTGGGTTCACAAAAAATTTGATACTCTCCTAATTAAACTACCCAGGACATTAACCTTGTAGAATTCTCAAGTTTATGCAATGCTTGTCACAAAGGCAGATCAGTATAAACGACAAGGTCGTGAGCTTGAAAATATGGCCTCATTCTCCTGGAAGCTTCTATGAGAGCTAACACTAATTTCTCCAGTCGTGGATATCTGATCTCTGCTCATCAGAATTCCTTGATAGTATAATATACTAGCCTTTTAACTCCTCCATCTAGATAGATCAAAGTGGAACCGACAACTGATTTTGAAATAACCAAGTATAAATATAGTTTTCCCCCAAAACTGGTCGAGAAAGGAGTGGGGAAGAACCCAAGTACTTCTTTAAATCTAGGAAGGATTTCTTGCATTCTTCATTCCAATCAAAGGTCTTTCTAATGACCTTAAAGAATGGAAGACATTTATCAGTCACTAGGGAGATAAAACGGTTCAATGCAACTACTCTTCTTGTCAATTTTTGAACATCTTTCTCGGGGAATGCATTTTAAGCAAGGATTTTTTTTCGCAGGGTTCTCTTCTATTACCATTTGATTGATGATGTACCATAGGAACATTCCTTCATGTACTTCGAAGATACATTTGGTTGGGTTGAGATTCATCTAATATTTTTCCATTCGATAAAATGTTTGGGCCAAGTTCGTAATGTGGTCGGTCGTAAATTTACTTTTGGTGAGCCATCTACATACACTTCCATGTTTTTGCCAATCTGATCTTCAAAACTTTTATTCACTAGTCTATGATACGTATCTCCAACATTTTTCAACCCAAAGAGCATGGCATTATAACAATAAGTTCCTCGATTGATAATAAAGGAAGTGCCTTCCTTATCTTCAAGTTTCATTTTAATCTGATTATAACCAAAATAAGCATCCCTGAAATTAAGCAATTTATGTCCTGCAGTTGCATCGACCAATTAATCAATCATTGGAAAAGGAAAGTAATCTTTTGGGCATGCCTTTTTGAGTTCTATGAAGTCTACACACATGCACCATTTGTCATTCTTATTCTTGACCATTACCAAATTGGGCAACCTGCTGGGATACTTGACATCTTCAATAAACTGTGATGTCTTATTCTTCTCAGGATTGAAAACTCGTCGCTTTTGCTTGATTGACTTAGAATCGGGATATATATTAAGCTCATGGCAAATGAAGTTTGGATCAATCCCCGACATATCTTCGTGGCTCCAAGTAAACACATTTTTCCATTCTCTAAGGAATGTAACTAAATTCTATTTGAGAGAGGGAGACAATCTTGAACCAATATGGGTAGTTATTTCTGGCTTCTCATCGTCCAGTCAAATAGCTTTTGTTTCTTCCATAACTTGCCCCTTCACTAACTCTTCCTCTTTCTGAGGATCAAGATTGTCAATGTGGAAAATAGATGTGCCCTTCATATGTATCTCCTGTTGGTCTGTCGAAGTATAATAGCATTCCCTGGCTTCTTTTTGATTGCATTTACTATACATAGTCCATAATTTGTTAAAAATTTCACGCATTGATTCATTGTAGATGGCATAACCTTTAACTCCTTTATTCCCAGTCTTCCTAGGATGATATTGTAAGTTGATGGGATATTTTTATTAAACACAAAGAAATGAATACTTTCTCTCCTGCTCACCGGTCAGGTGCCGATCAAAACTTCCAGTTTGATCGTTCCCAATGGGTATAATTTCTCTCCTGTAAATCCTATGAGAGGTTTATGATATGGTTCCATCTTACTGTCTTTTAGACCTAATCTTTGGAAGAAATTGTGGAACATTACAACAACTGAACTCCCATTATAGACTGGTATCCTGTAACTCTGCCATGATGAACTTTGCATGTGATAACTAATGGATCGTCGTGAGTATAAAGTACCCCACTCAGATCATTTTTGGAGAATCCGATCACTAGCTTGTATTTGTTGACTTTTCTTGGACGACTGTCATTTGATTCAACCATATCAATCTGCCTGACAATTGGGTAGGCCTTGGCTTTATTTAAGTAAGATTTCCTTTCTGCAATAACTTTTCCTACTGCAGCATATCCTCCTATTATGGAGTGGCATTCAAATGATATCATGCCTACTTCCACCTCTAGTCCATCAGGCTTCTTCGAAAAATCTAGATATTCTTTAAAATCATTGTTTTTTGCCCTTTTGTTATCTTCCCATGCTCGGGCTGGAGATTCAAACCTCCTACGATAATCTTGATTACCGTTTTGATCAACAAACTTCCTTAGTTTTCCCCTCTAAATAATGATTTTTAATATCATTCTTCAGTGCAATACAATTATTGGTGTTATGCCCACGGTCGTTGTGAAATTCACAGTACTTGGACTTATCCCTGTTGTTGAGTGTGTCTTCAACTTTCCAGGCCAATTCAATTCTCGGTTCCCCTTGATTTCCTTCAGGATATGGTGAACACCTTTGTTGAGGGGTGTATACTCATCACACTTCTTGATCCTATCAAGATTTTTGTCTTTTTGGTCCTTCTTGAACAAATTAGAATTGTTTTTTTGACTTTCACCCTTAGTCTCAGGAGCTTCCTTAGCACCATAGCCTCCTCGGCATTCATTATCTTTCCAGCCTTAGCCATTAATTCTGTTATGGTTTTGGGTGGATTTTTCGCTAAAGCATAGTAGAGATATTTATCTAGCAACCCACTCATAAGTGCTGCAATGGTTATCTTCTCCTCATAGTCCACCCCCTAGTTTTCCATTTTTAAATCGTGTAATATATTCTCTAATGCTTTCTCCTGGCTTTTGTTGCAAGGTCAAGAGATGAGTGACACTCTTCGTTGACTTAGACCCAAAGTAAAAGTTATCTATGAATAATTCATCTAACTAATGAAAACTAGCGATTTTACCTCTTGGGAGATTATTATACCAGATTTTGGCTGGACCTGTGATAGAAATGGAGAAACCTCTACACCTCATCTCATGGGGCACTGAGTAGACGTCGGCAGCATCTTGATATTGCTCTATGCACAGGACTGGATTAATTTTTCCATCATACCTGGGAGTGACCACTGGTGGCTTGAACTTGGAAGGTGTGGGGTATTCCATAATAGCCTGGATGAAAGGTGAGCCTTTAGTAAAACTCCTTTGCAATGGGTTCTTGGTTTTAGCCATTTCACCTAGTCGATCTTCCAACCGTTGCATGGATCCCTTCCAGGGCTATTTTGGCTTAGATTTGGCCGAGGTGGATTTAGCGTGCTGAACTCTCCTCCTAAGAGGTATGCTCGGCATGCATAGAGCCCCTCATACTGGACCTAGATCTTGTGGACCCTTTTCTATATTCATGATGACACTTTTGATCCCTGTGATGAACTCTAGTTACTCGAGGACATAAATGATCAAAAGCATACTCCCTACTTAGTTTCTCCAAGACACCTGGTCTTTCTTTGGAAAAATATTTACCATCACAATAAATCTATTGATTGGAATGAAGAAGTTACTCTATGACAGTATGACCTATCATGAGAAAAACGAGAATGATACTCCTTTCATTTCTGACTGGTGGATGTGGTATATCTTTTTTGGAATTGGAAGAATTGTCTTGCATAGTGCGTGCCAACTGTCTGACTGATTCTTTCATAGCCTCCTGCCCCTTAGCAAAATTAAACTGGATTCGTTGGAGGTATGTCTCACGAAGGGGAGCGGATATTTCTTGATTATTGCATACAACTACCAGACTACTTTCGGGGATAATAGTCATTCTTTAAACTAGAGAATGAAATATATGAGGTAGAGAACAATGACTATCAGTCGAGTTACCATAGACGGCTCCAATCTATTGATGTCTAAAATTGGACTTAATCCATATTTATAATCATAGATAACATTATACTACGTTAATCAAATAACAAACGTAAGAGATGAGATTTTTAGAGTAGTTCAACTGTAAAATGGCCTATGTCCACTCTTGGTATTATTTAGTAGGGTTTACAATAGCTTAGTATAGTGTGCATATGAGTGATTTGAGTTATCCCTTGAGCTAAGGGAGTAGTTCGTATTTATATTAGTGTAAAACCCTAGATATGGAACGCCTTGATATTGCCAGATATTTACATTCGTGTACAATAAATGGAACTCTTAAAATTCAGTGCTGGTTGGCATCCCATCCGAGTAACTTTTGGTATTCTTATTGGTTGGGATTCCTGGTGTTGGTAGGCTATCCAACCGACTAAGTATCTCTGATGCCAATCAAGGTGGCTAGATGGCCATGTAGGAGGAAAGGTGAACATTTATCGTTGGTCCACGTGGGAGAGCAATTTTTACATACAACACCATGAATAATCTTCTCTCTATCATGCTCCTTTTTAACATCATATATATATATATATATATATATATATATATATATATATATATATATACCACATTTTTTTTATTACATGCATCATGATTTATTCACTTTTGTATACTCATGCTTTATTCACATAATTCACTCTCACTTGGATATACTTACCATATTATTCTCCCCTTTTTCATATGCTCCATGTCACTCATAGATATCCATCCTTGTTCTTATTTGTTTATATTTGCATGCTTACTCGCATGATTCACATACCACTTGTGTATATATCCACCTTAATCTCACTCACACACACACACTTTCACACTACTCTCACTTGCACACGCTTCCACGATACAAGTTTTCTGTCACTCTCACATTGCACACGTATCTCTCTCATTTGTGTATGTTCACATGTCTCACGCCTTATATATATCACCCTGCTTTATATATGTTCTATGCACCACGTTATTTGTACATATTTTATATGGGTACAAAAATAACCCTCCTATTAAAGAAGATCTTTTACGAGTAATACACAATCAAAGGGGGTGTGCAAGAAACCTCATAACCACTAGAGCATTATGTGAGCAATTATCAACCAGGAATGCTGGACGAAAAAGTCCAAACAATTAGTACGTCACATAAGAAATGTCTAACCAAACTTGTTGTGCGAGAAAGTCCAAGTCACTATTAAGTCACATAAGCAGTGACTAACATAACTTATTAGATGATAAATTCGAAGACACTAGCAAGTCACACGAGCAGTGACTAACATAACTTATTGGACGAACAAGTCCAAGCCATTGTCAAGTCACCCAAAAATTGACTAACATGGCTTATTGGACGAGTAAGTTCAAGACACCAATGAGTCACACAAGCAGTAGATAACAATACTTACTGGACGAGCAAGTCCAAGCCACCAATGAGTCACACGAGCAGTGACATAAAAAGCTTATTGGACGAGCAAGTCCAAGCCTAGAGTGAGTTACATGAGCAGTAGGTAACAAGGGGCTGCACGAATATTCCCATGTTACCATATATTTATCTGAGTAATAAAGAGGCTTTCCAAGAAACTCTAAGTCACGAAGCTCTCAAATAGAATTAAGTACACAAATATTCCCATGCTACCATATATTTATTTGAGTAATAAAGAGGCTTTCCAAGAAACTCTAAGTCACGAAGCTCTTAAAGAGAATTAAGTACACAAATAACACTGTGTGCTAGTAAAGTAAAGTTGTGAGCAGTTGCTCAAGCAACACAAAAGCATGTATTTGAGAAAGTCATTTACTAACACTTATTCTTGTTATTTGAACATAATTTTATTGAGCAAGAAGGGCTCGAGAAGATGTCCAGTTGGGACCTATTGAGAGTTTTGGTTTGGAGTCTGAAAGGTAAGTTTTCTGGAGGAAGTTAAGGCCCAACCACTTCAATATCTTGGGAAAGAGAGAATACAGAAGCGAGGAACCCAAGAGGTCACTCACACTCACTCACTTTATGTAGTCCATAGTTAATAATTAGCGATCAATAAGTAACTCTATTACAAGACATTATAACAAAGAAAATAACGAATGACCCTTAAGGTCACTCGCAAGTTTTTAAAATTGTTCACCAAGTAACCTTTTGCAAATAAATATAATAGTTTTTTTGGCATCATCGCCGAAAACTTTGCTTGTTGTCCAGTATTACACCAATTATCACTCCACAACAGATAAATAGTGATCGAAATTGACAAATATTAATAAGGACAAAGGTATTTCCATATATTTACCACAATGGTGTGGACATCGGGAGTGGATTCCTCCTGTGTGGGTCGGCCCTAAAATTGGAGAGGAGAGAAAATGGAGAAATCACCCTCTTTGCGCGTATGGGGATTCGAGGATAAGGAATACTCTTTTTTCCACTTGCACTTATCTTTGCGGGCTGCCACAATTATAAATTGGCCGTCATTGAAGGAAAGGAAAATGTAGAAATGGAGTCTCCATCTTATTTTGATCAAAAGAGGCAAAAGAATGTAGTTATCTCAGGAGAACAAAATCAAAGGACAAACTAATGTATACGAAACCAGAGGAATCGGGGGTTCGAGGATTACGTTATGGAATGGAAAAGTGTTAGGAACCCATTTCTCCCTCTCGGTCTCTCATGGGATATGATAATGTTCTCCTTTTCTCTAACATGTGATTCACATGTACATGTGTGTGATGTAAATAATGAAAGAAAGAAGTCATTTGATTCACGTCATGGGAAGGATAGAGCGGAATCCTTTTGAGGAGTGTATAAAAGAATAATATAAAAATATAATGTTAGTGTCCGTCACATAATAAACCACTATGAGGAAGTGGATGTGTATATTGAATAGGAACTCTAATAAGTAGGAGTAATCATGTCCACAATACTATTAAATGCGAAGAAACGATTGGCTCGGTAGACCTACGCAGCCAAAAAGACATTAAAGTTTGATAATGCACAAGTGTGAGGTCTAACCCAAAAATTCGAAATTAGAACTTCCCTTAGTTTAGTGTGCAAAAGTGTATGGAGTGTAAAAAAATGCGAAAATTCTAGTTTAGGGTTTATAGGAAAACCCTCTTTTTGTTTTTTAGATTTTATGAAAAATATGTTGATAGTACAAATATAGCACCTTGCTGTGGATGGTATGTTATTCTGCATATGATTACATGTCGCGGCCTCTATCAGCATCGGGCGCGGCCACTACTGAACTTGGAGTGCAGCCCTACCTCGTACAGGGCGCGGCCCCCCATCAAGGGGCGCGACCACCATCAACGTGCCGCGGACCAATCCAGTCCAGGGTGAGGCACCTTGGTCTATAGCCAGTTACAGGATGCGGCGCTTACATTATTTGCCTTACAGGCCACATCCCTCTACATCACAACTCCAGACTTTGTGTGTCACATACTCATTGCACGTGCGCATATCTCCTATAAATAGAGGACTACACCTCGAAAACTGAGAGATATCATTTTTGTCCACACGTCCGGAGAAGGTTCTATAGTATCGACTCTCTCTACACATCCTCAATATACAATTGGGGGATTGCTCATCCACATCGTAACTACTCTCCGGAACACCGAAATCATCAGTCATCATATACTCTCCTTTATTCTCATACTTGTACGCCTCTTTAGGCATGATTATATTGTATAATACCACACATATAATGAGAACGGAGCAACACAGTGGACGTAGGCCTATTTTAGGGGATGAACCACTCTATATCTTGTGTTTGTGTCTCCTTACTTGCCTTGTTTATTCATTACGTACTTTACACTTGACTTGTTGATACGAGAGCGACTAGTGGATGATTTATCGTATCATCAATCTGGCGCCGTCTGTGGGAATGAGATATTTCATATCTTGCTCCTCTATATTTGAGCTCCGTTTTATATTTACACCTGTAAATGGGTATTTCTCATATTCAGATCTATTCTTGGGTATCCATTTTATGACCTCATATCCATCCCACATACCCCTGTGATATCATTCCATTTGGATCGTGCTGAAAAGCATCATGGGCTTTATCCCCTTAAAAGGGAATGATTAGGGAAGAATAATGTTTACTTATCTTTTGTTGATTCATTGCCTATGATCTAGGGTTTATCATCATAATCGTGCCGATTAGTGCATCGAAAGGAATTTATTATGCCCTGGATAGACCCTAGTAAGGATGCTCTCCCCGTGTTTTGGGAGATGAACTCAGTTTTTGGGTTTCAATTTTGGGATGACTCCCCCCCAGCCTAGCCAGGGATGCGATAGGTAGTTTAAATACCTTCATGCCACGGCCTCTAATAGTGCAGTTATATTACAGAACCTTCAAAACATCAAGGAACGAAATCGGGAGGTCTCCAGCTCAACCTTGGTGAAATCCATACAAAGGCCACGACAGTGCACCTATGTGCCATACTAGCCACGACCTCATCAACAGTGCAGCAGTGCAATGCTGCATCCCCATTTCCTACTTAATTACTCCAATGTTTCTCTGATTACTCACTTTTGCTAGTTTTGTCCCAGAATCTACATATACTTTGTAAAGGCTAACACAAGCAGAAAATGGAAGGAGAATCCAACCAGAGTACAAAAATCAAGGATGAGATTGTGCATCTGTACAATCACCTCAATTACCTCTACGATAGTCATGCCTCACTCCAGATCAACTATCTGACTCAGAGGATGCTAATGCTAGAGGCCGTGGCCTCACCCAATGTGGGTGCGTCACCAAGGATCATTGCTCCGGCTGCCTTTACTACCGTGGCAGTTCAAGAGGATCCAACCGCGAAATCAGTCAGCAGGTGCCAAAAAAGGAGAATGGAGAAAGCAGAGAACAAAGATGGGGCCTACACTCCGTTGGCCTTCCCGATTGAAGAGATCTTTGAGTTCATCAAAGAAGACAAGCTGTTGAGGTGGCCAGAAAAGCTGAGAGCTCCACCCCACAAGAGGAACAAAGCTACCTGGTGTAGATTCCATGAGGACCATGGCCATAATATTGAGCAATGCTATGCTCTGAAGGATGAAATTGAAAGGCTGATTGGGCAAGGGATGATTCGGAGGTTCCTCAAAGATGTTTAGGGGATGCAACCTTGTCTCATTTACCGCATGCACATTTTTCATGCTTATGTCTTATATTCCATCTGACTCTACTTTACAGTGACAAGTCCTCTTATGCTGTTTTAAATTCAACTTTGTATTGGCTCTTATGAAGACCATTTTTGTCTTAAACAGATACCAATTCGAGACAACATGTTATATCGGGAATGGTAAAATCTAAGTGGGCCACAATGACCGACAAGACGCTTGATTGTCCGAAAGTTGGTAATTGGAAGTGGAGAAAGCAAATATTAGAAGTAGTTAGCCAAATTGGACTGCAACATCACTCGCAAGGGCTACCAATGCCCATTCTTGGCTTTCGGGACGCGTCATTAAGTTGAGAGATAGGTAATATCCAGTCTGGGGAGGCTTGAAAATATCCTATATGATTAGTTGTGGGTGTCTTAATAACATAATCCATACTGGGGAGGCTTGAAAATATCCTATATGTTAGCTGTGGGTGGCTTAATAACATAACCCAGCCTGAGGAGGCTTGAAAATATTCTATATGTTAGCTGTGGGTGGCTTAATAACATAACTCAATCTGGGGAGGCTTGAAAATATCCTATATGTTAGCTGTGGGTGGCTTAATAACATAACCCAGCCTGAGGAGGCTTGAAAATATCCTATATGTTAGCCGTGGGTGGCTTAATAACATAACCCAGCCTGAGGAGGCTTGAAAATATCCTATATGTTAGCTGTGGGTGGCTTAATAACATAACCCAACCTAGGGAGGCTTGAAAATATCCTATATGTTAGCTGTGGGTGGCTTAATAACATAACCCAGCCTGAGGAGGCTTGAAAATATCCTATATGTTAGTTGTGGGTGGCTTAATAACATAACCCAGCCTGGGGAGGCACGGAAGGGCGATGCTAAGGAAGATGAAGGCCATATTCCGTGAAAAGAAATTGAAGAGACCGGAGGAAAGCCTTGGCCTTCTTTATATGTCCCATACCGGTTATGGGATGACAAAAAACAACTATATGGTTCAAATAACCAAGGGTAAAGAGTGCAGTAACCCTGTCAATACAACCGCAGCCGTTAAAGCGACTAAGAGTTGATGCGGTAATGATTTGGATTTAGATCCAAGTGAAAAGCTACAGAAGATTGTTTCAAACACTCAAAGATGCCGCGACATGAATAGAGAAATCAACTCGCCCGACTACGACCATTAACAGGTGATACAGGCAATATGTCTGCAGACATTATCAAATGGCCGCATCCCTGTTCTAGCGATAAAAGGGGCCGCGACCCGGGTACATAAGCCATGCGAATTATAGCCGCAACCTGTAACTCATACTAAGGTTGCTTGGCATTACTAGAGGGTGTCGCAGAAGTTAAATAAGAGCGGTTATCAAAGAAATAAGTATGTTATAGTGATGTGGACTTAATCTATTATTTTTTAAAAGTTCATTCAATCAATATGAGGCGTACAGAAAGCATTCATTAAAGCATTGAAGCAAGCAAATAAGAAGATGCAAAAGCTACAAGAAAATGATGCCAAAATTATAAACGTAGAAAAGGTGGCCGCAACCTTGATACTATCAGTTATGATTACAAGCAAAGGGGCCGCAGCCACTAAAAAAAGCAAATGGGCCGCATCCACTACATGAAGGGATGCAACCCTGATTCAATGATTAAAAAATAAAAAAGATCATGAAGCTGCAACATCATGATCTCCCCCCTCTCCATCCGCGACAGTCTCAGTTTCCTCGTCCGCTGTCGCTGCCTCAGCTTCTTCTCTGAGCCTAGCTTTCTCCTCCTCCGCGGGTTTTGAGCTCAGTAATGCATTCTTGATGATCAACATCACTTAGTCTCCAGGCGAGAACCTTATCCTTCGTCTCTGGGAAGGTCTTTATTATTCTCTGCCTCAACTCCTGGTATTATTAATAAGGAAGAAGTCCCTAGAGCCCTTGAATGACTCCACGGTATGATCAATAACCAGTTGAAGAGCATCACCGTGATCTGCCTCCATCTTCTTTATTGTCGCAGCATGTTCTAGGGCATATTGGGCAGACTTGGGCTCCAGCTCTTCATACTTCTTTTATAGAAGAGCGAGCTTGTCACTTGAAATCTATGTGGCCCGTTCAGCTTCCGCGGTCTGGGCCTGGGAGGCTTTGATGGATTTCGTGGCTTGTTTGAAATTTTCCTCCACTTCTTCCCTTGCATTATTTACAGCAGCCAAATCCATTTGGGCTGCTTGAAGAGCCGTAATAGCAAACTGCTTCCCAGCCTCAAAATATGTAGTCCGTGCAGCTTCCAGATCTGCGACATGCACCCTCTTCTCGGCCTCTTTCAGTTTGTACAGGGCGTCGTACTTCCTTTTTTTGGCTACCATGACATCCGCGGCCTAAAATTAAAAAGTTAGCTACAATATTTAGAACGAAAAAGAAAAATGAAGAAAGCACTAAGCACTTACCCTTAGAAGACTATGGAGGCCGCAGTCCTCCAGGTCGTTGTGATCTTCTCCCACCATCCTGTCGAGGCCCACAGCATCAAGAGTCCTCTTCATCCTCCGCGCAACCTTCGCGGTAGTGTCCCATGAGGACTCAGGGTCGGGTTATCTCAACTGAGGTCGTGGATGACCATCAGGACCAGAAGAGTCGTGGCACTAGGGAGGTACCAAGTTTGCATTAACTGCAACTGTAGGTGGCGGCGGAGGAGATAATGAATGAAGGGGTGCGTCAAAAAGAGACATCAACCCCACCGCGTCCAGGTTGGCTCCTATGTCATCATCAAACTCAGCTTGCGGTGGGTTCTCAACATTATCCGTTGTCTCCGCAACCTCAGTTGCGATCGCGGCAGGTAGATTTTTGTCGCCGTAATGAATCGCGTCTGGAACTTTTGTCTTGGTCCTCTTCCTCTTCTTGCTCCGTGCAGTATTATTGAGAACGACTGCGTCCTCGTCCATCTCTACCAGCTACGCGGCCAACAGTTTCCTGTCAACTTCCTTACTCGAAAAGGGAAAAGGAACAATAAGTATTCGAAGTCAAAAAGAAAATGCCGCGGATAAATACAGAATCAGATTAGTACCTCCCACGACCATATCTTTTGGAATGGAATTTCTTGGAAAGAAACCTGCTTCAAATAAAATTGTTGATGTAACAAGTGTGTTGAACCTCTTAAGCTCGGCAACAACTGTTGCGGCCTCAATAACTCTCTTTTCCTGCCGCTAGCTCAAGTGCAAGTTGTCAAGAACTGCAAAAAACATTTTAAAGGTTAGTACAGAGAATGAACAATTATAAAGAAAGAAGGGATGCAGATATTATCCAAATACTTATTTTAGAGGGAGACCCCCATTGCCGCGACATTCTATATGACCTCTCCCTCTCGTTCTCCTCAGGGTGAATCTTTCAGCCTTCTATAGATATGTAAAAATACTTATCCTTCCAGTTCTTTACACCGGTCGGCCTCCCAGTGTAAAGGGTCTCGTCCCTACCGCGGACGGAGAAGTAGTAGTACCCAATGAACTTCACGGAGTTTTCCTTTAGGCGGTAGAAATGAAAGAACTCTGCGGGAGTAATGTCTTTCTTGAATTGGTTCTCCCAAAGAATGACCGCGGCAAGTATGGCCCTCCAGCCATTGGGATCTATCTGGGCTGGTGCCAGTTTCATTATCTATAAAATGCGACGGATGGGAACAGGAACATGCAGCTGCAGCCCATAAATAAATGCATGAAGTGGGAAGCAAACTCCATCATCAACTAAAACTGTGCAAGGTCTTTGGTTCGCGACAGGTGCTGAGCATATCAAATTTTTTGGAAATTCGAAGGCCTCAGCCACCTGGTCAACCCAGTCTTGGGTCATGATGCTGCGAATATCAAGCACAGCTAGGGGCCTCTCAACCCTCCCAGATGGACCAGCTGGGTTATCCCTACTCCCGCGACATCATATCCTACGCCCAATGGATGATTACTTGAGTTGGATTCCTCCTCCATTGTAGACTCAAAATCCTTCTTGCAAGCAGAGTCCGCAGAGTCTGAGTCTAGTATCACACAGTTGGGGCAATACCTCAGTTGGCAAGGCCCTATTGATCTCAAAGGAGGCACGAAGGGAAGTTCAGGAGGAGAGGTTCCAAAATTATTCGCCCAAAAGCCTCTCAGAAATTCGTTTGGGTCAAAGCTCATATAGATGCAACAGTACCTGAAAAGTAGAGTTCGTAGTTAGGCGCCGCAGCCAGTATGGTTCAATAAAGACTTTAAGAAGCCGCGACAAGATTGGTTATACGAATAAGGGGATTAAGCCCTGAAAGACAATTAACGCCGCGACATATCGATTTTAGGGGTGTTATATCCCAATTGGAGTTGCTAATGGGCTAAAACACTGTTGACTCTTTTCATTGAACCTAAGGGATAACCGTTTGATATACGTTGAAGGTAGTGGGATAATGGAATGTGGAAATCATATTTCTTAGTTAACTGCACCTCGCAGGACTAGCACCCATCACACCGTAACCTCCTAGTATGGGAAAAAATTTTGGTCGATATGGAAATGCTCAAGTGACGTGGTATACAAGAATGCATGAGTCTTAATTAGAATTTTATAAAAAGTTTTATATATGCTAAACGATAAAAATACTACAACTATGAGGGAGAGCATAAGGTATACAAGTAGCATGGGATAAAGGGGATAAACGTGGAGAAGAAAACTTTCAAGTAGGTAGATGAAGCTGAAGACTATACAAAGCATGGTGATTGATACAAAATGTGAGACATGTTAATATACATAAGTGGGTGGGGAATATGTCCAAAGTGAGAGTAACATGTGAATATGTGTGAGTGAAGAAAGTATGTGAATATATACAAGTAGGAGAAATGTGGAAGTGTGGGATAGTGAGACTAAGCATGGATATCTACAAGGGGTATGTGAAATATATGAGTAAGCGTGAAGTTATATAGGGCGAAGAATGTGATAGTGTGTGCTAGTGCGACTAAACATAAAAACTGCAAGTGGTTTGAATCATGTGCAAGTGAGAGTGTGTGGAGTGAAACATGGTGGCTATATACAAGTGTGAAGCATATGATAAGGAGATGATATATACATATGAAGAGAAAAAAAATAATAGAGAGAAGGATATAAACATCATGATATGAACAAGGCATATATACAACTTGTAAGTCTGAGAGTAAGAAGAACATACAAGTGGAGGCATATGTAGAAAAGTATAGAGCAAGGAGAGAAAAGGAAAACAAAACCCATGTGAAGTGGAGTCTAGTCCTCTAAAAATAGTTCCCAGCGGAGTCGCCACTGTGGCCATGTAGGGCGTATTCTTTCGGTGCAGGCCGACCCCGAAATTGGAGAGGAGAGAGAATGCATAAATCTCTCTCTGCATATGCAGGAATTCAAGGATAAGGAATCCTCTTTTCACCAATCATGCTTATTTTTGTGGCTTCCACGGATATATATCGACTTGCATCAAATGGGAGAGAAATGTAAAAATTGAGTCGCCAACCTATTTTTCTCAAAACAGGCAAACAAATGTAGCCATCCCGAGAGAACGACATCAAAAGACAAACTGATGTGTATGCAACCAAATCAGACAGAGGTCCGAGGATTAAGTTGCAGAATTAAAAGGTATTAGGAAACCATTATGCCCTTTGGGTCTCTCATTGGCTATGATAGTGTTCTCCTTTTCCCTAAAATGTGATTTGTGTGTACATGTGTGCGATGTGAATAATGAGATAAAGAAGTCATTTAACTACGAAGCGAAATCGTTATGAGGAGTGTACAAAAGAATAACATAAAAGTATAAAGTTATTGTCCATCACATCACAAATCACTATGAGGAAGTGAATGTGTACATCGAACGGGAACTCTAATATGTAGGAGTACGCATGTACGTAATACTACTAAACGCGAAAAAACATAAAGGGTCTAAATGAGAGAAATATGACTCGAATCACGAGATTGGTTCCTACACCTACATAGCCAAAAGGCATCAAACTCCACGTATTTCAATAATGCACAAGGTTGGGGTTTAACCTATAAATCCGAAATTAGAATTTACATTTGTTTTTTTGAATAAATTGTGCACAAGTGTATGGAGTATAAAAAAAGTGTGGAAATTCTAGTTTAGGGTTTATAGGAAAACCCTCTTTTTGGATTTTTTAGATTTTATGAAAATATATTTTGTGCATACTAATAATAAAAAAGGAGATTAGTTTTAGGTGAAGGAATGAAATGAAATAAAATATATATAAAAAATGGAGGAAAAAGAGTAAATGACTAATACTAATTAAATTTGCTGTAAAAGGATGAGAGTAGACCTTATATAGGACTTTAATTCTAATTTTGTAGTAGTAGAGGATGATTTTTAGGTGGTTTAATGATGGTGAGTTAAGGGTAAAAAGTACGATGAAAGATAAATTCGAATGATGTAAGAAAACGAGGAGAATGTTTGGTAAAATGGAATATCGGTGGTCTGATTTCGAGGAGAATAGTTCTGACTTCAAAAAGGGATCCTTAAGATTGAGGTCATGGTCTCCTTAAAGAGTAAAAAATTAGGATTTTAAGGGCGTGCCGATCGAAATAGGCCCTGGCCAGCCTATTGTCATAACCCTACCTGTTAGCAAAGAAAAGCCCACCTTGTTGATAGGCAGGGGGTTTGGGATGCCTATAGGTAGTCAGAAACTGATTTTTTTTTGGAAAAATGGGCATAAAATGCAAATCGTAAGTACAAATCATGCACGACTGGGACCGTTGGAAAGGGTATTCAGAGACATAATAGAATCCATTGAGCCACTCACGTCTTAGAGAGTTCACAAAAGTTAAATGAAGCTCAGAAGTACCCTACAATCTCTAGACGGGGGTTCTCCGAGTAAAAGGGCAACTACGCATGAACCATGAAGACGATTTGCGAATGGTATGAACCATTGGAAAGGGGATTCAAAGCCATATAAGAATTCGATCAACTTTGTTCAAGTTGGAGGATAGACCAAGGTTAAACAGGGATCGGGAGCGCCTGGTTTCCTTTGGATCAAGGTTTAGAGCAAAAAGGTGAGTATGCGCCAACCGTTAGGCCGATGCGCGCACCATATGGACCATTGGAAAGGTAATTCATAGCCCCATGAGTGTTCAATGAGATTGACTCAGGTTGAGGGGGTAACCGAGGTCAGCGATGCTCGAAAGCACCCGGTGACCTCTAGATCAAGGTTTAGAGTAAAAGGTGGGAGGAGAAGTGTTATGGACTTATGGAGGTACTTATGGGGTACCAGGATGGGGTTTATACAATGAGGATATCCATTTTACATGAACTTTCACGCCAGCCTTAATGTTTCGTTATAAATAGAGAACTTGGGGCATAGCCATTATCATCTTCTCATTAGCACCGCTCCTATGCACAAATTCCCATCGATATTATCTCTCTGTGCTCTCCTAGATATTGAAGTGCTTATCTCTTCACCCTTATAGAATCATTGCTCTCAAGTGGTTCATTTCTTTTATTATTATTGAAAATTTGTATTCAATTATTTTCAGATAATTATTGTAACCGAAAAATATTATTATATTAAAAAGTTTTTTTTTGGCTCTCCTTTGTTCTCGCAATATTATTTCCTTGAAAATTTCCATTGGAGTGGTTCATACCTCACTCCTTTGCAGTCATTCATAGACCCCAGTACCACTACCCTCTTACACATACTTGTTAGCTTTACTCTCCTTATATACTTAGCTCTTTTTCACATGTCGCTCATGTATATTTACGTACTTTACTTCATGCTTAGTAGTGGTACCTATTCCCCTCAGCATATATAAAACTTCACAAAAATTACTAATTAAGACTCATGTAATTTTCACATTGCTTCACGTGAGCACTACATTTTGACCAAAATTTTATCCCATAACGGGGGATTACTTCGTGATGGATTGCCAATTCTGTGGGAAGCGGTTAACCTACGCCATATGATTCCCACCTTTTATTGGCCTAGTACCTTCGACATATATCAAATAGTTTCCCCCGCATTGTACTGCTTGACTGAACTCATGGTGGGATGTATATACTAGGAAACTCGCTCACGTACGTCGAGTATATCAAATTCTCTCTCACACGTACCATTAATATGAGGTATATCGTGAGATAATTTACATACACTTAGGTGTATCTGTAATACCGTGCCCTCTATTTTATCTCTTTCCATGTAAAGTTGTGATTATTAATGAATATTTAAGTTTAATTATCATTGTAGCCGTCGAATCTCGATTTCTATAACTCAAAGTTTAAGTCAAGGAAAAGAAAAGTTGTTCGAATGAGGGGTTATTATCGTTCGAATGGGTCATTCAAATGAGGTTTGAATGGACCTCTATGACCCGAGTTTTATTAATTCCTCGCGCTCTCTGGAATCTTGTTAGAAAGGTTGGTTCGAACGGAGGAGCAATCTCGTTCAAACGAGACTTAAAATTCATGCGAATGATTGCACTTGGATTTGATAATTTCGAGTTGCCCTTGTGTGCTATCATGTTTTAGGCCCTTGGATTGATGACGTATCGACATCTTAGAGATGAATATAAACGTGTATAACATGTGGGGGAATGAGTTTTTAATTCATTTGTGGATTTCTTTAGAATTATAAGAAGAAAGAGAGGGTGGGTTTCCTCTCCACCATTTTTTCAACATTTATCTCTCTTTCTTTCTCTAGGTGAAAGAGTTCATCCTATTTCCCCAAGCATTTTCCACCATAGCCATACCTTGTCACCACTTTGAAACGCCATTATACACCATTTATAAGCCTTGTCCACCATCTTCAATATTTCTCAAGGGTGGAAGTGGGCAAAGCCAAAGCTTGGAGGAGGAACTTTGGAGTTATTTTGAAGAGCATTTGGCATATTTGGAGCTAGGAAATTCCGTCTTTATCCTCTTAGTTGTCTTCTCTTCAAACCATAAGGTATGGGTTTTCTCTTTCTAAGATTTTAAGGTTTCTAGAAATGAAAAATGTGTATGATGCATTCTAGATGATATTCAATGCCAAAATTAAAATTATTTTATAATATGGTAAAGTCTTACAAAAATAGTCTTTTAAAGAAGACAAACCCTCCATGGGTCTTTATGAATAAAATGGCATTTTTACCTTGAAATATAGAAGAAACCATGAAAAATGTAAACCCATGGTTTACATCTTGTTTAGTGCATTTTTGAGGAGTTTCTAGGCTTGAAATTCTCTTTAACATGCGTGGAATCATGTAGTAAGATAGAAAAAGGTATTTTAGACTTAATGAATCATGTTAAAATGGGTTTTGTGAAGAAATGATAAAATGAAGGAAAGTAGCCCCAAAAGTATGTCATAAATATTGTTAGAATGAACAAAAATAATGTTTGAAGTCACTTGTGGTGATAGGGCAAAGTTATAGATATTTGGTTAAAAATAGTCTTGAATGATTAAATGTATTTTATGTGGTAAAACATAAAATGATGACATGATTTTTGACATAAAATCATAAAAAGGATGTTTGGAAATGAAAGTTTTATTTTTAGTGCCATAATGATTTGAAAATGTTTTCTGCAAAGTTATAATGAAAGAAAGGGGAAAATGGTGATTTTAACAAACTTGACGGTCCTAGTGGTTGGACTCCTCCTTGAACCTTATCGGAAGATTTTTGGTGAAAAATGGATGAAATGGGTAAAATGTCAAGTGACAAAGTAAAATGGTAATATAGATTGTAGAAATGATAAAAACGCTATAATGGTGGAATAATGTGAACATTATCTAAAATGTTAATACACATTAATAAGGACTCGGATGACACCAGGATAATTAAAAAGGGCCCGAAGCCTTGGGATGAAAGACCCAAAATCAATGGCTAGAGCATATGGTATCATAGCCGAAGGTGTGGAGCTCGTTAAAGTATGTGGATATTGGAAGATTTCGAGAAAAGATAATGGAAAATGGAAAAGATAATGGTTGTGCTCGAAAATGCACAAGTAAGGCAACGTAATGAAATGTGATAAATGGAGACTAATGAATAAAATATGATTAATAGTCTCTAGACCCAATAAAGGGTGCATGAAATGGTTAAGTGTGAGTATGAGCTCATTGCTTAGGTTCATTGCATGATAGGTTCATTAATACAAGCTAAATTGTTAAATGTTTTCGGAATTGATTAAAATATATGTTATATGTATAGTTTTTTGTAGAAAGCGTATATCTTAGTATTACCCACCATGGTGAGCATTCGCTCACCCCTAATTTTTATGTTAAAATCCACACCCCCACCCCAGATACCTCGAGTAGGGATGTCGGGAAGGACACGGATAAGGCCCCAGAGGGCAATCAACGTCTTTAGTGCTCTGTGATTTTATTTAAATTATCTTTTGAAATATTGATAATTCGGGATTTTAAGCACTTTTATTTGAGACTTTATTATGATTTGTAATAATACAAGGATGAATATTGTTTATTTCTTAGCTAATTGGTATCGCGAATTAAATTGGATTTTGATAAATAAACCTTGTAAATTGCCTTAATTACTTTAAGTGGTCACTTCATTTTCCAACTTAAACCGGTAAATTAGTCGTTAATAAATAGTGCAATTAAAAGGGTTTTTCTTAACTAATAAAAATTGGAATCTCCCCTTAACTCCTTGACTTGGTGCGGGTTGACCTAATGGTGACCCAAACTTGGGTCAGGGCATTACAAATGGTATCAGAGCAATAGGATCCTCGGGTGTAATGGAGTGTTTCACTTTCGTAATATGCTTTCCCTATATGTTTTCACTTAGTTAATGCTTTAGTAATTGTTTAGTACATCACTTCTGCTACCACTTTCTATTCATATCATTGTGTATTTGTCGCACGCTTCTTTTTGGTATGAATGTACAAGAGATTATATATAAATTAATGAATTAAAGTTAAGGCGTAAAATAAAAAGTTATTCATTATTAAAACGGTACATATTGTGTATTACCATTGCAGGTGTGAATTACATTTTTTTGTCAACTCAAATTATAAAGTAGAAAATAGAATAGTGTCACCCCTTTCTCCGATCTATCTTAGTCTCCACTGAAACAGTCACGTAAGTAAACAGGTGATTGATGTGTGTCTCATAAGGGGAAGATATACTATCCTCTTTCTCCTAGGCCATCTGGAGGAAAAGGGAATTGACACAAATATGCTAAGCAGGCTATACCAATTTTATAACAAATATCTGTATAGATGAGAGCTGGAGTGTATATAGAATTTAGTGTTTAGTATCGGCCCCGCAAAGTAAAATAATGAAGAAAAATATATTTCTGTAGTTATAGAAAAATTAAATCTTACCTTCATCATATGCTCCACCTCGGCGTAAGAGGTCCGGACGGAGTAGTGCACGTCCGTCTTTTTTACCCGGTTTTCCCTCCCCGATTGGCGAGATGCCAATTGTCGATCTTCGATCTCATTGTCAATGAACTTTTTCCATTGTGCCAATGAGATCGGCTCCTTGGGAGGGACGGATCCACGCCATTGTATAATGGACTCTCGTGTTTTCCCAAAGTACCGTGTCCGCATATTTTTCTTCCACGTCTTGTGTTGCTCCCTCAACTGCTCCAAGATGGAATCGCGTAGCTTTGGATCCAAGTTGAATTGTTCATGTCCAACAAATTCAATGTTAGTTGCGAATAAATATAAATATAAATATAAATTGAAATATAAATATAAATATAAATATAAATTGAAATTGAAATATTCATATAAAGATAAATATATTACCTGTAGTGCCGCCCAAACAGCTAACTTGAGCTCATATGACACCTCCTTCCAACTCATAAACCCCAGGCCGATGACCGTCTTTAGTAGCTCAAGGGATCTCGCTAATAGCTCCGATTTTTTCTCGACGGTAATCCTAAATTTTCCATATTTGGGGAGCCTAGGGACGGAGGAGCCCTCGTCGCCTCCGCTACCATCGAGCCCAGATGACATCATCATAAACAACATCATCATCTTCGCCTTAATATCTGAAGGAGACATTTGTTGTAAAAAAATGTTATTAGTACAGATAAAAAAAAATGTTAATAGTACACATACACACACCCCTACCCCACCCCCACCACACCCACGCACACGTCATGCCACTTTTAAAACTAACCAACCCAACATTTCATCAATTAAACTAACAATTAAAGTATACAATTATTAATTTACTAATTTACAATGAGGGGCAATCCTTCTTTCATATGAAATTGGCACTAATTATTAATTTACTTTCATCTAAAACTATACAATTAAAATTACAATTAAAGCTATACAATTTCTTAATTAAAACAATTGTTGAAAAAAACCCAGCACCCCACCCCCTCCCCCCACCACACCCATATATACACACACATATATACACATACATACGCACACATATACACATATTTAATTTCATGTGTGTTTCATTTAATTATCATACTTTGTATATATTGTTCGATATACAAAGTAATTTTCAATAAAAGTTGAAAAATCCCACCCCCATATGGACAACAATCCAGTGGTCATGCCACTTTTAAAACTAACCAACCCAACATTTACTAAACAATATAATCCAACAGCAATTTCAACAACAAATGTGTAACCCGTACTCCTTCTAATTCATCTACTCAATTAATTCATTTCATCAATTAAACTAACAATTAAAGTATACAATTATTAATTTACTAATTTAAAATGAGGGGCAATCCTACTTTCATATGAAATTGGCACTAATTATTAATTTACTTTCATCTAAAACTATACAATTAAAGCTATACAATTTCTTAATTAAAGCTATACAATTGTTAAAATTGCCCCCCCACCCCCCTCCCCCTGCCACGCACACACCTACGCACACACACACACACCCCACCCACACCCACACCCTCCCCCCTCCCTCCACCACGACCGTGACAACTACAATTGTCATGGCCTTGTCACGGTCAGTGACCGTGGCAACTCTTTGTCACGACCGTGTCAAGGTCAATGATCGTGACACAAAATGCGTGTTTTATCATCTTATTCATTGCACGATCTTTTATCATCATCTTATCTGTATATTCATTGCAATTATCTACTTCTTTAATCCTTTATCTTTATATTTATTCTTTGAGATTCTTTTATATTTCAAAAGTCTCTTATCCTCATTATATTTTATCACAATATGCATATCTTATAAGAGAGCCGGGTTTGGCATGAATAATTTGTAATGAAGTCTATAACGAATCTTACTAAATCAATTGGGGTATTTTCATATTTTTATTACTTTATTAATTTATTATTTATCAATAAAATTATGACATGAGATAATTATAATTGGAGCATAAATTTCATTATCATAAAGGGATAAATCCAACCAAGTACATAAATTCTACAAATTAAAGTGAGAATTAAATTTAAGACTTTCTAACAACATGCATGTGTACGGATTCTACATAGTTGGGCACGAAAGTAACTAATGATATTTCTAAAAACATACAATTGGCAACATTTTGTGAATTTACTAAACTTTATATAATATTATAAAATTCTGTTAAAAAATTATCTAGGGTTTTACCTAATTGAATTAATTTCATGAATAAAATTATTATCAAATTTAAATATTTATATAATTAAATTTAACATATGAATTCTAGAACTTTTCTAACATTTACACAATTCTAACTATCACTAACCTTGCATTCATACTAAGGTTTACATAGTTTTAACAAATTATAACAAAAATATTATCATATTTTTAATTAGAAAATTCCACCCCCACCCCCACCCCCTCCCCCACCTCACCCCACCCCACCCCCACTACCCCCTTCCCCCTCCCCCACCACACACCACCACACACATATATACACACACACATACACACACATACCCCACCCCCTCCCCCCTCCCCCCACCACACCTGCACCACCCCACCCCCATTACCCCCTTCCCCCCGCCCCCACCACACACCACCACACACATATATACACACACATACACACATACATATACACACATATATATACACACATACACACACATATAGAAATGAAAGAGAAAGAGAGGAAAAAAAATATACCTTAGAGAGAAAGATAGCAGAAATCGCTTAGAGAGAGAGAGAGAGGGGTAAAACCAAAAAAGGTGGGAAAAAAGAAGCCTAGGGCTTTTTTTACTGCAGAAGTTGTCACGGTCGTGTCAAGGTCATTGACCGTGACAATTATATAAAGAATTGTCACGGTCATCGACCGTGACACGATCGTGACAACTACATTTGTCACGGACTTGTCACGGTCATTGACCGTGACAACTCTTTGTCACGGTCGTATCAAGGTCAATGACCGTGACACAAAACGCGTGTTTTTTATCACGGTCAATGACGTTGACAAGGGTGGTCGGCTAAAAGGTGACAATTTTATCATTTTGGTGTAGAGAATCTTTGAAATCATAATCCCATACTTACCAACTTACTAAGAGGTATAGAATTAAATAAGACATAAATCAAACCAAATAATAAGTAATCCAAAATCTTTGGATAATAACTGACTAGGCACACAATTAAAGTCGCACTCATACGTATGTATCTAAACTCCGACTCTCAATCATCTGAGACCATAGGACAAGTAGAAAAATTTAGTGGGACAACACGACAGTCTACTCCTTAGTTATTACTGATGGTTTTATAATAAATAATAATGCACAAAAGTGCAAAGTGAATTGAATCGTTTCAACGAATTGTTATGATATCAGTTATTAGATGATAAGGGTTTAACTTGATCCGAATGATCATAATTAAAACAATGAGTGATATAATAACATACGAGTATGGTAATTTCTACACATACTTTGAATCAAATAGGGATATCAAAGAATCATATCAATAGCAGTTAACCAAGTACGCAAAATTTACTATAAAATAGGTAAAATAACCTACTCGATTGGTAGTTTTGAACTGCTTACGATTCAAAAGAGGATATCGGGAGGAGATGGTACTTAATTCGATGTATAAAAATGTTTGGGTGAATAAGTATTATTGGTATTGAGGTTGGTTTTGGTCAATTTATACCAAAAACTGTGTATTTTAAGGTTTCGGGGTTTTTATTATAAATAACTTGGGACTTTAAAATCTTGGGCTTACGTTTAAATTTGAACTTTGATGTAAGACTTTTTAACTTAAAATATTTAAAGTACTTATAGACAAAATTTGGGGTTAAAATTCATAAGTTGAAAAAGTTAAGAGGGGTCAATTTATAATTTAAGAAAAGTATTTCTAAATAAAACCTCATTTTCCAACACATTAGCTAGGCTTGAACAAACACTGCCTTACTTTATGCCATTTTGACCAGAAAAATAAAATAAAAATACTGAAATTTTTTAAAAAAATTTTGATTTACCACGCGCCCTCACGCGCGTGGTCATGGTTTTTGGTCAAATAGTTCATTTTTAACCTCTCAATTTTTGACTTTACGGTTTGAAATCTTTGACCTGAGATATATCCTTCATTTTTAAACCACTCCTGATGATTTCTAAACAAATTCAACCAAAAATTTCATAAGGAATCCAAATATGTGAGTTTTATGGATTCAGATTATATATCAAGTTCCATAACTGTGCGTTTTTCAGAAATTTTGACTTAACATTCGAAGCTTTTAAGAGTATTGTAGGGATTCTTATGAACATAGTTTGGTTTCGTCTATGTTAAGGAGGAGTTTGGTTTTTATTTCAAGGCTTAAGGTGGTTTGTGTGAGAAGAATTCAAAGTTTTGAGTTTTTTGAATCTGAAAACACTTTTGATCAATTAAAGCTTGTCGTTTAAATTTATGAGTTTTAATCACTGCACTAGGGTTACTAAGGTCTTAATGAATGAGATCATAGCTTCAAACCTAAGTTATAAGCATTATATCGAAGTTCACCATTAAAGCTCAAGCTTTTGAGAGTGCGTTTTTTGTTCAACTGGAGAAACAAATTTAATTATATATAATTTTTAATTATCCATATTTAAACACCCACCAATGTCATGCAACTAAAAGTGATTGATTAGACATTTAACATATTCACATAAAGCAATGATCAATCACACACAACAAATTAGGAAATATCCCCCAAAGGAGCAAAACCTTTTTATTTCAATATGGTTTGTAAACACTTACATACATAAAGAAATACAGTTTGACAAGCGTCGATCCTCAGGCACCGGTTCGTTGCCGTCAGCAAGAGCTCCCTCAAGACGTTTTAAGTTCAGTAGTGTAGAGAGCCCTCTTCTCAACACAAGATGCTCCACGAATGGGTATGACTGGGTTTAGAAAGATTCACACATATGATTCAGAGTGTTTGTGAATCTCAAAGTGTTTGTGTTTGAAACATATGAAGACTTGACGTATTAGGTCAATAAAGTGTTCCCTCAAAGTATTAAATGAAAACATCTTCGTAATGGGAATTTATAGAGGAAAACAAAATCTGGTGCGTCGGATTTTTTTGAGCCCGTCGGACCGATCCGAAAAGGATCATCGGTTCGGTTGGATTTTCTTCTTTAACGGATCGGTCCGAACAAATGACTTTTCCTATATAAAATTACCAACTAGATCGGTTCATTTTTCTTCATCTCTGGATCGGTCCGATCAGAAGACATTTGCTGAATAAAAAAAACACCCGGATCAGTTCGATTATCTCCAACTCCGGATCGGTCCAAATTTTGCTTTTTTCCTGATCCTGCATGAGAGGACTTATGAATCCAGAAAAATAATACCACGAACCCATGATGTAGCTATTGATCACGATGCACGATATTGATGATGATGGGCACATGAAACACATAATTTGGATTGAGGCCCTCAAGATGTGATCGTGCTGAGACGAGCCGACTGAAGCGGTAGTTGACTGTAGCAGTATACGATATATATGCTGAGATCTAGGATAAAGCTTAAATGCCTAGATACTAACCCGGACATTTATAAAACATGTCCTTACAAATCTCCCCTATGTCTATACCGGTACATACATAAAAAATCCGAATTATGTTCCAAAAAAAAGAAATGTCATACAAAGTAATATCCCCATTAAACCCCAAAACTGGAAATACTAAATGGATGACACATCTTCAATCATCTTCAAATCCTCATAACTCTTGAAACATTCTATGTCCTCATCAGGGTGTGCAAACATAATCCTAAATTTGGTACCCACACACATTAGGCAAGAAACAGATACCCGTGACGCGCAACAGTTTGATATATAATGATAAGAAAAATAAAATATCAAATTAATCTCAAGCAAATCATTATAATATATCTCCCCCATAATTCATTCTCCCCCTTTTTATGATGTCCCCACATAGACAAATAAGAAGAACATAAATAGATGCACATGGTGATTGTCACAAGCAGAACAACTTTTTCTTTTTGAATTTTCAAAAATTTCGCTTACAAAATATACAACAAAAATCACACCATGAAAGAACACTAAAACAACCAAGTCGATGATAGCGGAAATGTAGGGTTGTGAACAGATTCGATAGGAAAATCAATACATACAACCATAACATATGTGCACGATGAATGTTGGATATTCCTAACGAAGAACTCAGCATATTCCTTAGGTGTAAAAATTATGGAATTAAAAGGAAGTAACTCAATCAAATCAGCAAATCAAAGCTCAAAGTGATTTCCACACCAATAACGTCCAAAATGATTGAACGCTTTTTCATGACTTTCACGGACGTGCAAACCCATTTTTCATTTCTTTCCATCCAAACTCCCTCAGAAATAATTTAAACATTATATTTTTCTTTTGAGGTGATGAAACTAAAACTTATTGGTCCATTTGATTTGACATATTTTTCTTTTTATTGCCATTTAATTTTTCGAGCTCTTTTTCAAATGATGGCTTTATGACGAGTAAATTTTGAACTCTCGCAGCCCTTTCCCGTGATTCACTCATCATATTTTGTTGCAATTAAGTCCTCACGATAAACAGTTTTTACACGCACTACTGTCTCATCAAGTTTTATTGCATTTTGGTTGTTGTATAGACAAAATTGAGATGGGAACACTTAAGCCAATATGTAAAAGACAAGTACAATAATCAAATAATTCCGTGCATGTGTGCAATAAACGAGATAAGGAGCCAAACATGTAGAAGATATCACTAATCACATCTCAAAGACTCCAAACAATGTAAAGCACATGGATGAAATGATGTAGCATCTCAAATCACTATCAAATAGTCACGTGGAATATGAAATGAAGTTGTGACTATGGCTATCATAAATGTTCATCCATAAATGGTGTAAAAAAATACAAAACTCTTTTTGTGTTTTTCAAAAAGTTTATAAAACGAAAATCTTTTTGTTTTTTTCTAAAATTTTTCAAGAATAAAATCTTTTTGGATTTTTTAAATTTTCAAAAATAAAAATCAAACAAATAAAGATACACAAGATACAATCTAGAGAGAGGAATCAGATGATATGAACATGAAAAATGCATCTTACTCTAGACATGGTGACCACCCCTCAGCCAATTGTGCAAATACCTATAAATCTCCTAAGACTATCGAATCTAAGGGAATCAAAAGAATTCGTAAAAATATTAGCTAACTGAAGGTCAGTAGATACAAAACTCAAGGATACGACCTTTTCTTCTACAATCTCACGGATAAAATGCTCGCGTATCCTAATGTATTTTATGCATGAGTGCTGGATAGGATTACGGGATACGTGTATCTCACTCGTGTTATCACAGGAAATGGTAATGGTGCCCTGTGATATCCCATAATCCTCCAGCATCTGCTTCATCTATAGAAGTTGCGTGCAAAAACTCCCGACGACTCTGTACTCAGCCTCCGTAGTTGACAAAGAGATGGAGTTTTTCTTCTTGCTCAACCAAGAGATAAGAGAAGAACCAAAGAAAAAACACTCACAAGAAGTGCTCCTACATCCATCTGCATCCTCGACCCAATCGGCATCCGAATAGGAGGACAGTCGGTCATTGGTATCAAAGGAATACCAAATGTCGTAGGAAAGAGTCCCACTCACATATTTGATAATACATTTTAGATAAAGTAAATGTGACTCGTTGGGGGATGCCTGATATCTCGCACAGGCTCTAACACTAAAGGCGATGTCTGGACGATTAGCGGTCAGATAGAGAAGACTGCATATCATACTCTGATATAAGGTTTGCTCAACGTCCTTTCCTGAAGTGTCCTTACAAAGCTTTGTAAATGTACTCATAGGTTTACGTGCGTGCTTAGCGAAGTCCAAACCAAATTTCTTCACGAGGTCTCTATCATACTTAGATTGGTAGATGAACATCTAATCCTCTAGCTGACGAACCTAGAGACCAAGGGAGAATGTAAGATCACCAACCATGCTCATATCAAACTCATTCTTCATTTCCTCCTTAAATATGTGAGCATGTTATGAGCACGTGGATCCAAAGATTATATCGTCCACATAGACCTAGGCAACTAAAATAGCACCGCCATCTCTCCTGATGAATAACATTTGAACAATTTCCCCTGTCTTGAAGCCACGGGCTAAGAGATAGGAAGTAAACCTCTCGTACCAAGCACGGTGTGCATGCTTCAAACCATATATGGATTTTCTCAGATAATAGACATATCCTGGATGTTCAGTGTCTTCAAACCCTTTTAGTTGTTCCATGTATGCTTCCTCTTGTGGAATGCCATTCATAAATGCACTCTTGACATCCATCTGATATAACTTGAATCTCAGATGACATGTGATGGCAGATAATAAGCGGACGGACTCAATCCTCGTAACAAGAGAAAATGTCTCCTCAAAGTCTACACCCTCAATCTGTGTATAGCCCTAAACGACCAACCTAGCCTTGGCACGGTTAATCGTACAATTTTTATTCATTTTATTCTTAAAAATCCACTTGTTACCAATCACGTTATTCTCATTAGGTCAGGGGACAAGTTCACAGACATCGTTCTTTCAAAATTGAAGCAACTCATCCTGCATAACATATATCCAGTGTTCATCCTTAAGTGCTTCTTTGTAGGTTTTGGGCTCGACTTTGGATGTGTAGCAGACATGACTAATAACATTCTCAATTTGGGCGTGAGTCTTGACCCCTAGGGTGGGATCTCTTAGAATTACAATAGGATCACAATTCTTGTGAATCCAAGCAGGTGTGTCCCCTAAGACAGAAGTAGGGTCCACCCTGGATGTGTGAGGGACAAGGGGATCATCACTAGAAAGGTCTTCATCCTCACACAAACGGCTGGGGTCAACTAACATCGAAGGTTCGTCATCTTGCACAGTGACATTAATTGACTCCATAACCTTAGAGTTGCTTAGGTTAAAAACCTGGTATGCTCTACTGTTCGATGAATATCCTAACAGTATTCCCTTAT
Source organism: Sambucus nigra (assembly GCA_949130495.1). Lineage (NCBI taxonomy): Eukaryota > Viridiplantae > Streptophyta > Magnoliopsida > Dipsacales > Adoxaceae > Sambucus > Sambucus nigra. The sequence continues at coordinate 418,598,926 of OX422221.1, read as the reverse complement.
CGCTCCAGGAGTCAAACTTTCCTAATTGCTCTCTATCCTGTAGAATGTAGCATTTACTCCCTAAAACCCGGAAATGTGTCAGGTTGGGCTTCTTTCCAATCAACAATTCATAAGGCGTCTGAAGTGTGTGTGGACGCAAGTAAACCATATTCACCGTATGGCATGTGGTAGACACCACCTCTTCCCAAAATCTCTTAGAAACTTTATGACCAAGAAGCATAGATCTAGCCGTCTCCTAAATCATCTGATTCTTCTTCTCAACGATCCCATTTTGCTGAGGGGTCTTTACTACTAAAAACTCAATTTTGATTCCAAGGCTGTCACAATAAAGATCTACTTTAAACTTCGTAAATTCAGTGCCATTGTCACTACACATTCTATTGATAGTGACACCGTGTTGGTTTTACAGGACATGACACTTGGTTATTAGGAACTATACAACATTTAATTTTTGTCCCTCAGAAAACCTACGACGGAGTATCTCCAGAAATCGTCCATCATCATGAGGATATACCTCTTACCACCTAGACTTTCTGTATGAGTAGGACCCATAAGATCCAGGTGAATTAGCTTAAGTACCCTGGAGGTAGTAATGGAATTCAAATTCCTGTGGGGGATATGAATTTGCGTTCCCAACTAACAGGGTCCACAAATTGTGGAAGTTAATCTTCCAAGAGATGGTAAGCCACGTACTAGGTCCTTTTTGACTAATCGATCTAAATCTCTAAAGTTCACATGACCTAGACGTTGATGCCACAGATCCACATGAGTGATCGTGGTGCTCTTGCTGATAAATAAGGACTTGGCATTATCACATAGCAATTATATTTTGTCCTCACCCCTTGCAATACAAGTTTATCGGCTTGATCATAAACATTACATGCATCTCGATCAAACTTCACCGCAAAGTCAGCGTCACACAACTATCTGATGCTGAGAAGGTTTGCTTTTAAACCTTTGATGCATAACACATTCTCTAGCTTGGGAAACCCAGGTATCTCTACAGTACCTCATTCTATAATGCTATACCTGCTCCCATCATAAAAAGTGACTTTACCTTCCTTGCGATCCACTAAGGAGGTAAAAAAAGAGACATCACCAGTCATGTGTCTTGAACACCCACTGTCAAAATACCACTGTGAGGTATTCTAAGATTTTAGAGCAACATGAACAATAAGAGCTTTGATGTCATTCTTAGGTACCCAAGTGGAGGTAACCTTTTGTTTTCCCTTCTTGCTTGTGGTTTTAGTCGCAAAGGTTGTAGTATCCACAAACGATCAGAATAATGTTGGAATTATCCCATTAAACTCTGAGAAGCCGCGACTAAAAACTCAACTTGCTCTCTTAGTCTCGTGAGATTACTCGCGAGGTGTGATGGAGCATAAATACATCCTGTTCGACCCAAATAATAGCAAAACTCTCTCAGGTGGCCTTTCCTCTTATAATAAGTACAAAAGTACACAGTCTGAGGCCTACATCGGTTTGCTTTTCTTAGCCGAACAACTTTCTTGTCTTTTTGGTGGATGACCATTAGGATTCGTTGTAAACTTAGGGACTGGTCCAGGTGAAATTTATGAAGTGGATGCACCATTAAAACCAATTATAGGCCTCTCACCAAATCCTAATGCAGGGACGAGGAGCATCTTTCCCATCTTTCCAGATCTATCCTCGATTTGAACCTTGACTTCCTGTGCTCTTTTAAGATCGTGAGTGAGCTAGGCAAGAAGGGATTCCAAAATCTTATGATCCTCTTCAGATGCATAAAGGTCTCTCATCAGATTAGCCACTTGCTTTGTCAAGCCCCCTTTGATTTTCTCAAAACACTTCTCTTTCTCTCTCTCTCTCTCTCTCTCTCTCTCTCTCTCTCTCCATACTCTCTCTCTCTCAAAGCGATGCACAAGGAGGACTCACTCTCTTTAATCTCTCCTAACTCTTGCTCTAACGCTACATTCCGAAGAACAAAACCTTTATTATGCTTTTTGGTTTTAAATGAATCAGCATATACATCATCATAAATGCGACGAAGGTCACTCTCGCTCTCACTCCCTGCATCCTCTCTCTCACTTTCAGTGTCGATGTCTCCATGTGAAGAGGCATCCTCATCGTCATGAGGTGCATCATAATCTCTCACGTGGCTATCCATGAATGCGTCTAGCTGACTCAAAATTCTTTTTGGCTTGGGCTTTAAGAGCTATCCCTTTATCTTTTGCTTTAATAGCTTTAGGAAACATATCTATTTCATAGGTTTGAAGATCACCTACTAATTATTCTAATTTAAGAGTGTTCAAATTTCCTAAAGAATTTAAAATAGTGACTTTGGGGATAAACTGCTTATGCAAAGAACGCAGGATTTTCTTAACTACACGTGCATTAGGAATGTGCTCACCAAGGTTGAAACTAGTGTTAACTATATCAGACAATCGTGCATAGAATTCATCCAAACATTCAGTCTCAAGCATAGTTATAGTCTTAAACTGTGTAGTTAGGTTTTGTATTTTTGATTCTTTAACAACGTTCATGCCTTCATAGGTAAGTTGAAGAACATCCCATGCTTCTTTAGACGTGGTACACATCATTATGCGTCGGAATTTATCAAGAATGACGGATCCAGAAATGGAACTAAGCCCTTTATAATTATACGTGGACCACTTAAATTCATCATCGGTCCATTGAGTCACAAAATTTAAAGTTGTCACGTTATCAACAGTGACAGTGGGAGGTGTCCACCCATTTTTAACAAGAATCCACACACGTTCATAAATGGCTTTAAGAACGGATTTCATACGGGCTTTCCAGTATGCATAGTTAGACCCGTCAAAAACTGAAATTTTATTAAATTATTTTTCCATTTGAACGAACGCCTTTTCAAGAAATCAATTTTTAAAGAATTGATATTTAGAAAAAACTTTGCAGAAAATTACACGGTGAAATTGTGTAATTGGCTCTGATACCAATTTGAGAGTGCGCTTTTTGTTCAATCGGAGAAATAAATTTAATTAAATCCATTTTTTAATTATCCAGATTTAAGCACACACCAAGGTCATGCAACTAAAAGTGATTGATTAGACATTCAATATATTCACACCAAGCAAGGATCAATCACACACAAAAAATTAGGAAAAATCCCCTAAAGGGGCAAAACCTTTTTATTTCAATATGGTTTATAAACACTTACATACATAAAGAAATACAGTTTGACAAGCTAACTCCCTTAGGCACCGGTTTGTTATCGTCAGCAAGAGCTCCCTCAAGACGCTCCAAGTTCAGGAGTGTAGAGAACCCTCTTCTCAACACAAGATGCTCCACGAATGGGTATGACTGGGTTTACAACGATTCACACATATGATTTTGAGTGTTTATGAATCTTAAAGTGTTTATGTTTGAAACATATAAAGACTTGACATATTAGGTCAATAAAGTGTTCCCTCAAAGTCTTAAATAAAACATCTCCTTAATGGGCATTTATAGAGGCAAACAAAATCTGGTGAGCCGGATTTTTCTGAGCCCGTCGGACCGATCCGAAAAGACTCATCAAATCGGTTCAGTCATCCGGATCGATTTGATTTTCTTCTTAAATGTATCGGTCCGGACAAATGACTTTTCCTGTATAAAATTACCAACCGGATCGATTCATTTTTCTTCAGCTCCGGATCGATCCGGTTAGAAGACATTTTCTGTATAAAAAAAACACCCGAATCAGTTCAATTATCTCCAGCTCCGGATCAGTCCAAATTTTTCTTTCTTTCTGATCCTTCATGGGAGGACTTATGAATTCGGAAAAATAATACCATGAACCCACGATGTAGCTAATGATCACGACGCATGATATTTATGATGATGGGCACATGAAACACCGAATTCGGATTGAGGCCGTTAAGATATGATCGTGCTGAGACGAGCCGACTGAAGCGGTAGTTGACTGTAGCGGTATACCACATATATGCTGAGATCTAGGATAAAACTGAAATGTCTAGATAATAACCTGAACATTTATAAAACATGTCCTTACAGCTTTAATGGAAATTTTTTCCTATTTCTTCACCTAGGGGTTGTTTTACACTTAAAGTTTCTATTATTTTGATGAATATAAGCATAATAACAAAACAAAAATCATTTGGAATTGAAAGAATTGGATGTAATGCATAAAATGATAGGCTACCTGATTTAAGAGAAAATTTGAGTTTTTGAATACACTGAAGATGTGAGTTTTAATGGCTTAGCTCGTGGGCTTTTTATAGTGTATAAGTAGGGGGTCTGATTTTTTTGAATGGTATGTGATTTTGTTCAGGTTTTGGAAGTATAAATGCATGTTGACTTGAACCTCATATATTTTCATGGTTCAAAGTTGTGATTTTTGGCATTATCTGCTTATGTGGAGGCTGAGGTGGACAAGGAGTTTTGTGTAATTGTCAAATAATTGGGTTTTAGTCCTTAGTTGTTAAGGTATATACTTATATTGGTAAAATTTAGGGGTATATTTATAATTTTTGAAAGTTATGAGGTCTAAAATTATATTTTTTGGTTAGATGAAGTTTAGAGGCTCAATTTGATATAAAGTTGGGGTCTAGAGGTTAAGTATAAGTGAAGTTATGGTAGTTTGAAATATTAAGGGCCTAATTTATAATTATTAAAACTTCAAATATACTTGGTTAATTTAGTCATTTTTTAGGTTTGGTAGAGTAGTTTAATCCTTCTTTTGAACATTCTTGAGTTTATACATTCTAGGAGTGATTAAATGGACATTAGGGTACCTTAATTAAAGTACAGATATTACAATCTACCTACCTAAAAAAAAATTCTTCCTCGAATTTACCTTGGAAGAGATCAGGATATTGGTCTTTCATAGCATGTGATGGTTCCCATATGGCTTCTTACTGCTTGTGATTTTCCCAAAGTACGTTGACTTAGGGGATTTCCTTATTCCTGAGACGTTTCACTTGGCGATCCAAAATTTGAATAGGGTGTACTTCAAATTCATGATTTGATTGAATATAAATTTCTTGCCATGCAATAGTATAGAAGGGATCCGAAATATACCAACGTAACTGGTATACATAAAATACATCATGAATATTGGATAATTGCACTGATAATTCTAATTAGTAGGCTACAGGGCCAATAGGATTAAAAATAGTGAAAGGTCCAATATATCTGGGGGCTAATTTTCCTGTACTTCCAAAGCGTAAAATTCCTTTTCGAGGAGATACTTTAAAAAAAACTCGGTCATTAAATTGAAATTCTAAGGGATTTCGGTGCTGGTCTGCATAGTTTTTCTGCTGATCTTGAGTTGTCTTCAATATTTCTCGAATCTGTTGTATCTTCTCAGTGGTTTCTTGGATTATCTTGGGACCAAATTGTTGGTTACTTCTTGATTCTATCCAATATATAGGTTAACGATAAGGTCTTCCATATAAAGCTTCAAACGGGGTAGATTTGATACTTCTTGATAAATGTTGTTATAAGAAAACTCAACAAGTGGTAAATGCTTATTTTAATTATTGGGCATATCTAACGTACAAGCTCGTAACATATCTTCTAATGTTTGAATTGTACGTTCTGATTGTTCATCTGTTTGTGGGTGGAATGCGGTACTCAAATGAAGTTTAGTACCCATTACGGTTTGATGTGCTTGCCAAAACTTTCCTAAAAAATGGGAATCTCTGTTTGACATGTTGGATAAAGGAATTCCATATAATCAGATAATTTCTTGAATGTAGAGTTTACTGAGTTTTTGAGATGAATCAATGGTCGTCACTTATAGAAAATGAGAAGATTTGGTAAGTCGGTCTACTATTACCGAAATAGAATTATATCCTTGAGATGTACGAGGTAGTCCACTCATAAAATCCATGGTAATATGATCCCATTTCCACTCAGGAATTGGTAAGGATTGAAGGAAACCACCAGGATGTTGGTGTTATATCTTTACTTATTAACATGTAAGACAGTTCCTTACAAAATTTTCAATATTATTTCTCATATTTGACCACCAATACTGCTTCTTTAGGGAATGGTACATTTTGGAGCTTCCAGAGTGAATCATAAACTTAGAACGATGGGCTTCTTGCAATACTTCTTTTCGAATAGATAAATCATCAGGTACATACAATTTAATTCTAAATCATAAGCCCATTTCTTAATCATACGAGAAGTTAAGATTTTCATCCTGAAGGGATTAGAGAAAAGGATCTGGGGACTATTGGACTAAGATTTTTTCTTTCAACTAGGGATATGAAATGATGTTGAAATTTTGTGAGAAAGTGGTTATCAATTGAAGGTCATATTGCTTTATGGTAGCTTCAATATCGAAAGAAATGAAGGTATGGAGTCTTCTTATTGGATTGTGACTTAAAGCATCGGCTACCACATTTCCTTTTTTAGAATGGTTATTTAATTTAAATCAGTAATCTTCCAAAAGTTCCATCTAGTGTCGTTGTCTTAAATTTAAGTTTTTTTGAGTAAAGATGTATTTCAAACTCCTATAATCAGAAAAGATCTGAAAATTTTCACCATAAAGGCAACAACGCCAAATTGTCAAAGAAAAAACTATAATCGCTAACTCAAGATCATGGATAGGGTAATTACGTTCATGAGTTTTCAGTTTTCGTGATCCTTAATCTATAACTTTCTCATCTTGCATGAAAACACACATTAAACGTTGTAATGATGCGTCAATATATATATTATAGCTTACATCACTAGAAGGAATAGTGAGGACAGGACCAATAGTTAATTTGTCCTTTAAAATTTGGAATGCTTGAGTACATTCATCGTTTTATACAAATGTCACTTCCATCCTAGTTAGCTTTAAGAGGGGAAGAGTGATGCAAGAAAATCCTTCCACAAAACGATGATAATATCCAGCAAATCCTAGAATAATCTTTATCTCTATAATAGTGGTAGGATTTTTCCATTCCAAAATGGCTGGAATTTTGGTTGGATCGACTCTGATTCCATTTTCAGATATTACATGTCCTAGAAATTTTATTTCGTTAATTAACAAATCACACTTGCTCTTCTTATCATATAATCGATGGTTTCTTAGAGTGCCTAATTTTGTTTCTAGATGTTGGGCATGATCTACTGGATATTGGGAATAAATAAGAATATCATCAATGATAACGATAATAAATAGGTCCAAAAAAGGTCTAAAGATTCTATTCATAAAATCCATAAAAGCAACGGGTGCATTGCTTAATCCAAAAGACATTACGGTAAACTCGAAATGTCCATAACGAGTTCGAAAATAAGTTTTTGGAATATCTCATTCTCTTACTTGCAATTGATGGTAACCAGATCGTAAGATTATTTTAGAAAAGACACTTGCTACTCGAATTTGATGAAATAGATCTCCGATTCGGAGAAGAGGATACGTATTCTTAATAGTTTCTGAATTCAGCTTATTCATTGACAAATAATACACGAGCTACCCAAGGATATGAGCTTAAGAGAATAAAGATTTTTCTAGAAGATCATCTAACTGAGTACGGAGTTATCGAAGTTCTAAAGGATCCATTCGATACGGAGGTATCAAAATAGGAAGAGTATTTGGCTATAGATTTATGCTAAATTCTATTTCTCAGGAAGTGCTAATATTGGTAATTTTTCGAGGAAAACATCTTTAAATTTTTTCAAAATTCTTGGAATTAAAGAAAAAAATTTGAACTTGAAAACTTGATGGTTCAGGCGGACTTGATCCTTAAAATACAAAGGATTTTTTTTTCTTCGTTTCGAAAATAAATTTTCTTGGCATGACAATCAATTTAAGCATTATGTCTTGACAGAACATCTATCCCGATAATAATATCAAAACCAAAAATATATAAGATTATAAAGTTAACAAAGAGTGTACCTAAACCAAGTTGAATTTTACAATCTCTATAACATTATATCGGTGCTTTGATTTCACCTGTTGGTAATTCAATATCCAATGGAATAGTTAAAGATGTTGGTAGTAATTCTAACGATTTAGCTAGTTTAAGACTGATAAAGGAATGCATTGAACCTGAATCAAATAAAGTACGTGCAGGAAGATGATGAAAAAATATTGTACCTTCTATCACGTCATGGGAGTTTCGTGTAGGCAATATAGCATAATTCTTTCCACGATTAGGAATTAGCACAATTTTCTTAGTGGGATTTAGCTTAGGTTAGTTTTGTATAGGATGAGAATTTGGATTTCATGACGGATTATCTAACTGACGATGGATTGAAAGAAATCTTAATTTAGGGCACTGTGGTCGAATATGTCGTAGTTCTTGACATTTATGACAATGAATCAATGAACGGGTTGTGTTATGGAGAATCTGGTAATAAGCTTGTCCACTTTAATTTGGATACGGTTGAGGATAAGATTGAGGTAAAATCCTAATCACATGATTATTTCTAGTAATGAGGGGATAAGATCGTACTATGGTAGAGAAATTTCGTTCCACAATTGTCGCAACGTTGATAAGATAAGAATAATCTCAGATTTGTAAAGGAGCGATAGAATTCTTAATCTCCGGATGTAGACCTATTTGAATTTTCTTGCATTTATTTATCTCAGTATCCACATATTCAATGGTGTAATAAGATAGCTGGGTAAATTTGACTTCATACTGAGCTATAGACATATTTTCTTGTTGTAATTTTAAGAAATCTACCGTTCGTTGATCTCGTTCAGCTTCAGTAAAATAGATTTTGAAGAATATTTCTTCAAATTGCTCCCAAGTAAATTAATAACATTCTGGTTGCCTGACACCGCTTGCCACCAGAATTCAGCTTCACTTTCAAACATATAACCCGCTAGAGTTACTCGAAGATTGGCAGCTATACCTACTCTATTCAAAATTTTAACCATCTGACGCATCCATTTCTCAGCTTCACTGGAACCTGGCTTTCCATGGAATGATGGAGGTCATCGTCTTAGAAACTCTTTGAGGGCATTCATCCTATGAATTTCTACTGAGATTTCTGCTGGAGCAGGGCGAGGAATTTATTATTGTTGGGCTGAGAATGTTAATTCTTGAAGACACCACATGATTCCTTCAGTGTGAGTCTGTTCAGTTTGAGTTCCAGTAGAGGGCATTCGAGTACTAACCATCCTAAAATATAATATAATAGTCATAATAATAAATAAGGACATAAAACAGGAATATATCACAAGCCTACTATATTATACAAAGATAGATTTCTATGGTACAATAGAGTCATATGTGACATTAGTACTTACTTTACGTCAGTTAAAAGTTAGTCAACCTCCTAAATATTAGTAGGACACATACTTTATTTTTCTATATCACATTAGGAGGGATGTTTTTCTTGATTTTTGGATTTTCCTCAGGCGGGAACAACAACATCATTCTCAGAAGAGTCAGAATCTAGAATATCAAAGTAGTCATTGGGTTCGGGTGGATCGTCATCTGTCGAGTCACTTGTATCAGATGATACACCAATCATGAGTTCACCATTGGATGTCACGTCAGGATATAGTGTTGGAGTTGGTGATATATCAGCTAAATCAAGATTTATTGCCTCCTGGAGTATAAATGGATCACCAACATAATCATCCAGCTTCCTCATTACTTGAACTTCGCCTAAAACCTGATTTGTCAATACTAGTCACCTTATGTCACTACTTGAACCTACCCAGTCTTTATCTACAGTGCAAATCATTTTCCAGAGCCTTATAAGTGCCTCATAGGTCTCCTGCACCTCTTGTTCAGATACCACCAACTTGGTTCCAGGCTTACAAGCTCTTTTGAAATGGCCACCTACGAGCGATGTGAACTTTAGAGCCGATGGTAGAGGGCAGGAAGGTCAGCCTTCTTAAAACCACGAAGGATCTCCACCAACCAGGACATGGAAAATCCATTATTTATGAGCACATTAACTTTTCCCAGTAAAGTTTTGATTATATCAGGGCTAAGAGATTCGAGGGGAGTATTGAGGATTTCCTCCAAGACCATAGTGAGCCCGAGAAAGTGGCATGCCATCATTCTCGGAATAGGTTGAAGGCAGATGGTGGTAAATGTTGAAGGAAAATGGACCAATAACTGCTCAATTAGTAAATGAGGACCCTCAGTTAAAATATAAGGGAAGCTAGCCATGGTCTACCTCACAACCACCTCAGGGGATACTTTAGGAGAATGTATGCTAAAAACACTATAACTTGCAGAAAGACGCTGAGTATGCGAAGCGCTATCACTTGCCTAAACCTGAGGAACAACCACTTCGGGCACATCACTAACCTTAGGGGCCACCTCTTGGGCCCGCATAGTAGGGGCCCCTCCCAAATAAGCAACTTCAGCTAAGGTCCTTGCTTGTACCATTTCCTAAAGCAATAGGTTCAACTTTTGGCCTACGGGCCACAGGCTGGTTGACCTCCACCTGAAATAGAGAAAAAAATAGCTTAAGTAAGAAATAAGACGGGGAAAGCATACACAAAGTATCTTGCAAGTATGGGAGATTATACCAATAAGACTTGGCCTACCTGACCCTCGATTATGGGAGATTATGCCAATAAGACTTGGCTCGCCTGACCCTCGATTATGGGAGATTATGTCAATAAGACTTAGCCCACCTGATCCTCGATTATGGGATATTATGCCAATACGACTTGACCCGCCTGATTCTCGGTTATGGGAGATTATGATAATAAGACTTGGCCCCCCTGACCCTCGATTATGGGAGATTATGCCAATAATACTTGCCCTCCTGACCCTCGATTATGGGAGATTTCTAAAGCCCAATATAACTTGGCAAAATTAACGAGTTTATATGCAGGAGATAGATGGAAGAGTAAAAATAAAAAAGCACCTCTGGAAGCTGCTCACCGGCAAATTCGCGAGTGGCCATTTGTACTACGTTCTCCTCTTCAATTGGACCAGGAGCCACCAAAGGATGTTATTTTTGGGGGGAAATCACATCCTCCCCTATTCCAGTAACCTGTTCTTTTCCACCCTCCCCCTGATCATCTCCGGGAAGATTGGCACCTTCCTCGTTTATGATGGAAAGCCTGAACACAGATACAATTACTTGGTCATTCAAAGGAGGGGGAACTGATGGAGTAGTTTGAATAAGTACATCAGCCTGCGAAGGACAAAGAAAATAAAAAGAAAGAGATAAGTTAGAATAATAAGTCGAAGGGGCAACAACAACTTAAATAAGTAGGAAAAATAAACTTATCACAGGCAATGAAGAAACAGGCATAGGGGACTTGGGTATATCCTCAATAACTCTCACATTAGGAACATCCCTCTCAAGGCCAGCCTAATAGCCGCTACTAGACCCAGATGACGAATAAGATATAACTGCCCCTAGGGGAAAATGGGAGATTACCTGCGAAGTAGTAGGGTCAGCTCTCTCGAAGGGATGATCTTCTCCAACATCATCGTGCATATCACCTCACACATCAACCTGAAAAAGAGACAAAGGCAGGTTAGAGCAGAATGGAGTTATTATCACGAAAAGAAAATAAGAAGAAAATATTCAGAGTAAGAGGGATCGAGGGGATTACTTCTTCCTCCAACACATCTTCTAGAACCTCATAATCTTTGGGAGGCGAGGATGGTTTGTAAGGAGAGTTCATTCTCCTCAACCTACGTCTCCAAAGCAATAAAGTTTCCTCTTCTTCTTCTTCTTCTTCTTCTTCTTCTTCTTCTTCTTCTTCTTCTTCTTCTTCTTCTTCTTCTTCTTCTTCTTCTTCTTCTTCTTCTTCTTCTTCTTCTTCTTCTTCTTCTTCTTCTTCTTCTTCTTCTTCTTCTTCTTCTTCTTCCACTACCTTTTCTCTATCCTCCTCCTCCTCCTCATCACCACCAGCATGCTCCTCAGGTAGTTCTTCCTCGTTAAATTCAGACAATTCCTCAATCACGAGCTTAAGAGGACTGCCTGCCTTTATTTTCTTACCACTACCAGAAGTACGATGAGTATATGAAAAACCTCGAGAAGCCATCTGGGCCAACATAAATGCCCTATCTTCTTTGCTAAAATTCTCCAAGGTTTGGAGAAGTTGATCAAATATTGATCTCACCTTTTGGGTGACTTTAGGATTGGGGGTGTGGTTAACTAGAGGTTGTTGGATGGTTTTGAGTTTTCACAGGCGCCTTTCGGGTGGACCTAACCGTTACCCAGGATGAGGTAAAGCGCGGGTATTCAGTTCTCTCAACTGGTCTCGAGGGACCAGGGGAAACAATAGGAACCTCGATTAGAAGGGAGGATTTCTTTTTTTCACAGCTGCCTGGTCCACAGGTGCTACTGGGGGCAGCTCGGAGGGAACACTGGAGTTGGCAGTACTAAGAGGGAAAACAGATGAAGATGTGGTGTAATTTATTAAACCCAACTCTATGGGTGGGAATCTCTCAACCTCAAGGTATCGGGGTTCCTTCAAAATATTGGTTTGAAAACGAACCAGTAGGTTTTGCCAGAACACGTTCATGTACATAGTCGATCTCTTCCCTCGAGCCTCTTTTCTCGAGACCACGTTATTGACTGGATAACTGGCACACAGACTTACGATAACTAAAGTTAGATAGTTAACACAGGTAAAAGAAAAGTTTGTGGGTTTTTCACGGGTAAAATGGCTCAATAAAGGGTTTTTTTGATCGTAGCCAAATTGAATGGCTACACGGTGGAGGCTATAAACTGAATAAAAAGAAGACCACTCTGTATATGAGGGCAAGTAAGAAGGGATTAACAAAAGTGGGACACTGCTCTTAGGGAAATTCCTAGCAAGATCTTCATCAATAGGATCAATGGGGTGCTCCTCCTCAGTAAAAAAGTCATTTGTAAAAAATTGATCCACCCCAACATAGGGGCGAGGTAAGAACTTTTCTGCTCGATCTATCAGGGAGACATGGGTCTTCGTAACGCTTTTATTTTTCCAACAACAAATACAGAGGATCTTTATGGGCTGAGAACCGGGGTAGTTGCCAGCAGGAGCATAATAGGGAAAATGGGCATAAAGCAAAGATATTAAAAGGACATTGTTGGCGTAATTAGGGACATCTAACCTGCTGATGCTCCGTGCAGAATCTGCCACTATGTGGTCCAACTAGGTGTACAAGAAGACAAAAATGATAACAGCAAGGGGGAGATTCACGCGACTCGCCATCCGAACAACCATGTTGATTAAGTCCTTTCAGGGGAAGTCACGGGGCTTGCCCAGAAGGTAGACTTTTGATAACATCACCCAAATATAGCCTGCCAACTCGATTTTAGAATCAAATCCCTTCCCTGTCGGGGGCTGTTCAAACACCTGCTTCCCTTGAGGGTTCTCCTTGGCCACCTTACGGGCCCTAATAATATCTTTCTCTTCAATGAAGTAAAAGTATCGAATCACTTCAAAATAGGTTCACTTGTTGTAAGTGACCATGCAATCCTTTACCACTGCCTCTAGTTCAACTCTCAAAGTTTTCTCCTCGCTGGAGACTACGTTTTTGAAGAAAGTATCAAATCCGGCAGCTTCCAACCCCAGAGGCTCACAAACATTTTCCAGGGTGATGGTGAACTCACCCCATGCGGCCACAAAAGTGTGTGACCTATGTCTCCAACGAGAAATCAATAATTGGAGGGCAGTGTTATGTTTATCAAGGGTAAGATCACCCAGCCAGAAAGAGAAAAACATACTAACAAGAGAAAACTGGACAGAATACTTGGAATGAATATACTCAGTCCAAGGTCCTAACGCCTCGCAAATGACAGAGGAAGCTTCAAACTCTACCTTTGAATAGGTGAAATCTCCATGTTCAATTCGAAAACGAGTAATAGTAGCGATGAGGATATAAGCAAAGTCTTCAGCATCTTCACCATCCTCCATTAGCAGGTTAGGGTCCTTAGTTGGCACCAGTTCGTCAGGGAATCTCTCTGCCGTCTGCCAAAAGCGGTCATCCTCACCAAAATATGAAGCACGGAGGTAGCGCGCTCACTAGTGTTGGCGTTTTTGAGTCTCAGGAGAAGCGCTCTTGGAGGAGTGGTTTCATTTCATGAAGGTTCCATGGAAGCTTAGAGAGATGGGGATGAAAGGTCAAGTTGAAGGAGTGAAAGAGACGAAGATATCAAACTCTCACAAAAGCTTAGTATAAGATAATAGAAATCCAAAGATGATTATTTGAAATTAGGATACCCCTTTTTATAGGGGCAACACGGACCCCAAAATACGGTAAAAAATGAAGCTTTGAAAAACATAATAATGAATGGTTTAGTTTGCGTGGTTGTCAAGCATGCGCGGCTGCAGAAAATCAAAGGTTGTAATGATGATACTTCAGGGGCTTACGTGCGTATTAGAGACGTTGGTTACACGAGCACACCCTGGGGTTGCCACATGTCACAATACAGAAGAACAAACGACAATTGTGAAAACGCAAATGTTTGTGGATCCCCGGATTTTAATAATGCCAAATTAAAATATATAATTTCCTTTTCAATAGATGCGGAAGCGTTGAGATGGTGGTTTCAACAAATAAACAACAACAGTTTTAATTAATTTCAAGTCCTAGAATTTGCCTAAGTCATAATTTTCAATTATCTAAAGTTAGGCGAAACCAATTTTTGCAAATGACTTGAATAAACCAAATTTTATCCAATATTTAATTTAAGTCCCAAATTAAATATAGTGTGATAATTAAACTGATTTTATCTTGAATTAATCTAGCATGCGTTCTAAGTGATATAGAGCAAGATAAAATAAACAAAGTCACACTACACCGCGATATACGAGGAAAAACCCACTAACGGGAAAAAACCTCGGGACGGCCCTAGCCTCAAATCCACTAAAAATGGTATTACAAAATACAAGACAAAAGACTTACTTCCTAAACTCGAACCCTCTCAAGCCGTGACGCTTCTTCTTGTATCAACCTCCAATTAGCGGATAACCAACGGAGCTCCACCGTGGTCTCGGAATACACCGATAGGACTTTAAACGGACACCGTCACCCGAACATGGAGCCTTTCTCCTTTTGGGTAAAATCTCAACAAAGGTCTTCTTTGTGATGGGGTGTAGAAGCAAACCCGAAACGTCTCCTTTTAATTTCGGTAGAGAAACACCGGTGCCAAAACTCCAAGTAAAGATATGAATATAGAGAACTTGGATAAAACAACTATTGGGTGTAAACTAGAGTGTGTAGAATTTTTCTTCAAAAATGACACTCTAAACTTGATCTTTTTCCTTAAATAAATTTTCTCTCAAAACACTCTCTAGGAGTTTGTTTGGTATGAAAAAGATAAGTTAGAAAAAGAGATTCCCGTTCATAAATAAGTCTAAAAAAAGTTGGTTGAAAACCAAGTGGAGAAGTGGGGAAAAACTGCTCAAAACTGTTCCCGCCTGGCATTCTCGTTCGAACGACTTTGACTGTCGTTCGAACGAGGTTTCTAACGAGCGACCAGCCTGGGCTCGTTAGAACCTCGTTAGATACCTCGTTAGAACGAGAAAGTCGTTCGAACGACTTATCTAACGACTGACCAGTTTGGTTGGAAGGCAGTCTCGTTCGAACGAAGTTTGGTTCGAACGAAAAATCTCGTTCGAACGAAATTTCGAACGAGTTTCAGAAATTTTTTGTTAAATTCTATTTTGGCCCAGAAACATTTATATATATTAGTATAAGGTTCTTTTTTAAATTATTTCTGAAATAAACATGGCTTTTATTAAACCTAACACCCAACTAAACATTGTTCCAAGCTCCTATATTAATATAATTACATTCATACCTAGGGAGCATGGAACCTTAGATGATGACGTAGAAACGAGGCACGCAAATCGGCATTTTGATGAAGCTTTAAATTCTTTGCCGCTACGTCTTCAACATACACTTCATAGGTCTTGAATATTACAATTAAATAAAATCCTATGAATAAATGTTTTTGTCCGGAATTGAGCCAAAACTATATATGGACTCAATTGGAAATTTGTGTCCTTACAAATTGCATTTAATGCGATATGCTTGGAGTGTTGTCTGTCTTGGGGAACGAAGAGCTTTGGGGGAAATTTGAATAAACCTCTTCATTTTCCCCAAGGAAAAGACTAAAGATCAATAAAGTGTTTCGTACAAATATTTCTTCATGCAACAAATAAATATCTTTACGAAGGGGCAAATGTAGGGGGTGTCCCCACCAAAGGGGAGTTAACTTAGTCAAGCAGATTGATTGATTCGAGAAGAAAGATAAGGAAGGATGCCCTACATACCCACCTCGAAGACTCTTCACAAAAGTGGCTCGAAGGACCCACCTCAAAGATCCTTCACAGAAGTGGCTCGAAGGATCCACCTCGAAGATCCTTCACATAATTGGCTCGAAGGACCCACCTCGAAGATTCTCCAATGGACCTAGTTCAAAGGATCCAATTCATAGATTAAAGTCACCTGGATGACAATAGTTGGTAATAAGTAATATAATACTATGTTATTTACTTTATCTCATAAATGTATGCTGAGTGAGGTTATTTGATACCCACGAGGGACCATGAGTGGTAAAGCACGAGGGAAATAACATGATCTATCGAGCAACCTCCTCTTGGGAACCTCGCAGGAACATGGTTTGCAGGATTGATAACAAGGCAACATTAGGAATACAGTTACTAACCATCTTGGCACACTTGGGCAAAAACTTCATTCAGAACAAATGGTCACTTGAGCCACAGCAGTCGAGACAACTTAACACTTAACTGTTCGAAAGAACCTCCTCTAGGTACCTTTGTCTTTCACCTTGGTCCTAAAATAACCCTTAACCAACAAATAGATGCCAAGGCACTCCATCCATCTATTAGCCGAGAAGCCTTATAACAGATACCAACCCACCTGACTGATGTGACCAGATACCTAACATAGTCGCTGTTTAAACCACTTTATGATGTCATAACGTCTAGCATTTAGGGATTCAAAAATTTAGCACTTAAGTGGGTTTATCCTTAGGATAACAGGCCTAGTTCACTAAACCTGACCATTTATCCATCCTCAAGTAAGCTTCAAGCTGACATGTCATGTCCCTCATTAATGACCACAATACTTCTAGCCAATAGAATGGCATCCCGCCAAAACCATGAGATCCCATGAATTTAATGCAATATCTTATGCATTTAATGCACCCAATCAGACCAATTGCATGCAAGCTTACTCGAGCAGCCTTGCCCCTATATATATACACCAGATGAACAAGTTAGGGGGGAGAACATTTATGAGCCTAGAATTGCTTCCCAAATTCTTCCACAATCGAGAACCACCGAGTGACCATTAACTCCCCACACCCATTTAATACACTCATCATTGAGCATTAACTGAGCTTGAAGTTCCTGCCTTGCCTTAATTGTGCTTAACGTGCTTATTATTTCTCCTTTCAACCACGCTTCATGATGGTCCCATCTATTTATTGTGTTTGTCATGCATCTTTTATGCCAATATGCTATTTAATATAAGTCTGAACATTGAATTCTCTTGTCTCTGATTCACCTGTAGCCACCACCAACATGTAATACTTAACGGTGTTAATCCCGGTCTTGATAAGGGGTTACGCCTCACTTAATACTAACTATATTTTGAAAAACCCACATCTTACATCATGTAACTTACTTTATTTTTTGATTGAGTTTTTTGTTTTAGCTATTAAAAGACAATGTTTTGGATCTGTTAGGCCCTTCCTGGTATTTTTTATGGAAATTTTTTCACTGGGAAAATCTGTTTGATTTTGTGGGCATTATGGGAAAGTTTCATCTTCTCGTTCGAGCGAGAATCAATTTCGTTCGAGCGACCTATATGTGTCACGCGAAGCTATCGTTCTAAAGACAAGCCTTATCGTTCGAGCGATAAGAAGTGTCGTTTGAGCGACCTGTTTGGTTTTCTGGTCCTTTTTATTTCAGTGCCCTACTGCACATTGTTCACATTTTGGTACTGGGTTGCTTTTGAACTGATTATTTATATGCAGATTCACATGATCACATCGTTTATTACATAGTGTCGTTTAGTCACACCTACTTAGATTATTGATTCATATTATGTGATTTGATTGTTTTCTAGATACGTATTTAATATTGTTCATCATAATTAGCTGGTTGTCTATGTTTACCTAGATATTCTACATATTGGTATATCTCAGGCTAGGTAGTTTATCTTTTATCCGAATTGTCTATTTGAGACAAAAAGGGGGAGAGATTTCTGTGGTGCAGGGGGAGTTTTTGTGAGTTTTATAATTGTATACAAATTGGTATCATAATATTTTGCTCACATGTTTCATTATGATTTATATCATTTGTTCCTCCATACTTCACTGGGTATTTATCTGTTTTCGTGTGTGTAGGTTTGCTTAACGAGCTTCGAGATTTGAAGACTACATCACATTCAGACAGTCAACGACAGTTCATGCTTGCCGGACCATATTGTACTAATCTTGTCCTGTAATTTTTGTCTTGGGTTTATGGGATGGAATTTAGGCCTCATGTGGCTTGATGACCCGACTTAGGCATTTCACTATTGGTTTTGTCCCAGAATAGTCAAAGGGGGAGATTTGTAAGGACAAAATTTCCAATTAAGTCTTAATGTAGTTTTGAATTATTCCCGTAACAAAACACGTTTGATTCATATGTCTATTTTTATTTGTCACGATCCCACACAGATTATGATGTGTTGAAGACATTGCGACAAAGCTCCAAGATATTAATTATGCCGAAGTTTAATTGGTGTAAGTTTATTCGTCTTCAAAGTTTAATTGCATTTCGAGATCACTCAGGTATGAATGCATATTATTAATGGGACTCGAAATTAATTTTCATAAAGATAAGGATGTTAATTTTAATAAATCAATGTTTTCTAAAATGTTTGAAGCGTTTGAAACTATTCATAGTTCATTTTGATCTGGTAAGGACAAATTATAGTTGGTTTAAATTAGGACTCTTACTCGCGCATCATTCAAACGACATACTATGTCGTTCAAGAGAGATGCCATGTCGTTTGAATGACATGTCATCTCATTCGCGCGATAAGTTTAGTCGTTCACCGCCTTAAGAAAAATATATATAGGTGTGTTTCCTTCAGATTTCAGCAGTGTGCATTCTGCAAAAATTGTGTATGAACCAAAGAGTTTCTGCACACATGTTTACAAAGGTTTTCAAGTTTAAAACATCCTTAGAGTTTACAAGATTTGAGTTATCATTAGTATATGTTCTGTGATATTGATTGCATCAAGAAGAAGTTTTTAATTGAAGTAAAATTATTGGTTTTGAGGTGAAGATTCGGTGGAGTCCGATTTTGCGGTGAAGATTTCAGTAGTGTGTTGTGGACAGGCATCGTGGAAGAAGGTTACTTGCTGCGTGGGCACTGTGAGAGGAGTGGTTGAAGATCAGAGGATCGTCAAGTCTCGTGGGTGGATCGAGTGGTTGAAGATCAGAGTGTCAAGTCTCATGGGTGGATCAAGTCGTTGAGTAAGACTATCGTCTGTACCTTTGTAAAACCATATTCATAGTGATTGTCTAGCTTGGTCCGTTCGAAGTTTTTCCCGTTTGTGGTTTTCCTCGTACATCCAGCGTTGTGAGTATTCTTTACTTTATTTTACTTGCTTTAATCACTTGATGGATGTTTATGATTAATCAAGATAAAATTTGGTTAATTCAGAATTTGTTCACAACTTCGTGCGAATTAAAAAATTGGAAAAAGTTTTTCACTAAAATAAAATTTGTTTTTTTTATCATTCTTTAATCATTTTCCGCATTAGAAATTAAAAGGGACCATCAAAATTTTATAACAAATATCTGTATAGATGAGAGGTGGAGTGTATATAAAATTCAGTGTTTATCAAATGGAGCGGACGCAAATGTTTTTCATATTCACATTAAAGAAAATCAAGGGTCTTTGAAATGATAATACCATACTTACCAACTCACTAAGGGGTATGGAATTAAATAAGCCATCAGTAAAACCAAATAATAAGTAATCGAAAACCTTTGGATAATAACTGGCTAGGAACATAACTAAAGTGGCACTCATACGTATGTAGCTAAACTTCGACTCTCAATCATATGAGATCATAGGATAAGTAGAAAAAATTTATGGGATAACATGTCAGTCTAATCCCTAGTTATTACTGATGCTTTTACAATAAATAATAATGCACAAAAGTGCAAGGTGAATTGAACCGTTACAAAGAATTGTTATGATATTCGTTATTAGATGAGAAGGGTTCAACTTGATCCGAATTATCATAATTAAAACAATGAGTGATATAATAACAAATGAGTATGGTAATTTCTACACATACTTGGAATCAAATAGGGCTATCAAAGAATAAGATCAATAGCAGTTAAACAAGTACGCAACATTAACTATCAAAAAGGTAAAATGACCTACTTGATTTGTAGTTTGAACTGCTTATGGATCAAAAGAGGATATCGGGATGAGCTGGTACTTGATTACTTGTATACAAATATTTGGGCGTATCAATTTTGTTGGAATTGAGGTTGGTTTTGGTCAATTTATACCAAAAAATGTGTATTTAAAGTTTATGGGGTTTACTTCTAAATAACTTGGAACTTTAAAATCTTGGGCTTAGGGTTAGCTTTGAACCTTGGTGTATAAGACTCTTTGACTTACAATATTTTAAACTATTTATATACAAAGTTTGGGGTTTAAATTCTTAAGTTGAAAAAGTTAGGAGGGGTTAGTTTGTAATTTTGAAAAAGCATTTCAAACTTAACACCTCATTTCCCCATAACTTTAGGAAGTCTTGACCAACCACTGTCTTTCCTTATACTATTTTGACTAGAAAAATAAAATAAAAACATTGAAAAAATTCAATTTTTTTTATTGGTCACGTGCCCTCACGAGCGTGGTCAAGGTTTTTGGTCAAATAGTTCGTCTTCAAACTCTCGATTTTTTACTTAAGTATATATTGGGTTCCATAACTGCATGTTTTTCAGAAATTTTGACTTAACATTTGAAGCTTTTAAGAGTATGCCAGGGATTCTTATGAACATGATTTGGTTTCTACTATGTTGAGGAGGAGTTTGGTTTTGATTTCAAGGCTTAAGGTGGTTTGTGTGAGGAAAGTTCAACGTTTCGAGTTTACAGAATTAGAAAACACTTTTGATCAATTGAATATTGCTGTTTAAATTCATGGATTTTGATCATTGCACTAGAGTTTCTAAGGTCCTAATGAATGAGTTCATAGCTTCAAACTTGAGTTATAAGCATTATATCGATGTTCACCATTAAAGCTCAAGCTTTAATGGCGGTTTTTTCCTATTTCTTCACCTAGGGGCTATTTGACATGTAAAGTTTCTATTGTTTTGATGGATATAAGCATAATAATAACACATAAATCATTTGGAATTGAAAGAATTGAATGTAATGCATAAAATGATATGTTACCTGATTTAAGAGAAAATTTGAGTTTTTGAATACACTGAAGAGGTGAGTTTTAATGGATTAGCTCGCGGGCTTTTTATAGTGTATGAGCAGGGGTTCTGATTGGTTCGAATGGGAGGTGAACCTCACATGTTTGCATGGTTCAAACATGTGCTTTTTGACATTATCTGCTTATATGGACGCTAAGGTGGATAGGGGTTTTTGTGTAAATGTCAAATAATTGGGTTTTAGTCCTTAGTTATTAAGGTATATACTTATATATCCTTAAAAATGTATTTTTAGTAAAGTTTAGGGGTATATTTGTAATTTTAGAAAGTTATGGAGATTGAAATTGTGATTTCTCGTTAGTTGAAGTACAGAGAGTCAATTTTATATAAAGTTGGGGTCTAGACATTAAGTATAAGTCATGTTATAGTAGTTTAAAATATTCAGGGTCTAATTTGAAACTATTAAAACCTTAAGGACCATTTTATAGGTTTTGTAGAGTAGTTTAATCATTCTTGTGAGTATGCTTTAGTTTAGACATTCTAGGAGGGATTAAATTGACATTAGGGTACCTTAATTCGAGTATGAATATTATAATATTGAACTCTCATTTCTTGTGTAGACGCCTCCATGTCATGATATAGCTAGTGGGTCGAGTACTAGCGAGCTTAGACATATGGATCATGCCATTCACTAGTTTGTCGACTCCCTCACGTAGTAGTGGGACAACCGCCGAAGGACAATCGATAGTATTACCTCTGCCTCCATCCTTAAGGAGTTTAGGAGGCTTCTCCCACCCACCTTTAACAGGGCAGCTAGCCCCGATGCTACAGAAGAGTGGTTCGATGAAGTCACTAGGGTAATGAAGATTCTTAACGTGCTAACTAGGCATAAAGTCAAGATTGCTACATTCCTGCTTACAGAGAAAACAAAGCACTGGTGGAGCATCTATTCCGCCAATACTACCAAGGCCATTGATTGGGGTAGCTTTAGGGTTGCCTCCCTCGACAACTAGTTTCCCCAAGCATCTAAGGATGCCAAGAAGGATGGGTTCCTTCATCAGATATAGGGGAAGACTTCTGTGTGGTTATGGTTGGATATTATGTTCTGGAGTGTGATTTGATCCTTATGGACATGGATGGATTCGAGATGATCCTTAGTATATATTGTCTGTCATGTTTCGAAGCTGTCATCGAATGCCATCGGCACAGTGTCTTAGTATCAATCCTAGACGAGTCTCACCATCGCTTTAGTAGTGAGCCGAGCCGAGCGTCGAATATCCTTGTAAGTTCTATCCTGTACGCGAGCATAAACGGTACTTTAGATGGCTTAGCTGTATAGCGGCTCAAGATAAGTCGGATGGTATGGTGTTATACTACCCGGTGGTGCAGGAGTTTCCCGATATGTTCCTGGATGACCTTCTAGGGTTACCTCCATACTGAGAGGTGGATTTTTCCATAGAGGTGCATCAAGGCATCTCACCTATCTCTATTCCACCTCACAGAATGGCTCCTATAGAATTGTAGGAGCTAGGAGTTTAGTTGGAGGAGTTAAATAGTAATGGATTCATTCATCCTAACGCATCTTCATGGGGATCCCCAGTTCTCTTTATGAAGAAAAATGATAATTATATTCGATTTTGCATCGACTACAGGCAGTTGAATAGGGTAATAGTCAAGAACAAGTACCCTATGCCTCGCATTGACGATTTGTTTGATCAGTTACATAGGGCGGGTAGGTTTTCAAAGATTGATTTCGGTCTAGCTATCACCAGTTATGCATCAGGGAGGAGGACATCCCTAAGATGACATTTCGAAATCGCAGTAGGGACTAATATATAGGGAAAATATTGTGTATACACAATAATCATTTAATAATGATAGACATATAGAGTTGACTATATATAGGAGAATGAAAATGATAGTAATAAAATAGTTTCTTTTTTATGTTAAGTGAATTAGACGCTGCAAAATTCCGTAAATAAAATTTCCAGGACCTTGGGATTCAATGGATCGAGAAAATACCAAAGTACCACTTTGGCATAACTGCAAATATTATATCGGAGAAATATTTTAGATGAATAAAAGTGCAAAGGGAAATACTCACAATCACACAAGCCAAGGATATACATAGTTCACCAATTTGGCTACGTCCACGACACATACCCGACATCACTATATCTTGCTCTCACTATTTTGTGGACGCTAACACTGCCTTCTACACTTTCTGATAAGTGCTAACATTGCATTGTCTTTCACCCTAACTACTCTCTCTTCTTTTGCTCTATAATTTCTGTCTAATTGATCTCAAGCTTGAGAGTTTAGAATGATTACAATGAAAGAATTCAAGTCCTATTTATAGTTGCTTGGAAGTCACCTTAACTATTGGATCAAAATAAGATTGTACGGTTTAGATAAATGGTGTTCTACCAACCATTCTTATGTTCACACTTGTTTCAAATAAGAGGGGCTACTAAACAGGAAGGCAAATGTGTGTCAATTATAGTGGCTACCCTAAAAAATAGGTATGAGGTTTTCCTATCTTCTATCTTTGAAGACTCACTGAAGCTGAGGTCAACTCCAGTTTTTCTATTGTAACTACCTTCGTTAACATGTGAGATGGGTTCTTGTTGCTTTGCATCTTCTCAAGTGTCAACACTCCATCTTCTAATAAATATGTGACAAAGTGATAGTGAAGTACTATATGCTTGGTACTCGAATGAAATTTTTAGTTCCTTACCAAATGTATAGCACTCTAACTGTCACTATGCAAAACTTTATTCATGTGATTTAAACCTAATTCTTACAACAAGCCCTGTAACCAAATCATCTCCTTCCTAGCCTCTGTCTCTACTACGTATTCTGCATATGTGGTGGATAATGCTACTGTCTTTTGTATTTGTGAAATCTAACTGACTGCTATAAATCGTACTGTGAATACATAACCATTAATACTCCTTATGTTGTCCACTTCACTAATAAAATCCAGTGACATTCAAGGGCACTACGAGTTCCTAATGATGCCCTTCGATTTGACTAATACCACAGATGAATCGCATTTATAGTCCCCCTATGACCTATTTGTGGTGGTCTTCATGGATGATATATTGGTCTATTTGGCAATGGGCATAGACCACGAGGAGCACCTTCGCATGACGTTGCAAGTGCTCAAAGAAAATTAGTTTTATGATAAGATTAGTAAGTGAAAGTTCTGGATGGAGGTGGTCAAGTTCCTTAGCCATGTGGTTTCTGGCGAGGGAATTTATATTAATCCTTACAAAGTAGAGGTCGTCCTGAGATGGGACAGGCCGAGGAAGGTTGCGAAAGTTCATAGATTTTTGGGCTTGGCCGATTACTACCGCATATTCTTACAAGATTTCTTAAGAGTCGCTTTGCCCCTTATAATGTTAACTCAGAAAGAAGTACACTTCGAATGGGCGGAAGACTGTGAGTTGTCCTTTTAGGAGCTAAAGGTTAGGTTGAACTCTGTGCCTGTTCTCATCCTCCCTGGGTGTGATAGGGTTTACACCATGTATTGTAATGCTTTTGCGTCTGGGCTCGATGCAGTTTTGATGCAAAATAGGCAGGTAAGTCGCTTATGCATCCTGTCAACTGAAAGTTCATAACAGGAACTACCCCACATATAATCTTGAGGTAGCCGCTGAGAGATAGAGGTATCGGTATGGGAAATCCGTGAGGTGTTTTTTAATCATAAGAGCCTCAGTACATCTTCATTATGAGGATAAATTTCCAATTGAGTTAATTTGTTTGTAATTGGCATACTTTCGGACAAAACTATTTGAGTCGTAGGTTAGATATTGAGTTCATGGAACTTTTATCTTCACACATTTCCCAAGGATCTCTTAGGCATGAATGCATAATGTTTGTTGAGGCCTTAGAAATTTTTGTATTTTTTACTTCAAATTGCTTTGAAACTTTATTTTATACTTAAGAAAATTTGTTTTTGAGTTCAAACGAGATATAAACTCATTAGAACGAAATTCAAGTTTCGTCTTTATTCTTACGAATTGAGCGTTTCGTTCGCAATAGAGTTCAAATGAAGATCCAATGACCCTGGACTGTTACAATTCATTGGAAGGCTCGTTAGAAGGCCGATTTAAACAATATTGCCATATCGATCGAACGAACTGGGTTTTCATTCAAATGAGATGAGATTCTCGTTTGAATGAGCATAGTTTTTGTTTGAACGAATTTTTTCCTCGAAATTTGCATTTTCGTATTTATGGCATTTTGGACTCAGATTTTTAAGGACTTTTTGCGAAAAATGTTTATGCACTTATTTGCAAAAGTTTCCAATAAAAAGATATATCTTTCATGTTTCAATATCCAAGTCTCATAATATAATTGCTTTGAGATCTTTTTTGGGGCACCAAGTTTGATTCCTTTGTATTGGAAGAACTTGTTTAGTGCGGTGGACTCCGTACTTGTTGATTATGGTGAAGAAGTGGTGGATGCCGTTTTTGAATCCATAGACGGTTATTTAGGCTTAATCGGTGGATATCAAGGTGGAGGTGGACTCGTGTGCTGTGGACGCTTTCATGGGTGAACTCCTGCATTTCCCTGTGGATGAGCAGTCGAAGGTAGAAGAACGTCAAGGCTTGTGGGTGATGAACTCGTTGAGTAAGTTTTCTATTTATTCTTTATAATTCTGTATTATAGTGGATTGTCTAGCCTGACCGTCTTATGTTTTTTCCCTTAGTGGTTTCCTCGTACATCAACATCTTATGGATTGTTCTTTATTTATTCTTGCTTAATCACCATTAGTGCATGCTATAGGGTTAAAAAGATAAATTTTGGCTAATTAAGTTTCCCAAAAGATTTGTTTAAAATTGGTGAAAATTAAAATTGAGAAAAATTTGATAAAATATTGACTTTTCTTAAAGTACATACAAGAGATGCACTCTCACATTGGTATCATAGATAGAACACTTAGTATTTGTGTTTTTGATCCCGTTTATTTAGGCATAAATCTTGGAGGGTTTGATGATTTAAGAACCCTTATGTTTGATGGGATGAATTATTCTTAATGGAATATGCGTATGAAGTCAGCAATTAAGGCTATAAATGAGTGGGTGTGGTTAGATGTAGTCAAGGTGTGGTCAGCACCAGTCACGAGAGATGGATATGCAA
Source organism: Sambucus nigra (assembly GCA_949130495.1). NCBI lineage: Eukaryota > Viridiplantae > Streptophyta > Magnoliopsida > Dipsacales > Adoxaceae > Sambucus > Sambucus nigra. The sequence goes on along the minus strand of OX422221.1, from coordinate 418,572,468 downwards.
TTAAATTAAAACCTGTAGAGTTGTGGACTGAGGTTGAGTATAAATTATCTCAATATAATTCTAAAGGTTTAAATGCTTTTTTCTGTTTTATCACCCCAGAGGAATTTCGCTGTATTATGACGTGTGAGACGTCAAAAGGGGCTTAGGATATACTCCAACTCACCCATAAACAAACTAGTGCTGTGAAGGCTTCCAAACTCCAAATACTCACCAATCAATTTGAGATGATTAAGATGTTAGAGAGTGAGACCTTTGACAAGTCCTACGCTAGATTATCTGACATAGTTAACTTATCGTTTGACTTGGGAGAAAAGATACTTGACAATTGAGTAATAAAGAAAATCTTAAGGTCGTTACATGAAAGATTTAATCCAAAGGTGACTATTTTGAATTCTTTGGGTACACTTGACTCGACGAAACTTGAAGATCTTATAGGTGACCTACAAACTTATGACCTTGACATGTTTACCTCCTAGAATATGATGAAGAAAGAAAATGGCATAACTTTAAAAGCTCGAAAGGAGGAAGTAATTATTTCGGATGATGAGTCTGACATTGAGTCCAAAGATGTGGCCATGTTGAGAAAGAAGTTCAAGAAAGTTATCAAACTTTGAAAGCAATCGAAGGATTCAAAAAGGTTTGATAATGACAAGAATAATATGGTAGATCGATTCCCTAAGAAAAAGAGTGAGAATGTTAAGAGGGATGAGTCAGATAGATATTTTGGTTGTGAGGGTTTGGACATAGGGTAGCTAAGTGCCCCACTAAAATAAGGAAGGAGGGCAAGAAACTGATAGATTATAATACCACCCTTAGTTATCGTTATCCAAAAGAGGGAAATGATTACTCCAATGAGCTCAACTTCATCGTGTTCATGACTAGTCATGTGAATGTCGACTATATATCTTTCCATAAAGATGTACCTTTGCATGACACTTGCGAGGCTATAGTTAGTGAATCTCAAGTGAGTTTGAGTGATGAGAGTGAATAAGAAATGGAAGAGAGTGAGATACAAGTTTTCTTTCGTTAATTGTATGCGGAAACTTTGAAGGTGAAGAAGGCTAACTTGAAGTTAGAAGCTAGGTTGAAATAAAATGCCATAAGAAATTATGATATTGCTTTGATTGAGGATCTTAGGACATGAGAGAAGAATCTTCGAGAGAAGCTAAAGTACGTTGAAGGTGAGAGAGATAGTCTTCGTGGTTTGATGGAGTCTGTGAAGAAAGAGCTTCTAGAGTTTGAGGAGTCTAAGAATTTACTCGAGTCTAGGATAGTTGATCTTAAAGAGAGATTGATAGATTAGAGTAGGGTAAAATTTGATTGGAGGATAGGTCAAAAAAGTTGGATAGAATGTTAGGTACTGTCCAAATCAAAGATGACAAATGGGGAATTAGGTTCGATGATTGTATTGCTCCCGCGTTAAAGAGATTCGACTAGGAACATTAGCAAATGTTAACCTTTAGGTAAAACTCCTTGCAGAGTTTACACATGCACTCATTGTGGTAGGAAGGGTCACCTTAGAT
>OX422221.1:418268445-418565945 GCA_949130495.1 Sambucus nigra | reverse complement strand
TTGCCTTCCTGCACGTTTTCCCATTTTGGTGCAAAAAACATGAGCCCCTTTTCTTGGGCTCCTTCATCTTCTTCAATAAAAACATAAGGCACCTTTGGGTTTGTAGTGAGAGAAAGTGAGGAAGGGATTTTTAAGACACCATAGCCACCCATCTCCTCATTTTTGCTCTAACTTTCCCAACCACCATAGCTTCTCATTCATGGATTCTAATCCAAAGAATGTCTCTCCAAATGCCAACAACCCCAAAACACCCATGATTCTACACTCCATACCGTCTCCATCCGTCGTTCCCATCGCCTCCATGACCTACATAGCTGTCGCCGGCGAGGATTTGCCCCCTACGGCCAGCGGCGCTGCCGCCCCGCGCGCGGTACCTGTTTCTGCAGATTTTGGGTCGAGAACCCTCATGGGTTCCTTGCCCTTTCAGTCTCCACCTGCGGGGGGTCTCGAGAGACGGTCTTCCATGGTACGGGGGGTCTCGAGCGATGGTATTCCGACATCTAAGGGGCTTGCGCCCGATTGCGGTGTGCGCGAGGAGCACGAGGTCTCGACCGAAGGTTTTCTGATAGCTAAGGGTCTCGCGCCCGATTTCATTGTGCGCGAGGAGCATGGGATCTCGACCGGGGCTGCTCTGACCGCCAAGGGTCTCGTGCCCGATGGCGGTGTGAGCGAGGAGCGTGGGGTCTCGACCGAAGGTTTTCTGATAGCTAAGGGTCTCGCGCCCGATTGCGGTGTGCACGAGGAGCGTGAGGTCTCGACCGAAGGTTTTCTGATAGCTACGGGTCTCTCGCCCGATTTCATTGTGCGCAAGGAGCGTGAGGTCTCGACCGGGGCTATTCTGACCGCCAAGGGTCTCGCGCCCGATTGGGGTGTGCGCGAGGAGCGTGGGGTCTCGCCTGGGGCTGTTCTGACCGCTAAGGGTCTTGCGCCCGATTGTGGTGTGCGCGAGGAGCGTGGGGTCTCGACAGGTATTAGTGCTGATGCAAGCATCTCGACCTCGGGTGTCTCGATGCCTTTGACTGTTTCTAAAATGGGTATTTCAGCTTATGGCAGCATGGTGACCTCTCGTCGGCAGTCTGGGGCCTCGAGACTTGGCCTCGCGTCCACGGGTCTCTCATTCGTGCAGGGGGTGTCTCAACATTTGGTCACCTCGGGGGTTCCGTGACCCAGGGTGTCTCGCCGACTATTGGTGTTACGGAGAGCATGCCACCGACCAGGGGCTCTTCACATGATTTTGCTGGGGTTCCTGTCTCTACTTATTTTTTTGCCACAGGGGACCCCGAGGGTCCCTCACTCGGAGTCCCCACTAGGGTGAGTTCTTTTCTTGAGCCCATGGTTCTAGGTGGTTCATCGGCTACGCCCAACTCTTCTCAGGCATGGAAGGACTATATGCACATTTGCCAAGGGCGGGACTTTGGTATTTATCGTCGTGCTCCTTTTTTTGGTCCTGCTGACAGTTTCATGATTTCCCTTTCTGATTTTGGGGAAAGATTTTTGGGTGCTGTTCTCGAACGTTCTCATGCAGGTTTAACTGAGTCTGCTGATCTTCCCACTATTTCTCCGGATTCCATTCTCCGAGTCCGAGTTGACCGTGGTGATTTTCCTTATTCCAACGTTGAAGTTAAAACCCCGAGTGGACCCACAGAGGAGTGGGCCAGCTGGGTCGATTATGTTTTGAGCGTTCCTGATTATGTGGCTATTCTTAGGGAGGTGGTACTCTTCACCGCCGTCAGCAGCCTGAAGTCCTGCACCATATTTAAACACGGTTCTTCGCTCAATCTCTTACTGTCTCGGTGGAGTATGGAGTCTCACACCTTTGTCACGGGCTGGGGGGAATTTACCATTACCCTAGAAGATATATGTGAGTTGTACGCCCTTCCTTTCTTTGGGCAGCAGGTCTTTTCTGATGACTGAGAGGACTCCCTAGAGCAGGAGCTGGTGGGGGAGTTACGGTCATCTCTCGGAGAGTGCTCGAGGTATGTGGCCATAAATATAACTAGTCATTCCAAGCATTCCTTTGCCAAATGGCAAAGATACTGGTTCAGAGATTTGAGCAGTTGCAAAAGGGGGAGACTTCTCGTGCAGCCCCCAGATCCCAGGATGGTCCTAAGCTTCAGTCTCCCGCACATTTAGCCGCTTTCCTCGTTACGTTCCTGACTCGGTTCCTTCTACCAGGTAAGCCTGAAGATTGTCCTCGCGAACTTCTTTTTAGATTGGCTGTACGATTGTCTCGCGGTAGGTCGGTACCCATGGCTGCCCTGCCCTTGGGTTATCTTTACACCTGGATAGATCGAGCACACATAGATGTAGAGAGGTCCTGCGGTCGGTATGATGTTGCTAATCATGTCAACGCCCCTCTCTTGATGGCCTTTTTGTTTGAGCATTTCCCCCACTTTACTTCAGGGGCTCACGCTTGTCATAGCGACGCTGCGAGACTTCTTCGGTGGCATAAGAAAACTCCCAAGCAGTCTCTGGGAATGTTGATTGATGATATCAAGGAGTTTTAGTTTCGGCCTTACACCAGGCTTCCTGGGGGTACTTTCAGATGGCTTTCTTTCCCCGGCGACGGCGGGACCTTCTATTGCCCTTCGGCAGTGGGGTCGGTTTCCACGTGTCCTCATATTAATGTGGTGACAATGCTCTTACCATGTCACCTTCCTTCTTGGACCGAGTTAGGTACGCGTGCTGAATCTTATCATTCCGAGAGGGCAAGACGACAGTTTGGTTATGATCAGGGCGTTCACACTCCTCCTCTTCCTTCCTACAGCAGTCATTCTGAGGCATTCTCTGAGGAGTGTGCTAGCTTTACTCTTCAGGGATTATTCCGTAGAGTCAGTGGTTTGGGTGGTCTCTATGTGCCTCCCTGCGATTATCACCCTTCATTCACTTCATCCTGGTTCCTTCTTTGGCAGCAGCAGGTTCGTCTTATCCAAGAATGTGTAGTTGGGCCTCCTCATGAGACTAACCCCATTAAATACACCAGAGCTCAGTTTCTGGTCAGGCGGACGCAGAAAGATCCTTGGTTTCTTAGCACCACCTCTGTGCCACCCTTGGAGCAGGCCATCCCTATTTTAGTGAAACCTCTCATTGACGAGTCACTTCCGCCTCCGTCGACTGAGCTTCCCCCTGTGAAGTCTAAAAGCCAACCAAAAAGCAAAGGGAAGGCGGGCACCTCTACTACCAGCAAAAGGAAACACCCTGATGCCGATGTCTTTAATTTTGTTCCTGCTACTACTGCTTCTCCTCCTTCTTCTCCTGTGAGGACCCGGGTTGCGAAGAAAAAGAAAGGAGATGGCACTGGCATAGCTGCTTTCTCTACGGTGGATCAAGAGTCCGATACTGGCAACCTTGGTGCAGGGGGGACTTCCCAAGTGGTGAAAGGGAAAGGTTACTCCTCACCGAGCCTTACTTCCCAGGAGACGTGGGTCGCGTCTATTCCTGTTGCAGAAGGTACTACATCACAACATCCTTTACTTAGTGGAACTAGTTCTCAGGGAGTTTCTTCATCTCCCTCCCCTTCATTGGAAGAGGAACTAGTTGATTATGGAAGCACCCCTTCCTATGACGACCATAGTTCTTCTTCGGGTGATATGGGCGGCCTGGGTTTCCATAGCGAAAGCACTACTGAGACTTATGCTTTGTTATCAGTCTCTATAGAGTCTTCTAGCGATGATGAGGCCTCCAGTTCTCCTGGGGGGGTCAGCCCCACCCATCTTCCTTATAGCCAGACTACGCGCCCTGTTACTGTAAGCGTTCTCCCTTTACTTGTCTATATTTTTTTTTGCATATGATTTTCTTTCTTCCCCTCATTATATATATATATATATATATATATATATATATATATATATATATATATCATTCAAAGCATTATGTTATATTTGTGCAGGCCATTTCCGTAGAGGCAAGTAGTTCTCCTCTTCCCCCACTACGACCGACGCCCTTTCAGCGGGAGAGGAACTCCATGCTCATTTCCTCCCGAGGCCTGTTTAGAGAGGTTTACTGTTTCCTTAATTCATTTAACATCTGTTGTAATTTATTCGTCTTCTAACTGCCTTTTGGTTGCGTACACTGTCATTTCCTCGCAGCTTTCGTCCGTGCACTTTACTGTCACCAGGACCACCCCTGTGGCTTCCCCTTCTCCTCAGGTATGCTTTGCTTTTTTTCAAAACTTTCATTTCGCCATTTTCTTTTTACTTCTTCCTTTTATTTACCCATCTATCATGCGTAGAGAGTTGTGTCTTCGGGCGTTGCCACACCATCTTCTCTTGTCTCGGCGGTGGGCACTTCTACAGTTGAGCCCCTGGGCTCCTCTTCATCTGAGGTACGTATATATATGTTTTTTTACCTTTGAATATTTGTTTCCTCTTAACAGGAGTCCTAATGGCTCTTGGGCTTTCTTCTCAGGGAGGGGTTCCTCCCTTAGCTGGCGTTATCGCCCCGGGTTTATCCTCTTCGGGGAGAATTTCTATCCCTAGGGTCCGCGTATCTATGGATGGTAGACCTTTGGTTCAGGAGACTTCTCGTGGCCCAATATTTACCATGGCCTCGACCAGTGAGGCCACACTTCAGGTCAGTCCTTTCTGTTGAAGCAATGGGATCTCCTTTTCCTCGAACATGCAATAAACAACGTATTTTCATTCTTTGCAGGCTATCAGTACACCCCCTACTGCGCCGAACGTCTTTTTTCGTGCTTCCCCCTTGGATGGCGTTCAGGTATTCTTTTATTTTCTTAGTTCTATTTTCTTATCTGTCCAGCCTGTACTTATCGTAGCCCTCTTTTATTTTGTCATAGTTATCCCTTGGTGCTGTTTCGAGTGCGGCTCCTGCCACTGCCGTTTCAGCAGCCTCTCTACATGGGCTGGCTTGTCCTGTTGTTGCGCCTCTTCAGGTAGCTATCTCTACGGTGCCCTTTTGAGGAGCTTCCCTCACCCTCTATTTAATTGAGGTATTTATCGTTCATGGAATAACTGATTTGTTACCTGTCGCCCTTTTTGTCACTCGCAGCCTCACCTACCTCTCGCGGCCTCTGTCGCTGAGATTGTTCTTCCGGGGGTGTCTGAGGTTGAGTTAGCTTCTTCGGAAGCATTGGTCTCCGAGGCAACCCCTTCTGGAGCATCAATCAGTGTTGTTGCCCCTACGGGAGCTCCTGCTCCTCCTTCTATGACTGTTACGGAGGGTGTTGTTCAGGTGCCGTGTATAAGAGTATCTACTTTCCTCCTTCTTGCGTATACTGTGCAAGCATTCTCATTTCACCCTTGTCTCATTGTTTCCAGGTGCATGAGAGTACTCCGATGACTATGGAGTCTGGCAGTGGGGCCGCTGCGAGAGAGGTATTAGACTGGCATACCTCCTCCTTTTACTATTCCCCTATTTTCTTCTTGCATATACTGTGCAAGCGTTCTCATTTTACCCTTGTCTCATTGTTTCCAGGTGCATGAGAGTAATCCGATGACTGTGGAGTCTGGCAGTGGGGCAGCTGTGAGAGAGGTATTAGACTGGCATACCCCCTCTTTTTACTATTCCCCTTTTTTCTTCTTGCGTATACTGTGCAATCATTCCCATTTCACCATTGTCTCGTTGTTTCCAGGTGCATGAGAGTACTCCGGTGACTGTGGAGTCTGGCAGTGGGGCAACTGCGAGAGAGGTATTAGACTGGCATACCTCCTCCTTTTACTATTCCCCTATTTTCTTCTTGCATATACTGTGCAAGCATTCTCATTTTACCCTTGTCTCATTGTTTCCAGGTGCATGAGAGTACTCCGATGGCTGTGGAGTCTGGCAGTGGGGCAGCTGTGAGAAAGGTATTAGACTGGCATACCCCCTCTTTTTACTATTCCCCTTTTTTCTTCTTGCGTATACTGTGCAAGCATTCTCATTTCACCCTTGTCTCATTGTTTCCAGGTGCATGAGAGTACTCCGGTGACTGTGGAGTCTGGTAGTGGGGCAACTGTGGAGGGAGATCACAGTTCTGAGTTCACTCCTTTAGTCGGTGATGCTGATTCTGGTGGGGAGTCTTCTTTTCTTCCTTTTGAGGCGGGGTCTCGCCACTCCGAGGGCGATGATGAAGCCGAGGACGCTGCGACTATTTCTAGTAGGCTATGGAGTGAGGAGTTACCAGGCCGCTTCAGGGTACATGAGCGTCAACTTTTGGATCTCATCTTGGAGCACCATCCCGAGACGTTCACTTCTCAGAGTATACTCCAGGTTGACAGTCTTACGGCCTTCAACCTGAGGGCTCTTGCCAGCCATGTTCATGAGTTCTTGGCTACCTCCCCTGCTAAGCTGACTAGCTCTTCTATCTTGCTATTCTTGGATGCTCTCCGCGACTTACAGCAGTTCTATCATTTTCGTTTGGATTGGCTTGACGCAGGGGTTCGCCCCTTTCTGAGTGTTCCTTTCCGAAAGATAGTGAGGTTTCACATTTCCCGGCAGTCCAGGGTTGAGCAACGACACGCTGAGGCTACGAGGATCCGGAATCAGATCGCCCTACTGCAGGTGAAGCTTGCCAGACTCGAGTCTGGCGATGAGGAGGATGATGCTAAATTCGTCAGGTTGGAGGAAGAGTTTCTGCGGGAGGTTGGTCCGTCATATTCTGGCGCCATTGCGCGCGATGATTTATTTTTTGTGGTTTCTAGCCGATAGGCTACCTCTTGTTTTGTAGTGCTCAGAATTCTATGTGTACATCACTTATCATTCCTGTATGAGACACTTTGTTTCTTCTGTACTTTCTTTTTCTTTTGTTCTCCCTTTATGCTGTGGGTGTTTGTTTTACATGACTTGCTCTAATTTCTGTGAGCCTTTAGTCTACTGGTGGCTACCCCATATACTGCGGGGTAATTGCATTGATATGAAAAGTTATGTATTATCATATTGTACACATTTTTTTTTTGAAAATGCACCTCTTGTAGCTGTGAGGTGTTGGCATGTGACTTTCTTGGGTTGCCCCTCCTGTCTGTGGGGGTATTCCTACATATTACTGCTTATAGTCGTAGAGGCTGGGTTGGAGAGGAGGGTGACCCCCGCCCCTTTCCGGAAGCCTGATTTTATTATAAAACTATATTAATTTATGTCTGGGGGACTTTGCTCAGTATACTTTCTCTTAGGATGGACTTACCTCCCAAGTGTAGTGAGCAAAGTTCCTGATCTTTTTTTTTTGTACTCTCTTCTAACTTAATAGGGAGCGTATATGTATGTATAAATGAGCAAGTAAAGCAAATGTCAACAATGATCAAAAGTGTTGCTATTTCATTTCTTTACCTTTGTGTGCTGTTTACAGTGTAGTATTGCTTCAAAAAAATTACAAAAAAACTTTTCTGGTATAGAAGCAATCCTTGACATCCATTATAGACATGCAAAACACAAACAACACTTGTTAGTTGTTACTAAGCATAGTACCTCTTCAGCCACTTGCAGTTGATGGAGTAGAGGCAATCACTCTCTGGTTCTGATATCTAGTAGTAGCCCGACTTCCCCACTCCTCTGACAACAAAAGGGCCTTCCCAGTTAGGTTTGAATTTTGATGCCGACATGCTACGGAGATGGTGAGTTGATGCTCACAGGACTAGATCTCCCACCTGGAATTCCCTAGGCTTAACCAAATTTTCGTAGGCCCTGGACAGTTGCTGAGTGTAGACTTTGAAATTCTCTCTCGCCTTGTCTCTGTGCTCGTCCAACGCCTCCAGTTGCACATGCCTTGGGTCTGGGATGAGCCCATTGTTAAGAGAAATTCTGGCTGAAGGTACCGCCAGTTCCACTGGTAGGACAACTTCGGTCCCATATACTAGAGAGAAGGGAGTGAACCCTGTTGGCTTTCTTTTCGAAGTACGGTAGGCCCATAACACCATAGGCAACTTCTCATCCCATGCTCCCGGCATGTCTTCTAGCATTTTCTTCAAAATATTTATCAGGGTCTTATTAGTAGCTTCTGATTGGACATTTCCCTTGGGGTAGGATATGGTTGAGCTATTATGCACAATCTTATACTTGTCCATGAGGAGGGCCATCTCTTTGCATACAAATTGCTTCCCATTATTCGTTAGGATCACTTTGGGTATACCAAACCTACATATGATATACTCCTTTATAAACTGGGTTACCACTTGGGCAGTGACTCTCCTTAAAGGAATGGCCTCCGCCCATTTGGTGTACAATTCTGTAGCCACAATGATAAAAGCCTTGCCGTGAGATGGTGGGGCGATCTTACCCACTAGGTCGAACGCCCATGTGTGGAAGGGATAGGGGGTTGCCAAGCTTTTTAGGCTGACGGAGGGAGCGTGCACCATGTTTCCATGCACCTGGCATGCTCTACACTTTTTCACATATCCAATGGAGTCAGCCTCCATGGTCGGCCAGTAGTATCCCAGCGTCATCAGTTGATCATACAGCTTGGCGCCTCCCATGTGGGAGGGCTCATGAGCTTCTTTCAGTACCCTTTCCACTTCCTCTTTGGCTACGCACCTTAGCGCCTTCTCGTTGTACCCTTTCCTATATAACTCTCCTTTGACCAAGTAGAAACGTGTTATCCTTTTTCTAAGGTAAATTTCATCCGCTCTCTCGGCGGGCAGCTCCCCATCTTTTAGATATGCTAGGTACGGCTGTCTCCAATCTTCGAAGGCCTCCACGAAGTTAGCCTCCGTCGGCTGGTCAAAATTAGCTTGGGACTTTAAACAACTTTGTTACAAGCGGGCTGCTTCTACGCTCATGGTGGGCCAAAAATACCCGCTTCGCTGCAATCGTCTGTACAGGGGGATATCCGTATCTCCACAGTGCTTCTGGTGCATTTCTATTAACCTCTCCTTGGCTTCTTGCTCCCCTACGCACCTTGCCAGAAACCCTCCAGGACTCTTGAAGTAGAGAGTTCCCTGCAGCACATGATAGTTAGCTAACTCTAATATTTTCATTGTCCCTTCCCTGGTTTCAAGTTGCTTCTCTACCAGACGCCTCCAATCTTCCTGCTCGTTACTTGGGAATAAGGACTTTACGGTAGTGGGTACCGTTCTCCGCCTCACTGTGATGGTGGCTTCTGACTCCTCCATGTACAACTTTTGTGTTATGGTGGCGAGCGCATCAGGGTGCCTGTTCATCGTTCGCGCCTGTCTCTCCACAGTTACTTCCAAGAACTGTCCCAGCAGTCATTGAATGATGTGTCTATACGGCGCTAAGTTGGCATGTTTAAGGGAAAACTCTCCATTGACCTGCCTTACTACCAGATTAGAGTCTCCTCGTATACAAAGTACCCTGATCCCTTTTCTAAGTGCTTCTAACATCCCTAGAATGAGGGCTTCGTACTCAGCTTCATTATTTGAGCATTTAAAATCTAACTTGAAAGAGAGGGTGATCTTCTCCTTCCCATCTGATAGTATGACACCGGCCCCACCTGTTCCTTGAGCACTGGAACCATCAAATTCCATAAACCACTTCCTCCGCCATGCATGCTTGGAAACTTTCTCCGGGTAGCTCTTCACTAGGTGGTTCGAAAACCCCACTCGGGAAGTGGGCCAGCAGATCTGCTACTGCCTGGCTCTTAATGGCTTTAGGTACTACGCATTTTAGATCGTATTCTGACAAGATCAAAAACCACCTTGCTGCTCGTCCCACGAGTATAGTCCGCGCGAGGAGGTACTTGATGGGATCACACTTGGTGACTATGTGAACGGTGAAGGCTAGAAGATAGTGTCTCAACTTCTGGTCTACAAATACCAGCGCCAGGCAGTGCCTCTCAACGCTGGTGTATCTCGATTCTGTTTCGGATATTACTCTTGAGAGTTAGTAGACCGGCTTTTCCATTCCTTCCTTCTCTTGTGCCAAGAGGGCCCCTATCGACCTCTCTGTAGAAGTGAGGTAGAGCAGTAGCGGCGCTCCGGCTTCGGGGGGAATCATCGTGGATGGAGAGGCTAGGATTTCTTTAATCTTATTGAACTCACTCTCTTGCCTCTCTCCCCAAACCCACTTGGCTTTGTCTTTTAGTAGAGGTGCGAATGGATGAGTTACTTCTGCCAACGCAGGTATAAACCTCCTCAGGTAGGATACCTTTCCCAGGAAGCTCTTAAGTTGTCTCTGACTCTTGGGCGGTGGCTTCATCACAATGGCTTTCATCTTCTCTGCATCCACTTGCACTCCTTGTATATTTACCACAAAACCTAGGAATTTCCCTGCAGTAACCCCAAAGGCACACTTTGAGGGGTTCATTCTCATCTTATACCGACAACACCTCTCGAATACTCTCCTGAGATCCTGAATGTGCTTGTTTTCTTTCCTAGACTTCACCACCAAATCATCCACATAGAATTCTTGTATATCATGAAATAAGTCGTGAAAAATTGCCATCATGGTCCGCTGGTATGTGGCTCCAGCGTTCTTCAATCCGAAGGGCATGACTGTATAGTGAAAGTTCCCTAACGGTGTGCGGAAGGCAGTCTTCTCTGCGTCCGCGGGGTCCATTTTAATCTGGTTATAGCCAACATACCCGTCCATGAAGCTATACATCTCATTTCCCGCGGTGGAATCCACTAAGCTATCTATGCTGGGTAGTGGGAATTCATCCTTAGGACATGCCCTGTTCAAGTCGCGAAAATCTACACAGATTCTGATTTGGGTCTTGTCTTTCTTTGCCACTGGCACTATGCTGGACAGCCATATGGGGTGCTGAATAGGCTTGATGAACCCTGCCGCTAGCAACTTCTCCACCTCAGCCTTTATTTTCAAATAAAGGTCTGCTTTATATGTGCGTGTGGCTTGCCTTACCGGAAGGGCGTTGGGAAGGATGTTCAATCTATGAGAGCTCACTTCTGCGTCTATTCCTGGCATCTCCGTGTACTTCCAAGCAAATACATCAGTGAACTCCTTAAGTAGCTCAATGAGCTCTTCCTTCTGCTTCGGTTCCAGGCACTTGGAAATTAGAATGGGTCTACTCTCGCCCTCTTCTAACCCCAACTTGATTTCCTCTAACTCCTGCAGCTGCTCTCTGGGTCCGTCTTGCATGCACTTCGGCGCCTCTTCTGGTTCTTCAACATGCTCAACAATATGGGATTCATCAACAATAAAACACTCGGGCGTCGGGTCGATGCTCTTGTCCCAGAACATCGCCCGCGCAGACCGTTATAAACAGTAGATGACTTTTCCAATGGGCAAAACCACTTTCTTGCAAGTTCAAGGAGGTCTAGCTACCTCCTCTACCTTCCTCTTGCCTTTGTCTATGTGGGGAATAATCCTTTCCCCTAGACGGTCATGAATAGATTTTTTCTGCGGGACCCTTCCCTCAGTGTAACAACCCGAAGTCTTGGAGACGATGATTTATTTATTTCCAGAGAGATAAATAATATTTTATTGGAAAAATAATAAAATTGGCAATTGAGGTCAGAATTTGGGGCTGTTAGAAAGTGTCTCGAATGGAATTTCTGAGGGTTCCATTGTTTTCGAAAGGGTCGAGAAAGTCGAAATGACTGTACTTGGGGTCTATTTGGGTTCCGAAATAAAATAGGACCGTTTGACTCGAATTAAAGTCACCGAGTCATTTAAAGTGTGTATTATCATTTAAAGATGTGTATTTTCGGATTTAGGTTTAAAAAGCCTACGGGAGATATTTCTCCCAAAAGAGAGAAAGAGAAAAAGGAAAGAAAGAAGAAAGAAGAAGAAAAGGAAGGAGAAAAATGGAGAAAGAGAATTTTTCGGCGGATTCAGACCCTACGAACCCGAGGCAAGTGATTAAACTTGCTAAATAATTGTTGTGTACCATTTATTGCATGATTTGTGGATTGATTTTTGGGTTTTAGGTTTAAAATGTTAAAACCTAACTTTCGGGAAAAACCTTAGATTTGTATTGTATTAAATGGATTTAAGGTTAGAAATTAGTTTATATGTATTCTAGGATGAATATTAATGGTATATTTGTGTTAGGTTGAAGAGAAATGGAGAGAAAACCATTATTATGATTTTTGGGTATTTTGGCTTACTTAAACAGTAGCCATTTTCGAGGTTCAGCAGGGCTGAATCGATTCGGCCCCCATGCCGAATCGATTCGGAAATATGCAGGTGCCCAGGTTTTAGTGACCGAATCGATTCGGACTCCAGCCGAATCGATTCGGCCTGAGGCAGAGTCCCAGGTCTTTTGACCCGAATCGATTCGCCTTCCTTGCCGAATCGATTCGCTGGGCCGAATCGATTCGGAATAGGCCCGAATCGATTCGGAAACAGGGCTTTTGGGGGAAAGTTTTTCTAAGGAGAATTTCTTTCCGCTTTATTCGAGGTTATCGATCGGGGATCTCTATAGGAGATATTTGGATTATGTTTTGGAGTCTTTTAGGGAGTTTCCCCAACAAGAGATCATTGGAGTCATGTAGACTTAATTTGGGGATTTCCGATTAGAGAATTTGGTATCTTCTAAGTGGGGGAGCCCACTTTCATTTGGGATAACTTTGAAGGATTCTAAAATGAAATGAACCCTATTATGAGTGGATGCTTACTAATGCTATATGATGTGCTTTTGGATATGGAAATATCCTTAATAACGATTGAATTGGGAGATATCTCACATTGTGAGAAATGCATTAAGGTGCAATAGGATATAGAATATCCCTAACTAAATTGTATTGAAAGGCAATTCATTATTAGAAGCGTCATGAGAGCTTCAAGCGAAAATTAGTATAGCGTATATTAAGTGGGGTAGATGTGGGTGAGTATTAACGATTAGTGTATCATGAGAGAGTATACTAAACTATGATGTAAATCAACTGCGCCTAAGTGCGTATTATGAACATGAATATGATGTTTCAGGTATAGCTTATAAAATGGTATATCTTTATTATGTGGGATGTATGTATACCTTATATATGGTGTATATACATGTTAAGCATACCCCCTCCTTGCTATCATTGGGAAGTTTCGTGCGTTGAGGGTGAGCATCCTGACAAATATGTAGGGTGTGGATATTCCCCAGGTCATAGTCGTCCTTTGTGGTCAGAAAATGACATATATATATATTTACTTATTTTGGGGGTGAGAGGTCGGGGTATGTGACGCTCTCACTTGCCGGTTAGGAACTATGACCGCTTCCCGGACGTTGTGTGCGTGAGTTTATCACGAGTTGGGTGTCGTTGAACCCCACCAGGTGACCCCGGTTTGCTACGTTTATGGGCTGCTGGATGATGATAGCGTGTGAGCCTGCGTCCTTCGAGTTATAGCTTGGTTGGATGGTTATTATTTGCTTGTGTTTGTATTTGGGTGTCAAGGGCATAACCGACCTTAATGACCTATATTGCCAGGATTAGTGTATCGGGGGGGTTCCTTGTTTGGATTTCGCTTCGGCGAGACGTCCCACGCACGAACCGCAGTGTAATGTTGGAACTTGGGGATAAGTTTAGTCCTTAATGCTCATCATTATATTATATTATATATCTATCACCTATCCCGACGATCGAAAGTGCCAGGAGTAGTGTAACGGGGGGGTTCCTTGTTTGGATTTCGCTTCGGCGAGACGTCCCACGCATGAAACGTCGTGCACTGTTGAGAATTGGGAATACTAATTAATTAAAATTGGATACTAATCATTTGAGTTACATGCATCTTGCATTGAGGGCATAATGAGCCCCGAGGATCGATACGGTCAGGAGTAGTGTAACGGGGGGGTTCCTTGTTTGGATTTCGCTTCGGCGAGACGTCCCACGCACGAAACGCAGTACTGTGTTGAAAATTGGGAGGAGTTTAGTCCTTAGTTCTTGATGCTAATAACTCATCTATTATTATTTATATATATGGTTTCTTGCCTTATTGGGCATCACTAGAATAAATCTAGTACATGATATTGTTTATGTATTGTGATGATGGAGCATGATAGGATCATGTAACTTTATATGTTCAACAAAAGAACATTAAAAAGATAAGCATAATGTTTATATATAAGATAATAATTATAACTATTAGAAATGGATTATATGTAGAATCGGGTGATAGGTTAGATGGTTTCACTTAAATACTTTATTTGGGTTTAAGTTAGAATCATCTGACCAAATTAGAATCGAACATCCTTTCTGGTCACGTGTATACGCTTAGTGCACGCTTTAGATGAGAAGTGAGCGGAAATTACATGGAGTGTTCGATTCCAGCTAAATCATGTAATAATGCATTTATAATTATTATGCATTTTAATACACTTGCTATAAATGTTTTTCACACTCGGGTTCTGACCCGTTTCTATTCCTCCTACCCCATGTATATATATATTGTATTACTTCAGGTGTCCCCCCGCAAGGACGCCTTTATTATTCCTCCATTCAGGATTCGTGGAGCTGTGGCAGTAGCGGACTGTTGCGACACTTGGTTTTAGTCGATTCCTATCTTTGTATATCTAGATTTGGATTCAGTTGTATTGAGTTAGTATTCAAGTGTTATAGATTAACACTTTCATATTTTAATTATCTGATTATTGTATTTGTCTGTTGCCCGACAGAATATTCGGGTATTTCATTGTTGGGATTTTTTGTTGTACAATGTATTGTACTCTTTCATTATTGGAGCATGCACTTTCCATATTAGATAGATGTGTATTGTTGGTTGTATGCTTTTCTTTGGTTTTGTTGTGGTTGTCAAATAAAAGTTTTAAAATTTTTGGCAATTCGCACTTTATGATTTCGGGTAGTTAGCCTTATATTACTGTGTTTAGTTGTTGATGTTGAGACTGTACCATCTGAGATACCTGATTTATGTAGTATAGGGCTGGCCACCCGTTATTATTTGGAGCGGGTTGTCACAGATGGTATCAGAGCATCAGGTTCTAGTGTCTTTAGGATCTGTGTGCGTTACTACGATATTCCGTAAGCGTTCTTGGTATAGAGCCTTATTGCTAGGACGGTTACATTCATACGTCCATATCTTTCTGTGAATCGAAAATATTTGAAAGGCGTTCTGATCCAATTGTTCTTGTTTCAGATGCCACCGAAGGGAGGTCGTTCAGCCAAGGCAAGGAAAGAATTGCCTCAAAGGAACATGACTACGGATGATGTTGCCAATATTGTGGCACAAGCTGTAACAGCGGCCGTTTCTACGATGGCTCATAAACGTGCCGCTCGAGCAGCCCTACCCCATTTAGGATTGTCCTTTTGGGAGAGAGTGAAGGAAGACTTTCGTAAGGGGCATCCTCCCGAGTTTGCAGGGGGAGTGGATGCAATGGCTGCAAGTACATGGAAAAATAGTATGCTAAGGCATCTTCGTATGGTTGAGTGTAGTGAAGTGCAGAAGCAATTTTTAGTCACCTTTAAGTTATTGGGTGCAACTCTTCAATGGTGGGAGTTTGTCACCACATCCGAACAGAGAGATACTTTTCCTATCAAAGAATTTTGGGGACTTTTTGATCAAAGGTATTTGCTTTCCCCTACGAAGGATATGGGAATTTTTCAAGGAAATAGGACGGTGGCAGAATATGAAGAAGATTTTTCTCTATGGGCGAGATTAGTACCTAATGAGGTAAATACGGAAGAGAAGCGTATATCGAAGTTTGTTCGAGGTTTAGAATGGAAAATCCAACAACATCTGTTAGAAAGCCCCAAGTTAATGACTTTCGACGAGGTTGTGAATGCGGCACTATTGAAGTGTCGAGAATATCGTTTTCGTTCTCAAGAGGGTAAGAACTTTGGAGATTCGAGTTCATCTAGTAAGTTTGGCAAAGAGAGCGCCAGTAAGGCGAGTGGGCAGGAAGAGTTTATGGGCAAGTGTTTCTTTTGTAAAGAAACAGGTCATAAAAAGAGAGATTGTCCTCAAAGAGGTAAAGGACCGCAATTTGATGAAATTTTGGAAGTGCAACCCCTACAGCAAATTCGAGGTCGCTTTAGACCGGGGGACCATGTTTGGGAGCCTATTGATGAGGATGGGCAATCAGACTAGAGATGGATGTTGTAAGTAATTTTCCTTACTATTGGGATTATTACTATATGAAGTTTTGGAAATATCGTATGGGAAATACATGTGAACCGGGTAGTGCTTTAGCCCTTTTGTTTATGTATGGTAGGTAATGACCCTAAAGGGGGAATTCTGAGCAAGATATGCTCTTATTCTATTATCTTGGTAATGGTGGTAAGTAGTAATGATAGAAGCTACTTCTTTTTATGTAGTCATGATAGACTATTAAAATTGTTGTATTCCAGATATGGAATTGCCTTATATATGGCAGTATAATGAAATGATGTAAGATGTTGTTTATGTTTGAAGTGATTGTGGTTTGATGGGACGCAGGTCAAATTTTAGCTCCTGATTATGACTATATTTGTGAGCTATATGTTAGGCATATGGTGAATTAAAAGACCTTGTGTTGGACATAAGGCATTTTATATTAGAATATATATATATAATCTTTTTCAAAATAAACTATTTTCAATATAAAACTTTTATCGGCCTTCGGGCCCTTTCAAACTAAATTTTCCACAAAAATGTTTTCAAACTCAAGTCCGGATCTAACAAACTCTCAATCCCCGACGTCGTCACACAGTAGTGTATTGGGAGGGTTCCTTGTTTGGATTTCGCTTTTGCGAGACGTCCCCCGCACGAAATTGGCGATCGTCAGGAATTGAGAGGAGTTATTTCTTTGGACCATTCAAATTTTCTCTACTAAAATTTTAGTCTTACTTATTGTCAGAAATGTAGAACTTTCGAGGCAAATAAGCCTCATTATGATGGTTGTGAGCATAAAGCTCAATTATAAAGGGTGTATGGGCGCCCTTGTTATGGAAATAGGTTTTGTTTACTTCATAATTAGCTTAATAATAAAGTAAATTAAATCAATTCATCGTGGGAAGTTAGAAGTTTGGAGATAGGACTAGAAATAATGGGTAGATTAGGACTAGTTGAGCTTTGGGAGAATTAGGCTTGGCTAAATTTCGAGGGCGAAATTCTTGTAAGTGGGGGAGTTTGTAACAACCCGAAGTCTTGGAGACGATGATTTATTTATTTCCGGAGAGATAAATAATATTTTATTGGAAAAATAATAAAATTGGCAATTGAGGTCAGAATTTGGAGCTGTTAGAAAGTGTCTCGAATGGATTTTCTGAGGGTGCCATTGTTTCCGAAAGCGTCGAGAAAGTCGAAATGACTGTACTTGGGGTCTATTTGGGTTCCGAAATAAAATAGGACCGTTTGACTCGAATTAAAGTCACCGAGTCATTTAAAGTGTGTATTATCATTTAAAGATGTGTATTTTCGGATTTAGGCTTAAAAAGCCTACGGGAGATATTTCTCCCAAAAGAGAGAAAGAGAAAAAGGAAAGAAAGAAGAAAGAAGAAGAAAAGGAAGGAGAAAAAGGGAGAAAGAGAATTTTTCGGCGGATTCAGACCCTACGAACCCGAGGCAAGTGATTAAACTTGCTAAATAATTGTTGTGTACCATTTACTGCATGATTTGTGGATTGATTTTTGGGTTTTAGGTTTAAAATTTTAAAACCTAACTTTTGGGAAAAACCTTAGATTTGTATTGTATTAAATGGATTTAAGGTTATAAATTAGTTTATATGTATTCTAGGATGAATATTAATGGTATATTTGTGTTTGGGTTGAAGAGAAATGGAGAGAAAACCATTATTATGATTTTTGGGTATTTTGGCTTACTTAAACAGTAGCCATTTTTGAGGTTCAGCAGGGCCGAATCGATTCGGCCCCCTAGCCGAATCGATTCGGAAATATGCAGGTGCCCAGGTCTTAGTGACCGAATCGATTCGGACTCCAGCTGAATCGATTCGGCCTGAGGCAGAGTCCCAGGTCTTTTGACCCGAATCGATTCGCCTTCCTGGCCGAATCGATTCGCTGGGCCGAATCGATTCGGAATAGGCCCGAATCGATTCGGAAACAGGGCTTTTGGGGGAAAGTTTTTCTAAGGAGAATTTCTTTCCGCTTTATTCGAGGTTATCGATCGGGGATCTCTATAGGAGATATTTGGATTATGTTTTGGAGGCTTTTAGGGAGTTTCCCCAACAAGAGATCATTGGAGTCATGTAGACTTAATTTGGGGATTTCCGATTAGAGAATTTGGTATCTTCTAAGTGGGGGAGCCCACTTTCATTTGGGATAACTTTGAAGGATTCTAAAATGAAATGAACCCTATTATGAGTGGATGCTTACTAATGCTACATGATGTGCTTTTGGATATGGAAATATCCTTAATAACGATTGAATTGGGAGATATCTCACATTGTGAGAAATTCATTAAGGTGCAATAGGATATAGAATATCCCTAACTAAATTGTATTGAAAGGCAATTCATTATTAGAAGCGTCATGAGAGCTTCAAGCGAAAATTAGTATAGCGTATATTAAGTGGGGTAGATGTGGGTGAGTATTAACGATTAGTGTATCATGAGAGAGTATACTAAGCTATGATGTAAATCAACTGCGCCTAAGTGCGTATTATGAACATGAATATGATGTTTCAGGTATACCTTATAAAATGGTATATCTTTATTATGTGGGATGTATGTATACCTTATATATGGTGTATATACATGTTAAGCATACCCCCTCCTTGCTATCATTGGGAAGTTTCGTGCGTTGAGGGTGAGCATCCTGACAAATATGCAGGGTGTGGATATTCCCCAGGTCATAGTCGTCCTTTGTGGTCAGAAAATGACATATATATATATATTTACTTATTTTGGGGGTGAGAGGTCGGGGTATGTGACGCTCTCACTTGCCGGTTAGGAACTATGACCGCTTCCCGGACGTTGTGTGCGTGAGTTTATCACGAGGTGGGTGTCGTTGAACCCCACCAGGTGACCCCAGTTTGCTACGTTTATGGGCTGCTGGATGATGATAGCATGTGAGCCTGCGTCCTTCGAGTTATAGCTCGGTTGGATGGTTATTATTTGCTTGTGTTTGTATTTGGGTGTCAAGGGCATAACCGACCTTAATGACCTATATTGCCAGGATTAGTGTATCGGGGGGGTTCCTTGTTTGGATTTCGCTTCGGCGAGACGTCCCACGCACGAACCGCAGTGTAATGTTGGAAATTGGGGATAAGTTTAGTCCTTAATGCTCATCATTATATTATATTATATATCTATCACCTATCCCGACGATCGACGGTGCCAGGAGTAGTGTAACGGGGGGGTTCCTTGTTTGGATTTCGCTTCGGCGAGACGTCCCACGCATGAAACGCCGTGCACTGTTGAGAATTGGGAATACTAATTAATTAAAATTGGATACTAATCATTTGAGTTACATGCATCTTGCATTGAGGGAATAATGAGCCCCGAGGATCGATACGGTCAGGAGTAGTGTAACGGGGGGGTTCCTTGTTTGGATTTCGCTTCGGCGAGACGTCCCACGCACGAAACACAGTACTGTGTTGAAAATTGGGAGGAGTTTAGTCCTTAGTTCTTGATGCTAATAACTCATCTATTATTATTTATATATATGGTTTCTTGCCTTATTGGGCATCACTAGAATAAATCTAGTACATGATATTGTTTATGTATTGTGATGATGGAGCATGATAGGATCATGTAACTTTATATGTTCAACAAAAGAACATTAAAAAGATAAGCATAATGTTTATATATAAGATAATAATTATAACTATTAGAAATGGATTATATGTAGAATCGGGTGATAGGTTAGATGGTTTCACTTAAATACTTTATTTGGGTTTAAGTTAGAATCATCTTACCAAATTAGAATCGAACATCCTTTCTGGTCATGTGTATACGCTTAGTGCGCGCTTTAGATGAGAGGTGAGCGGAAATTACATGGAGTGTTCGATTCCAGCTAAATCATGTAATAATGCATTTATAATTATTATGCATTTTAATACACTTGCTATAAATGTTTTTCACACTCGGGTTCTGACCCGTTTCTATTCCTCCTCCCCCATGTATATATATATTGTATTACTTCAGGTGTTCCCCCGCAAGGACGCCTTTATTATTCCTCCATTCAGGATTCGTGGAGCTGTGGCAGTAGCGGACTGTTGCGGCACTTGGTTTTAGTCGATTCCTATCTTTGTATATCTATATTTGGATTCAGTTGTATTGAGTTAGTATTCAAGTGTTATAGATTAACACTTTCATAGTTTAATTATCTGATTATTGTATTTGTCTGTTGCCCGACAACATATTCGGGTATTTCATTGTTGGGATTTTTTGTTGTACAATGTATTGTACTATTTCATTATTGGAGCATGCACTTTCCATATTAGATAGATGTGTATTGTTGGTTGTATGCTTTTCTTTGGTTTTGTTGTGGTTGTCAAATAAAAGTTTTAAATTTTTTGGCAATTCGCACTTTATGATTTCGGGTAGTTAGCCTTATATTACCGTGTTTAATTGTTGATGTTGAGACTGTACCATCTGAGATACCTGATTTATGTAGTATAGGGCTGGCCACCCGTTATTATTTGGAGCGGGTTGTCACACTCAGCTACCTTGATTCCTGCTAGCTTTCTTGTAGAGACCTTTCTTTCCTCGTCCAACTCGGTGTAAAAGGACGCATCTACCAGGTGGGCCTCCTCAACGGCGAAGGGTCTCTGCGTGGCCTTGATCACTATCTCTGTGCCTCTAATATTTGTCTTCGTGCATTGATGGTAGGTGGAAGGCACTACGCCATGAGTGTGCATCCATACCCTTCCAAGGAGTAATTGGTAGCTGGTGTCAGCGTTAATAACATGAAATTTGATGTGGGAGGTGAAATTTCCCAACTTAATTCCCACATTCACGTATCCAATAGACTGCATTCCGGCGTTGTCGAATCCGGAAATTACTAGCGGTACTGGAACCACCTTCTCCTTGTCAATTCCCATTTCATATAATGTACTGATGGGCATAATGTTAATGGATGCTCCTCCATCCATCAACGCCCTAGGAAATGAGACTCCATTAATTATGGCTGTGACGTACAACGGGTGTTTGTGGAAGTAGGGCACCACCCTATCTGCTTCTGAAAATACCACTTCAGAGGTATACTTCTTAATCATCCTTCCGATTGGCCCTGCCAATTTAGCGAAGGGTCTCCCTGCTGCTGCACCGCCTCCAAGACTTTCCTCGTGATGGACACCCTCATGTCGTACTTCACCCCTATCTGGTCGAAAAACCACTTGAACTTGGGGCTCCTCGCTATGGCCTCACATTCAGAATCTAAGTCTATCTCGTACGTCTGGGTACTGCAAACATACTCCGCTTCAGAGGTCCCTCCCTCGTCTAGAGCGAGGATGACGTCTACCTCGCCTTTCGAGAGAGCGACTTCCTCAACTTCACCACTCCCGCTTTCATGCTTCGGAGTGAAGAACCACTCCTCTTGCTTTCTTTCTAGCTGAAGTCTGCTCAGTGACAGATTCTCTAACTCCTCGCATAACTGCTCATCACTCTCCCGCTTCACAAGACTTCTCGTAGCTTCTTCGTCGTAGGCCACTACCATGTTGGCGGTTCCAAAGTGATGCATAGGAAGTGGGTTCTCGTTAACGTCCACAGGGGGTATCTGCAAGGTACCGCTGGCCATCTGCTCACCAATGATCCTTCTCAAGTAGTAACAATCCTAGGTACAGTGCTGCACTCGTTGCTGCAATTCGCAGTACTTCGGATTGGCCTTGTCAGCTGCAGTGGGGGTCTCTCCTTTTAGGTGGGGAGGTCCTGCTACGCCCTCTCGCACCAAGGTGCGGTAACAATCCATGGCCTCCGCTACGCTGCACGGCAGTGGCGGCGGGGCATCTTCCCCGAATTTTCTCTTGTTGCCGGGACTGTCGGTCTTGGCCCCAGAGCCTCCCTTCTTCCCTTTGTTACTCCCATCCACATAGTTAACCGCTTGCCTCCTCGCAACTTGAAACCTCCCGGGAGTCAGTGGAACTTGTGTCCTCCAACCCGGGGCTCTCGGTTTGATTATCATAGCTATGTTGCTGGCGGCCCTGGTGAATTCTCTGAAAGTTCCATCTCTAGTTTCATTGATCAAATGCAGCTTGTACTCTTCCAGGAGTCCTTCCACACATATCTGCAGCAACCGGGCCTCCGCCACGTCCTCGTGAACATCTAAGGCCCTCTCGCGAAATAGCTTGATGTAGTGCATCAACTCTTCTCCTGGCTTCTAGACCTCTTGCGCCAGGTGCCTCAGTGTAAATTCATCCTCCGCTACAAAAAACTTCTGAAGGAACTGCCTGTGCATCTCTTCCCAAGTAGGGACGCTGTTAGGCGCCAAGTGGGAATACCATGTATAAGCTTTCCCAGTGAGAGTTTTAGAGAACTCCCTCAATCTCAGGTTCTTGTCGCCAGCGTGTACTCCCAGGTACTCGACGAACCTCTTCACGTGTTCTCTAGGGTTCTCCCCCCTACCGCCAAACTTGATAAATTTTGGTGGAATATACCCCTCAGGGTATGGCTTCTCACTTACTTACTGTGGATAGGGGTCTTGTAACTCCTCGTATAGGTGGGAACCCTCTCTTTGAGTGGAGGAAATGAGCTTCCTCACTTCTTCCATAGTAACAGCCTTAGAGGGTGATTCCTCCAAACATGTGCTTTTAGGAACTAGAGAACCTGTTGGCGCCAGGACCTGCTCCGGCGCCGCCTTCCGAGACGGAATCGTCTCTGCCGGAATCGTAATAGGAGTGGCTATCCCTCCGGAAGGGGCAGCAGCAGGTGTCACATAACCTTGACCCAAGTTTGATAGATCTACGTTGTTTTGCTTTAAAAAGTCAAAAAATATTGCCACAAGGTTCATACCTGCCATTGGAGCCACTGCCGGCGAACTGGTCTGACCTCCCTGAGGCGCTGGCGCCTTGGCTCCGATCACCACCACTTCTTCCTGAGTAGTCTGGTCACTGTGAGCTCCATTACCAGATGGAATGTCCCCAAAAACCAATTGCTTAGAGACATTGAAACCCTTTTTGTCCATGGAAATGAGGATACCTCCCCAGCGGAGTCGCCAAATGTAGGAGGGTAGTGAGACTGGGGTCTACGAATAACTGGAAAGGGTGAGGCGTGACCCACTCCAATGGACGCTATCTGCAAGTCTTCAAGGTCTCCTGGTGCGACTTCTGAAGAAAACTTCTACTTCTGGTAACAATGGAACTCAAGCTTCAACTCACTCCCTGCAAGAAGATGAACTTTCACAGCAAAAATAGCAATTTTCTCAAGGGAAACACCTGAGAGTGATGTCTGTCAGTGGGGAGTGAAGGAACAAGGAACTCAACACTAAGAGAATGAGCAGGGAGAGAATACTAGGTAGGTCTGGTGATATTTTAGCAGAGTAACAGTGCAATTTTTCTATCCTTTTTTTTTACCTTGCCCAGAGGTCTATTTATACATGGGCGTTAGGGGTGAGCTGGTGATTTTGGGCGCCAAAATTGAGAGAGTTGGTGGGGAACAATGTCTGAAGTGTACCATTTGTCCCTACCTGTAGGCAGCCTGCCTGTCCCCTATGCAGGCGCCACCTGGCGCCGACCAAAAACCAAAAAGCACATATGTCCCCTAATGGAGACAAAATAGCAGATTTTGGTAGTTATCTTTTGAAACGGTAACTTGTGGTGAAATTTTGCAAATTTGGAGAGAGGAGACCTTAAGGCCTCATCTCCTCTAAAAGTGTTATTTTTCTTGAGAGGGACCTCGAGGACCCCCTCTTCTGGGAAAGTCATTTTCTTGTAAAGAGTTTACTTCTTGTGAGTAGCCAGCTCTTTGGGTGCTCACTTCACTTGTGACCAAGTGTGCAGTGTGTGTGGTCTCGAGTGACTTCTGGGTCTTCCTACTAGTATTTTCTCAATCCTATAGTGCTAAGTGGTTGAGCTTGCTCAACATACCTTGTCCCTCAGCCGCCAAGCCAAAACTCCCAGGAGGTGCCAACGCGCCTGTTCGAGCCTTGCTTGCTCGACTAGGCTACTTGTACAAGAAAATAAAGTGTTAGTGTTGTTGTTCATTTAGAGACTGCTGTTTCATGATGAAAACCCCTGTAGCAGCACTTTTCGAATAACATTTCTGTAGTGACCCTTGCAGTGGCGCTGACTCTTGCGGTGACGCCGACTCTCTCAAGTGTCATTATTGCAGTGGCCCTTGAAGCGGCGCTGGCACTTGAAACGGCGCCGACCTTTGCGGCGGCGCGGACCCTTGCATCGACGCTGGTATTTGAAGTGGCGCCGACACTTGAAGTGGCGTCGACACGTGACGCGGTTCCGACGCTTGCAGCGGCGTCGACACTTGAAGTGGCGTTGACGTTTGAAGCAGCGCTGATACTTGAGGTAGCGCTGACGCTTGAAGTGGTCACTGATGCTTAAATTGGCGCTGTCATGTAAGGCGGCGCCGACCCTCGTCATGGCGCCGACGCTCGAAGCGGCGCCGACGCTCGAAGTAGCGCTGATACTTGAATTGGCACGGACATGTGAGGCGGCGCCGACCTTTGTCGTGGCGCCGACGCTCGAAGTGGCGCTGATGTTTGAATCGGCGCTGACATGTGAGGCGGCGCCGACCCTTGTCGCGGTGCCGACGCTCGAAGTGGCGCCGACGCTCGAAGTGGCGTTGATGCTTGAATCGGCGCTGACATGTGAGACAGCGCCGACCCTTGTCGCGGCGCCGACGCTCGAAGTGGCGCCGACGCTTGAAGTGGCGTTGATGCTTGAATCGACGCTGACATGTGAGACGGCGCCGACCCTTGTCGCGGCGCCGACGCTCGAAGTGGCGCTGGTGCTTGGATCGGCGCTGACATGTGAGGCGGCGACGACCCTTGTCGCGGCGCCGACGCTCGAAGTGGCGTTGATGCTTGAATCGGCGCTGACATGTGAGACGGCGCCGACCCTTGTCGCGGCGCCAACGCTCGAAGTGGCGCTGGTGCTTGAATCGGCGCTGACATGTGAGGCGGCGCCGACCCTTGTCGCGGCGCCGACGCTCGAAGTGGCGCCGACGCTCGAAGTGGCGCTGATACTTCGCAATGGCTTTTGGGCTTCTCGGTGACCCTCGCGGGTACCTCTCGGGTGTCATTAATAAGAGAAAGTATTTTTTTTATTTCGTTTGCTTTTTCTGTTGATAACACCCTTCTACTGTATAAATATGTATTTTTGACCGTTGAAATGTTGGATACCATCTCACCCACTTTTTGATTGAATTTTTTTGATGAAACTTCATGAATATGATCTCGACAAAGAGAAGATCATATCCGTGACGTTTCATCAAAAAATTCAATCAATAAAGTGGCTAGCGCCGACCCAACATTTCAACGGTTAAAAATGCATATTTATACATTTTTTTAACATATCATCTAATCTCAACGGTTTTTTTATTGAATTTTTTGATGAAATTTTTTGGAGATGATCTTCTCACTTTGGAGATCAAATCCATGAAGTTTCATCAAAAAATTCATTTTTTTACTATTTTAAAAAAATGGTATGTACTGGAGTCTGCACCATAACGAGTCCTTATATGAGACTTTCTGTATATATATATATATATATGCAATCCTGCTCTTGTCCGGATCAGTCCGCATTTTAAGAGTGTGGACCGAACATGTGTCACCTGGTAGTGAGCGCAGAAAAGATAGAGAGTATGCCTATAATTTAGGCGATACTTTCAAGGTACACGGTGACACATGTTCGGTTCGCATTCTTAAAATGCGGATTGGTACGCACAAGATCACACACACACACACACACACACACACATATATATATATCCCCTCTCACTTTGAATAAAAAAACCTTCATTTTTTTTTTTTTTTTTGTTGGGGGGTGGGGTGGGGGATTTTCTCACTCTTTTTTTTTATTTTTGGGGGGTTAGTTTTTGCGTTGCCCCTAGTGATGTATGTCATAAATATTCAATCCAAATTAATTTTCAAATTTTTTTATTTTTGCATTCGTATGTTCACAGGGGTGAGGTCCTCGTTACCCAGACACCATTCCCCACATCTTACATATACCGCGAGAGCCTAAAGCCACTTTTCTCAATCATTTTTAGGGCCACCCTGAGTTTGATGAGATTTTGAAAGAGGTGTTTAGAGATCTCCCTACCAGTACCATCACTATGTTCCTTCATCATCAACATGCTGATTATTAGATCCTTAACTAGGTCACTTGCTCATCTGTCTATCCATGGGCAAACCATGCCCAGATTTCTACTAATATTGTCCAGTTTATGTACACAATCAGTGACTGCTGGCATATTAATCTTCCTGCTCTCATGTCCTCTATCCTTAACATCAGGACTACTTCAATCTAACTGCTCTACCTTATGGAATTCTTATTTTTCGTATATACATAGAGGCGGCTGTTTCGCTTCTTCCTGATGAGGTTGAGATGACCTACATGTCTGTGATCGATGCAAACACCATTCACTGATTAGAGAGTCACCTTCCTCAGGAGGCTCAACGTGGATATTCTAAAGTTGGTTCATCATCGTCCGGTTCTAGACATAGATCTGAGTTTACAGGACCCATTCCCACAAAGACTCTATCTGCGGAGATAGGTACTAGCCATAATGTGATGATGAACTTACTTGAGGAGGATCATGCTATGAGGCTACTTATGCAGGCAAGCAGCAATGAGTTACCGATTTTATAATGTTGCATTTTGAAGCTGAGGTGGCTTTACAGCAGTCACAATTTATGACAATTTTGGATGATATTCGACGGAGAGAGCAGATACGAGGTGCAGGTTCATCAGGCACAGGCCACGATGATCAGAGAGATGATGGACCGCTTGGCTACTGATTCTTTTATTTTGAGAGCTCTGTATATTTTGTTTGTATTGAGGGCACATTTATTTTATTGGCTTGTATTTGTTGATAGACGGATGGTTGTACTCCTATTTATTTGTTTATCATCACTTTTGGTTCGGATATGGACATATATTATATTAATTCTGCAGTGTTGTTTTATTTTGATGGAGCTTTTATGCTGATGTGGATATTTCATTTATCTGTTTATCCTGTTTATTCTTATATACTTCAGATATATTTTACTGCGATATTTGTGTTATCTGTATCATGTGGTTAGTTATGTTATCTAGCATGCGTTATCTGATTATACTCACTTGCTAAATGTGATATTTATCATTTTCTGTCCTTCCTTTGTCTTTTTTGGGAAAAAAAGTGGAGAGATCTATGATGTAGGAGGAGTATTATGGTGATTATTATGATATTTTTCATTATTCTATACTTATTTTGGTATATTGTTGTTTCGTGTGTTGGAATCTTTATGAGTTTCACATTATATGGCTACACCATGAGTTCTTTCAGAGATACTATGAGTTCTTTTAGAGATACTACCATTTATGAGAGATACTATGAGTTCTTTTAGAGATACTACCATTTATAAATCTGTAATTTTATTTTTCGGATTTTTCGGGGTGGTCATTCGATTGATTTGACTACATGGCTTGTATAATTCACATTTTTTTATTTTATTTTATCCAAGAATAGCCAAAAAAGGAGATTTGTAAGGATAAATTTCCAATAGAGTCAATTTGTTTGTAATTGGAATAATTCCGGATAAAACTATTTGAGTCGTAGGTTAGACTTTGAGTTCGTGATCCCATTAACCCTATAACGTTATGTGTTGAAGATGTTGCGATAAAGCTTCAAAGAGTGATTTACCGTGCCGAGTTTAGTGCTACTTTTATCTTCACACCTTTCTCAAGGATCTCTCAGGTATGGATGCTAAATGTTTTATGAGACCTTGAAAATTTTATTAAGGATGTGAAGTTTTTACTTAAAAATTGTTTTGAAACTTTATTATATACTTAATAATTTTTTTTTCGAGTTCACTACACCAAAATGCTAATTTTGTGACTCCCTTTTTGTGACTGTTAATGGGGGTGACAAACTTATCACTCCTGGGAGAAGTTACAAAATTATTTGTAACTCCCATTGGAGTGATAAGATCAATGGGTAATAAAAAATTTGAGTCAATTAGTTTGTCACCGCTAATAAGAGTAACAAATGTTACCATATAATTAATTTGTGACTCCTATAAGCAGTCACAAATTTATAAATGTCACAAGCAGTCATAAATTTATAAGTAGGCATAAGTTATGACTCTTATGAGCAGTCACAAAATTATAACTGCTATGGGGAGTCAGAAATTTTGGACTAATACCATATTTGTGACTATCATCGATAGTCATAAATTTGTAACTGCAAATTTTAGCACATGACCTAATTTTTAACTGCTACTGACAGTCATAAATTAGAACTGCTCCCAGCAGTCATAAATTTTAGTCTAAGACTTAATTTGTGACTGCTATTAGGGGTCACCAAATTTTTGCCCTACTTTATTTTCCCTCTTCTCTATCCTCTCTCTATTTTCTCACAACTCTCGCCTCTCTCTCTTACATTTTGCTTTCGTGAAGAACTGAACGTGAAGAACTCTCGCCCCTCACTATGAGTGATTTAGGTTTTTTCTTTCGATTTAGGTTTCGTTAATGAATGAATGATTAAGTTTTAGGTTTATGCTTTTGATTTAGTTTCGATTTGGTTTCGCCGTGAAGATTTAGGTTTCGTTAATGTTCTATTTATTTGATTGGCATTTATTATACTTATTTGATTCACTGTGAAGATTTAGGTTTCGTTAATGTTCTACTTATTTGCATTGGTGAATAAATGTTCTATTGAACAGATAAATGTTCTACATTGGTGAATATATGTTCTGCATTAATGAATAAATGTTCTCGCATATAAATGTTTTACTTATTTTAGTTCAATTAATATACTTATTTGATTAGTGTTGATTTAATTGTCACAAATGAGATTATTTGGTTATTACATCCATACTTATTTGATTGGCATTGATTAAGTGGTTATTAAATCAGTTGTGACATTCTAAATACTTATTTGATTGACATTGATTAAGTGGTTATTACATCAGTTGTGACATTCTAAATACTTATTTGACTAGCTTAAATTAGAATGATTAAGGTGTTGTGAAGATTAATGAGTGTTGATGTAAAAAATTAGATCATATCTAATTATTCAATCACAGATAAATAAATGAGACAAAGAATTTTTAAAGTGGTTCAGCCTTATAAGAATGGCATACATCCACTCTTATGGTATTGCTGATTGTATGGAAATTCTAGGTTACAAGTTATCTCAAGAAATTTCGGTCCCTTTACAATGAGGATTGTACAATGTCTTTATAGCCCTGAGGCTATAATGTGAAAGGGTAATGCATTAAATGATGTACATATGAAAGGGTAATACATTCAATGCCCCTTAAGCGTATGCGTCTGAATGATAAGCATTTAATGAATAGTCAAACTGTTGGTTATCCTGCTATTAATGCTTTGTTCGAGGTGCAGCTCGGACCGCCTGAGTTGCTCGAACCGCCTAAGCTTCTCGGTACTCAAGAGTTCCTCGGAGAGTTCTTGTTCCTCGGAGCGTATGAGTTACTCGGGGGATCAGTGTTCCTCGTTGTAGTATGGTTCCTCGAAAGTGTTTGTTGTTACTACGTAGATTGCCACGTGTTTTCATTTTTGAGCCATGTCAGCAGACTAAATTTGGTATCAACAGAAGCCCCCAATGTTTCATAGTTCGAACTTTGAGGAGTGTGGAACATTCTTTCTCGGAATAGGGCAGTTTTAAATGGTCATCCTGAAATTTAGGAGTCTTTTGTATTTATTTCTCTTTTCAAATTGGTAGAATCAGGCTTTTTTGAATTTTTATAACCGCCTCGATCTCCGCGTACTTTTTGTCCTTCTAGCCGCCGGTAGCGTAATCGTTTCTTTTTCTAACCATTACTTATTCCTTTTCCCAAGGCAAGGTATTTAAGCGTCACAGACACTCCCATCGTCTTCTACCTTTTCAAATTTGTATTTTCGAGTTTTCCATTATCTTACTCTTTTGTGCGTCCATCCTTTTCACCGTTCGTTGTCGACAGATCCACTATTTTTCTGTAAGATCTTCTTCCTTTTTCTTCATTTCCTTTATTCATCATGGTTTACCCTGTTGAATCTCTTGATAAGTTTTACTCTGATTTTTCTATTCCCTCC
The DNA here is from genome assembly GCA_949130495.1 of Sambucus nigra. NCBI lineage: Eukaryota > Viridiplantae > Streptophyta > Magnoliopsida > Dipsacales > Adoxaceae > Sambucus > Sambucus nigra. Next base: position 418,536,030 of record OX422221.1, on the reverse strand, counting down.
TGGGTTGTTCTGGAAGAGCTTTCTGAGCCTTTTGACTATTTCCGTTTGGCTGAGGGACATTGGTTCCCCAGTATCTTTGTTGCTGAGTGTGGATTTTCTTTTCCGCCCAATCCTCTATGTCTGGAATTTTGTCAATATTTTGACGTTGTTCCTGCAAGAATAACCCCCAATACATGGAGAATAGTTAATGTGGTTCATAGATTAAATCAAATCCATGGAACTTGCATAGGAATTCCGGAAATCATGTTTTGCTATAGATGAGCAGTTGGTGATAACACCTTTTATTTAAAAACTAGATTTTTAAATAGGGCTTTAGTGGTCAATCTCCCGGATGCCAATAGGGACTATTTTGAGCACGGAGTTGTTATAAAAAATTGGCAACATGCTCCTTTATCAGGATATGAAGTGTATCAGGGTCCCAAATGCCCTCCCTATGGCAATGGGATAGGTTATTTTTATTTCATTTTATTTATCTTGAAATTATGCTTCTTCTATGTTTGATAAAATGTGCCACTGATATTTTAATGCTTATTTATTTGCAATTGACAGCAAAAGAAAGTGTCCAAAAGAAGCAGACGTGAATATAAGGAACTTGAAACTTATCTGGAGTTTGCATCAGAGTGTTGCCGACGAGCACATTAGGTCAGCCTCGTATCAGCTGCAGTAAAAGAGCTACACCACTTCTTTCACTGCTCGTCCGGTGATAAGTGAAGTAGAACCATTACCAACTTCTACCAGTTCCTCGCCTGAGTCACACATTCCTTTAAGTGAAAGGATGAAGAAGAGAAGACCTCCCACCTTTTTTGAGAAACCTGCCTCTGGTGCTGGAGAGGCAAAAAGAAGTAAGATTGACGTCCCAGGGGAGGGGACAAAGAAAACTGATGCACCTTCCTCGACTGCCCCTGTTGTAAAGGTTATCGAGAAGCCCCCAGTGGCTCCGAGCAAGTCTGCTGCTCCAGGAGAAGTGATTGTAATATCACCGACCAAGAGTTCCTCCTTGGTTGAATCTATTCCTACTCCCTCGAGGAAGCTGAAGAAGATCTCCTTGGTCAGTTTGGCTGACACCATCTCTCAGCCCCCGACTAGTGGAGTTCCCACTTTCGTTCCCCCGAGCTCTGCCATGAGCTCGGTGAAGACTTGGATCATTCCCGAGATCCAAGGCATTGAAGAAAACCTTTCTCGCGACACAGTTACCACATTGGCAGCTCGCCACATTGCTTCTGTAAGTCCTATTATTTTTAACTTTTCGTCTTTCCCTTATTATATCTGTCTCTGACTTGCTTTCATTTTCTTTTTTCAGTTGGTGAGCTGCTTTAACACAATTTTGAAGAAGGATGAAGCTATTAAAGCTTCAAGTTCCTCGTCTGGTGTAGAGGAAGCTTTGATAGGTTTTGGGCAATCTTTGAAAGAGTCTCGCCAGAAATATGCTGATGATAAAGCAACTTGGGAGAAGAAGCTTGCCTCCACCAAGCAGGAGAAGGCTCGAGTTATTGAAGTCTCCAAGGGGTTGGAGAAAAATTTAAAGGACTTGGAAGAGAAAAATAAAGAGCTCGACAAGAAGCTCAAAGATGCTGGAGAGTTTGAGAATAAACTCAAGGTTGCTGAGGAAGAATTAATCCAACTTCGCGAAGTAAGTCGCCAGAAGGAAGAAGTTGAGAATAAACTGAAGACTGCTGAAAATCTTCTGTCCGAGAAGCTTTCCTCGGAGAAGTTAAAGAGGAAAATGGCTGTGAAGAAGTCTTTCAGCGCCGGCTGGGACAAGGGGTGGAACAAAGGCTTGGCTGCCAAGATGTCTCAAGTAGAATATGGCAGCCTTAAATACTTTATAGGTGGGTGGGTCGCTGCTCTACAGGAGATGAAGGTTGATGAAAACTCCAAACTCTTTCAGCGACACATCCCTAGTCCCCCTCCAACTCCTGAAGACGAAGAATAGGATGAAACTACCTCCGAAGAGTCTTCCATGGTGATGGAAGATCATCCCCCAGCCATCCAGCCTGCTAACGAGGAACTTCAGTAGCTCTCTACATCCTCCGAGCAACCTCCGGCACTTCCCCAGCTACTATCTGCTCCATCCGAGCAACCTACCTCCTCGTCCCAGCCTCCCGAGAAAGTTTTGGGAGACAAGGAAAAGGTCTAGAGTTGTTCGGACTTCTATCTATTTTATTTTTCTTTGACAACTGTAATCCCGAACCATGTAACTCTGAACCTTGTGATATAATAAAACTTGAAATTTTGTTTTTGCATACCGTTGTCTCTTCTTCATGCTCTGCTGGGACTCTTATTGATTATTGCTTTTTCTTCCTCTACTACTTTCTGGCCAGGATGGAATTACTGTTTGCTTATGATATCAAGCTGTTACGACAATGCAATGAGTATTTTAAGGCTGGTCACACAGATCTGAGTGCATCACAAATCGTCGACATCCTCGGCCAAGATGCTTCGGAACAGGCAATTGAGGCCTACCAATATTTGAAGTGTCTGCTTGATCGTGCGGTGGCCAATAATGTAGCTTACTATGACATGATTGAGGATCTCCAAGGCACTCTTGAAGACCTTCAATAAAAATATAAGGAATCCACTGCCCTCTTGCACGAGGGGTACGAGAAGAAGTACCAGCAAATCGTTGTCGACAAGGGATACGAGAAGCGTTTTGCTGCTTACGACGTGCGGGGGAGAACTCTGAGGGCTGAGGTCGAAGAGTGTAGACAAATAGCTGAATTATTAGAGTAAGAGAATAACAAACTGTAAAGAGAGTTATCGCAGTTGAAGTCTACAGCTTCCAGTTCAAAAGCCTTGATCCCAGTGACTGATGAGGGATTCTCCTTCTTGGAGGTCGAGAACGCCAACTTGAGGGATGAGTTGGAAACCTTGAAAAAATCTGGCCCTTCTACATCTTCTTGTAGATGAATAAGAGCTCCTCGGGGACGAGCAAGTGCTGCTCGGATTCCTGTCGAGGAACAGAGGACTCAATCTGCCTTAGAGAACCAAGCTTTCCAATTAATGGCGAAGAACCAGGTGTTGGCTGAAATGTCAAAGAAGATCAGGGACCTGGAAGAGCAGCTTTCTGCGCAGAAATCTACCTTGGAGAATAAAGAGCTCTTCATCAAAAATCTCCACGATCAGATGGAAATATTGACATATCAATTCCACAAATAGCCCAGGGAGTTCTGGATGGATGGGTACAACGAGGCTCTCTACCACTTGGACGATCGTATCCAGAATGCCAATAATGAGGGCTACAAACAGGGCTGGTTGAATGCCTTAGGTGTGCTGCAACTGGAACAGGGTCATTACCTGTGGGATTACCATAATCCTGGGCTGCTCGACCTTCCAGTGCCACCATTCAAGCTCGATATGAGTTGGATCCCTGCTCGGGCCATCCCTCAGTGCTTAATTTCCAAGTATCTCGGCGACTACAATCTCCATTCAAATGTCGAGATATCTCGTCCCGAGCACCTCCTAGATCGACCATCCGTGATGAATATTAGTATGTTAAAAGATCTTAACTTCATAAATTCTCCTCTTGCTTTAAATGATCCGCCTGCTGGCGAGGAACCTGTTTCAAAAGCAGAAGGGAAGAAACCAATAGAGTAGGAATTTTGATGTAATAGTTAGTATACATTTCATTATTAATGTAATATGTTCTACATTTAATGAAATAATTTTATTTTTGTTCGCAATCTTAATTGCTATTGTCTTATAAAACACTTTACATCTGTGCATGTGTATCTATTAAAAAGATAACAATATTGTGTTGTTTGTTAATCAACTTATTGTCGACTAGTCATTATAAAAAGTTACTAAGTTGTTTCTCGACCAACTTACTAAGTTGTTTCTCGACCAGCTTACTAATAATTAAAAAGTTACGAGTATAAAAAATGTTGCTCGATCACTTTCTCTTTTTCCTAAAATGTTTCCGACCAACCAAGGTCGGTAAATTTTTCTTTTCGACCAACTACAGTTAGTGGGTTTTTCTTCTACGAGCAACTTTGGCAATTTTTGGAATAGTTGTAGCTCCCGACCAACCTTAGTTGGCATTTTTGAGAATATATTTACTTCCTAACCAACATAAATTGGCATTTTTAGGAATACTTTTACTTCCCGAGGAACACATAGTTTTACTTCCCGTAGGAATACAAGGTTTACTTCCCGGAGGAATACAAGTAGCTTTACTTCCCGAAGGAATACAAGTAACTTTACTTCCCGAAGGAATACAAGTTTTACTTCCCAGAGGAATACAAGTAGCTTTACTTCCCGGAGGAATACAAGTTTTTCATCCCGGAGGAATACAAGTTTTACTTCCCGGAGGAATATAAGTTTTAATTCCCGGAGGAATATAAGTTTTACTTCCTAGAGGAATACAAGTTTTACTTCCCGGAGGAATACAAGTTTTACTTCCCGGAGGAATATAAGTTTTACTTCCCGGAGGAATACATTTGTTTCTCGACCAACCTTAGTTGGCGTTTTCGAGAATAAATTTGAGTAGTCTGAACTCTGAGCTTTGCCGAGTAGTGTGTACCGAGTAGTGTGTAGCACTAATATTCCCCGAAAAACTTTCAATAAAAGGAGAGAATATCCATCACTGATAATACTTGCGCAGGTGCTCTGCGTTCCATGCATTCTTAAACTCCTCCCCTTCTAAAGTTGCTATTTGGTAAGTTCCTGGTCGAACAACTTCCGTAACTCGGTATGGTCCATGCCAGTTTGCCTCTAGTTTGTTGTGCTTTTGAATCACTTTCTTCAGCACATAGTCTCCTTCTTTTAGGACGCACTTCTTCACTCTCTTGTTGTAGAACAAAGTTGTTCGTTGTTGGTAAGCAGCATTTCTAATGGCTGCTTCTTCTCTAACTTCCTCGGAATATGGCAGTTTTAAATGGTCATCCTGAAATTTAGGAGTCTTTTGTATTTATTTCTCTTTCCAAATTGGTAGAATCAGGCTTTTTTGAATTTTTATAAGCGCCTCGATCTCCGCGTACTTTTTGTCCTTCTAGCCGCCGGTAGCGTAATCGTTTCTTTTTGCAATCATTACTTTTTCCTTTTCCCAAGGCAGAGTATTTAAGCGTCACAGACACTCCCATCGTCTTCTACTTTTTCAAATTTGTATCTTCGAATTTTCCATTGTCTTACTCTCTTATGCGTTCATCCTTTCCATCGTTCGTTGCCAACAGATCCACTCTTTTTCTGTAAGATCTTCTTCATTTTCTTCTTTCACCATGGTTTATCCTGTAGAATCGATTGATAAATTTCGCTCTGATTTCTCTATTCCCTCCTGGGTTATTTTGGAAGAGCTTTCTGAGCCTTCAGACTATTTCCGTTTGGCTGAGGGACATTGGTTCCCCAGTCTCTTTGTTGCTGAGTGTGGATTTTCTTTTCCTCCTAACCCTCTATGTCTGGAATTCTGTCAATACTTTAACGTTGTTCCTGCAAGAATACCCCCCAATACATGGAGGATAGTTAATGGGGTTCATAGACTAAATCAAATTCATGGAACTCGCATAGGAATTCTAGAAATCATGTTTTGTTATAGATGGACTATTGGTGATAACACTTTTTATTTAAAAACTAGGTTTCTAAATAGAGCTTTAGTAGTCAATCTCCCAGATTCCAATAGGGACTATTTTGAACACGGGGTTGTTATAAAAAATTGGCAACATGCTCCTTTATCTGGAGATGAAGTGTATCAGGGTCCCAGATGCCGTCCCTATGGCAATGGGATAGGTTATTTTTATTTCATTTTATTTATTTTGAAATTATACTGCCTTTATGTTTGATAAAATGTGCCACTGATATTTTAATGCTTATTTATTTGCAGTTGACAGCAAAAGAAAGTGTCCAAAAGAAGCAGACGTGAATATAAGGCACTTGAAACTTATCTGGAGTTTGCATCAGAGTGTTGCCGACGAGCACATTAGGTCATCCTCGTATCTACTGCAGTACAAGAGCTACACCACTTCTTTCACTGCTCGTCCGGTGATAAGTGAAGTAGAACCATTACCAGCTTCTACCAGTTCCTCGCCTGAGTCACACATTCCTTTAAGTGAAAGGATGAAGAAGAGAAGATCTCCCACCCTTTTCGAGAAACCTGCCTCTGGTGCTGGAGAGGCAAAAAGAAGTAAGATTGACGTCCCAGGGGAGGGGACAAAGAAAACTGATGCACCTTCCTCGGCTGCCCCTGTTGTAAAGGTTGTCGAGAAGCCCCCAGTGGCTCCGATCAAGTATTCTGCTCCAGGAGAAGTGATTGTAATATCACCGACCAAGAGTTCCTCCTTGGTTGAATCTATTCCTGCTCCCTCGAGGAAGCTGAAGAAGAGCTCCTCGGTTAATTTGGCTGACACCATCTCTCAGCCCCCGACTAGTGGAGTTCCCACTTTCGTTCCCCCGAGATCTGCCATGAGCTCGGTGAAGACTTGGATCATTCCCGAGATCCAAGGTATCGAAGAAAACCTTTCTCGGGATATGGTTACCTCTTTGGTAGCTCGCCACATTGCTTCTGTAAGTCCTTTTACTTTGAACTTTTCATCTTTCCCTTATTATATCTGTCTCTGACTTGATTTCATTTTCTTTTCACAGTTGGTGAGCTGCTTCAATACAATTTTGAAGAAGGATGAAGCTATCAAAGCTTCAAGGTCCTCATCTGGTGTAGAGGAAGCTTTGATGGGCGTCAGGCAGTCTTTGGAAGATTCTCGTCAGAAATATGATGCTGACAAGGCTATTTGGGAGAAGAAACTTACCTCCACCGAGAAGGAGAAGGCTCAAGTTGTTGAAGTCTCCAAGGAGTTGGAGAAGAGAATAAAGGACTTGGAAGGGACAAATAAAGAGCTTGACAAGAAGCTCAAAAATGATGGAGATCTTGAGAATAAGCTCAAGGTTGCTGAGGAAGAATTGGGTCAGCTTTGGGAGGTAAATTGGCAGAAGGAGGAGGTTGAAAATAAATTGAAGACTGCTGAAAATCTTCTGTCCGAGAAGCTTTCCTTGGAGAAGTTGAAGAGAAAATTAGCTGTGAAGAAGTCTTTCAGCGCTGGCTGGGACAAGGGGTGGAACAAGGGCTTGGCTGCCATGATGTCACAAGTAGAATATGATAGCCTCAAGTACTTCAGGGATGGATGGGTCACTGCTCTACAGGAGATGAAAGTGGATGAAAATTACGAACTCTTCCAACGACACATCCCTGGTCCCCCTCCAACTCCTGAAGATGAAGAAAAGGACGAAGCTGCCTCCGAAGAGTCTTCTATGGTGATGGGAGATCATCCCCCAGCCATCCAGCCTGCTACCGAGGAACTTCAGCAGTTCGCTACTTCCTCCGAGCAACCTCCAGCACTTCTCCAGCTACTATCTGTTCCTTTCGAGCAACCTACTTCCTCGTCCCAGCCTCCCGAGAAGGTTTTTGGAGATAAGAAAAAGGTGGAGAGTTGTTCGGGTTTCTCTTTATATTTTTTTTTTGTCAAATGTAACCATGAACATGTAACTCTGAACCTTGATATATTAAAACTTAAACTTTTGTTCTTGTATACTGTTGTCTCTTCTTCATGCTTAGTTGGTAATTTTATTGATTACTGATTCTTCTTTCTCTACTAGTTTCTGGCCAGGATGGAATTACTATCTGCTCATGATACCAAGATGTTGAGGCAATGCAATGATTATTTTAAGGTTGGTCACACAGATCTGAGTGAAGCACAAATTGTTGACATCCTCGGCCAAGATGCTTCGGAACAGGCGGTTGAGGCCTACCAATACTTGAAGACCCTGCTTGATCGTGCAGTGGCCAACAATGTGGCTTATTATGATATGGTCGAGGATCTCCAAGGCATTCTTGAAGACCTTCAGCAACAATACAAAGAATCCACTGCCCTTTTACACGAGGGGTAAGAGAAGAAGTATCAGCAACTCAATGCTGACAAGGGGTACGAGAAGCGTTTTGCTGGCTACGATGTGAGGGAGAGAACTCTGAGGGGTGAGGTCGAGGAGTGCAGCCAAATAGCTGAACTATTAGAGCAAGAAAATAACAACCTATAAAAAGAGTTGTCTCAGTTGAAGTCTGCAGCTTCCACTTCAAACGCCTTGATCCCAGTGAATGATGAGGGATTCTCGTTCTTGGAGGTCGAGAACGCCAACTTAAGGGACGAATTGGAGACCTTGAAGAAAGCTGGTTCCTCTACATCTTCTCGTGGACGAGCAAGAGCTCCTCGGGGACTAGCAAGAGCAGCTCGAATTCCTGTCGAGGAACAGAGAACTTAATCTGCCTTAGAGAACCAAGCCTTTCAATTAATGGCAAAGAACCAGGCGTTAGCTGAAATGTCAAAGAAGATCAGGGACCTGAAAGAGCAGCTTTCTGTGCAGCATTCAGTCTTGGAGAATAAGGAACTCTTCATCAAAAGTCTCCACGAGCAGCTGGAAAGACTGACATATCAATTCCACAAACAGCCCAGGGAGTTTTGGATGGCTGGGTACAACGAGGCTCTCTACCACTTGGACGATCGTATCCAGAATGCCAATAATGAGGGCTACAAGCAAGGCTGGTTGAATGCCTTAGGTGTGCTTCAACTTGAACAGGGTCATTACCTGTGGGATTACCATGATCATGGGCTGCTCGACCTACCCGTGCCACCATTCAAACTTGATATGAGCTGGATCCCTGCTCGGGCCATTCCTCGATGCTTAATTTCAAAGTATCTCGGTGACTATAATCTCCATTCAAGTGTCGAGATATCTCGTCCCGAGCACCTCCTAGATCGACCATCCGTGATGAATATCAGGATGTTAAAAGATTTGAACATCATAAACTCTCCTCTTGCTTTAAATGATCTGCCTGCTGGCGAGGAACCTGTTTCAAAAGCAGAGAGGAAGAAACCAATAGAGTAGGAATTTGGATGTAATAGTTAGTATACATTTCATTATCAATGTAATCTATTCTTGGATTTAATGAAAGACTTTTATTTTTGTTCGCAATCTTAATTGCTATTGTCTTGTAAAATACTTTACATTTGTGTATGTATGTCTGTTAAAAAGATAACAGTATTGTGTTGTTTTGTGTTGTTTGTCGATCAACTTATTGTCGACTAGCTTGAATTTGTGGTAGTCATTATAAAAAAATTACTAAGTTATTCCTCGACCAACTTACTAAGTTGTTTCTTGACCAACTCACTAAGTTGTTTCTCGACCAACTTACTAATAATTTTAAAAAGTCACGAGTATCAATAATTTTTCTTGATCATTTTCTCGTATTCGTAAAATGTTTTCGACCAACTACAGTTAGTGGGTTTTTATCCCCGACCAGCCATAGTTAGTGGATTTTTCCTCTGCGAGAAACTTTTAGCACTTTTTGAAATAATTTTACCTCCCGACCAACTCAAGTTGGCCTTTTCGAGAATATATTTACTTCCTAACCGACTTAAGTTGGCATTTTTAGGAATACTTTTACTTCTTGAGGAACATATAGTTTTATTTCCCGTAGGAATACAAGTTTTACTTCCCGAAAGAATACAAGTAGATTTACTTTCCGGAGGAATACATGTAGCTTTACTTCCTGGAGGAATACAGGTGGCTTTACTTCCCCGGAGGATTACAGGTAGCTTTACTTCCCGGAGGAATACAGGTAGCTTTACTTCCCGGAGGAATACATTTGTTTCTCGACCAACCTTAGCTGGCGTTTTTGAGAAAATTTTTGAGTTTTGCCGAGTTTTGCCGAGTAGTGTGTAGCACTAGTATTCCCCGAAAAACTTTCAATAAAAGGAGAAAATACACATCACTGATAATACTTGCGCAGGTGCTCTGCGTTCCATGCATTCTTAAATTCCTCCCCTTCTAAAGTTTTTATTCGGTAAGTTCCTGGTCGAACAACTTTTGTAACTCGGTATGGTCCATGCCAGTTTGCCTCCAGTTTGTTGTGCTTTTGAACTACTTTCTTCAGCACATAGTCTCCTTCTTTCAGGTCGCACTTTTTCACCCTCTTATTGTAGAATAGAGTTGTTCGATGCTGGTAAGCAGCATTCCTGATGGCTGCTTCTTCTCTAACTTCCTCGAGCATGTCTAAATCCAATCTTCTCATTAAGTCGCTGACAGGGGAATTAAAATTCAGTACCCTGTGTGTTGGGAGGCCCAACTCGGCAGGTATAACAGCTTCACTTCCAAATGCTAGCATATATGGAGATTCTCCAGTTGCTACTCGGGGAGTAGTTCGGTAAGCCCATAGTACTGACTGTAACTCGTTGATCCAATTTGCTTTCGCATCGTCCAGTCTTTTCTTCAAGCCATTCAGCAGTGTTCTATTTATCACTTCAGTTTGTCCATTGCTTTGAGGATGGCCTGGTGCTGAATGGATCTTCAAAACATTTGATTGATGACAATAGGCAGCGAACTCCTCGTTATCAAATTATGTTCCATGGTCTGTGATGAAAGCATGAGGAAGACCATATCGACAAATGATGTTCTTCCAAATAAATTGGTACACCTTCTCGTACGTCATATCAATGAGAGGCTCAGCTTCTACCCACTTAGTAAAATAATCCACTGCGACGATGAGGTATTTGAACCTTCCTCTGGTCGTTGGCAGTGGCCCGACCAAATCTATTCCCCACATGGAAAATGGCCAAGGGGAAGTGATGGGTGTCAACAATGCTTGTGGAGTTCTTCGGATGGAGGAGAAGCGCTGGCACTTGGCATAGGCTATACAATCAGCCCTCATCGTCGGCCAGTAGTATCCCTGCATCATCACCCTTTACAAAAGCGTCCGACCTGCTACATGGGCTCCACAGGACCCTTCATGGATCTCTTCAATCAATTCTTTCACCTCAGAGGGATGTACACATCTTTGCAAACCTGTCATAATTCCTCGTCTATATAAAATACCGTTAGTTAATACATACCGAGCAACTTTAAACTTCAATTTCTTGGCTGCGAGCTTGTCAATTGGTAATTCTCCCTCCTCAATATATGCCCTGATGGGATCCATCCAAGATGGTCCTAAATCAAGGGTGATAAAGTTCATCGCCAAATCTTCATCTATACTCCGACTAGCTAAAACTTTAATTGGGATTGTTCTTCGTAGCTCGGTACGAGTAGCTGATGCTAATCGAGCTAGGGCATCTGCTCTTGCATTCTCCATTCTTGGTATTCTGACCAGCTGAATAGCAGCAAATTCTGATACCAACTCCATCACCTTTGCATGGTATTTGATCATTAATTCTCCTTTGACTGCATATATTCCCAACATTTGATTTATAATTAATTGAGAATCACTGAAGACAATAATTTGTTGCGCCTCCATAATATTTTCCAAATTAAGACCTGCAATCATGGCCTCATACTCAGCCTCATTATTGGAAGATTTGAATTAGAAACGTAGGGCGTATTCCATGTCGACCTCGTTCGGAGTGCTCAAAACTATCCCTGCCCCACTGCCTGTTGTGCAAGATGAGCCATCTACATATAGCCTCCATATAGGTAATTCGTCTTCAAATTTCTGATCTGACAGAGTTCCTCTGTGAAATATTTGTTGCTTCCTTTCATCTTTCCCTGATATTTCTCGCTCTTCGTCGATCATCTTTTCTTGCCCTTTTACCAACCGGAGTTGGTCTGAGCTCAAATTTAATGATCCTGTAACATCCACTTGCCCTTTTACCAACCGGAGTTGGTCTGAGCTTGTGTTTGTTGATCCTGTAACATCCATAGGTTGATCAGCGAGCAACTTTTTCTCCTCGGGGGTATCAGGATAAGTGAACTCTGTTATAAAATCTGCTACAGCTTTCCCTTTCAGCGATGATCTGGGTTTATAAACTATATCATATTCACCGAGCTCTATTGCCCAGTACATCAATCTCCCTGATTTTTCTGGTTTATGAAGGGCTTGCCTCAACGGCATATCAGTATATACGATTATAGTATGAGCCTGGAAGTATGGCCTCATTCTCCTACTCGCCTCAATCAGTGCCAGTGCTAACTTTTTTAGCCTTAGATATATGATATCTGCTCCTCGGAAGGCCTTACTTGTGTAATAGATTGGTTTTTGTATTCCATTCTCCACTCTTATCAACGCCGAGTTAACGGCATTCTCCGATACTGCTAGATACAAGTACAATTTTTCTCCCATCACCGGCCTGGACAACAGTGGAGGTGCTCCCAAATATTTCTTCAAGTCTTGTAAAGCTTTCTCACATTCATCATTCCACTCAAAAGTCTTTCGGAGTGTCTTGAAGAATGGGAGACATCGATCAGTTGCTCGCGATACAAATCTGTTGAGTGCTGCTACTCGTCCTGTAAGACTTTGCACCTATTTCTTCGTCGTTGGAGATCGCAGCCCTAATAGAGCTTTGATCTTTTCAGGATTTGCTTCAATGCCTCGTTGATTGACAATGTACCCGAGAAACATGCCCTCTCGTACTCCAAATATGCAATTCGTCGGATTCAGCTTCATTTGATATTTATCCAGTTGATCAAAAGTCTGACTTAAGTCAACTAGACGATTAACAACTTTTTTGCTCCTCGTCAGCATATCGTCAACATAGACTTCCATATTGCAACTGATTTATTCTGCAAACACCTTATTCATCATCCGCTGATATGTCGCACCTGCATTTTTCAAACCAAAAGGCATAACATTATAACAATAAGTTCCCCTAGGGGTAATGAAAGAAGTACTCTTCCTGTCTTCAGGTTTCATTTTAATCTGATTGTAGCCAGAATAAGCATCCATGAAGCTCAGCAGCTCGTGTCCCGAGGTAGCATCCACCAGTTGATCAATTCGGGGCAATGGAAAGTGATCATTTGGGCAAGCTTTGTTGAGGTCGGTGAGGTCTACACACATCCTCTATTTGTTATTCTTCTTCTTCACCATCACCACATTTGCTAACCAGTCAGGATATTTAACATCTTCAATAAAGAAGGATTTCTGGAGCTTCTCGACTTCCTCCTGTATAGCTTGATTCTTCTCGGGGCTGAACACTCTTCTTCTCTGCTTCACTGGCTTGATTTTCTTATTCACATTGAGTTCGTGACATAAGAAATTTGGATCTATTCCGGGCATATCCTCATGACTCCACGCAAAAGTTTGCTTTCTGCTTCTAAGGAAAGTTATCAATTCCTATTTTAGTGAGGCTTCCAACGACGAACCTACTTGAGTAGTTCGTTCAGGGTGCTCATCGTCCAGAATGATATTTTCAGTAGCTTCCACCACTTGACCCTTCACGAGTTCCGACTCATCTCTAGGATCCAATGTTTCAATTTCTGCCCCTTCTTCCACTTGATAAGTAGTAGTCTTTTTCCTCGATTCCTCCAGTTCCTCTTGCTCGACGGATGAATAATAGCATTCCCGAGCTACTTTCTGATCACCTTTAACAACTCCTACTCCAAAATTTATTGGAAAGTTCAGGCACTGATGCACCGTATATGGTACAGCCTCGAACTTCTTCAATCCTACTCTTCCCATGATGATATTGTATGATGATTGAACATTCTTATCCATCACGAAAAAGCGTATTCTTTATGTCCGACAAGTAGGCCACATACCAATGAATATATCCAACTTGATCGTCCCAAGTGGAAATACTTTCTCGCCAGCAAAACCGAGGAGGGGTCTATGATAAGGCTCCAGTTGAGATAGCTTTAGATTTAAACTATCGAAGAACGAGTAGAACATGATGTCTACCGAGCTACCATTATCGACTAGTACTCTTGAAATTATTACTTCATTCATCCTCATTTTGATCACCAATGGGTCATCATGAGGATATAGAACACCTACGAGGTCATTCTTTGAGAAATCGATGACCAATTTTTCTTTGTTCACTTTTCTCGAGCGTTCTTCCTCAGTGAGATTTATTTGTTGAATGTACGAGCAAGCTTGAGCCTCATAGAAGTAATGCATTGTCATGGAAAGCTTTTAATGCATTGTGGACAAACACTGTAGGAACATAAATTTCACTTATCACCCGAAATGCAAGGACTTATTGCTGAGCCACCTCAATTTTATGAATGACCTGGTCATCTTCAGTGGAGGGAATCCATAATTTATGGGCTACATCAAATAGGCCTTCGATGAATTCAACAGCCTATTTGGGCTGTAGCCTAATCTGTCTAAAAGAAACGTGTACTATTCTAGAATTGATGACTCTGAAGCAATATAGATGGCCAAACAGTTATGGTTCCTCCTTATCACTCCCACATTCAAGTATCTTGGGTGCCTCTTATCTCTACCAGACTTAAGAATGAGGACTATATTGACCTCATTGACAAGATCACCCTTAAAATTAGAACTTGGACCAATAAACTCCTCAGTTATGTTGGTCGATTACAACTAGCGATTTCAGTTCTCTTCAGCACCCAAGTGTATTAGACTAGCCTCCTTATCATGCCCAAAGGAGTCACTAAAAAATTGATCAATTGATGGAACTTTATATGGACTAGGCCTGATATGAAACATAGTGGGGACAAAGTGGCATAGAGTGAGGTTTGTAAGCTAAAGCACGAAGGAGGCCCTAGTATTAAGAGCATTGAGGAGTGAAATAGGGCTGCCATAATGAGACATAAATGGAATATATGCATTAATAAAGAGAGCCTATGGGTTAAATAGTGCTACACTTATAAGATCAAGAGGAGAAGCTTATGGACTATTAAACTACCAAATGACTAGATCTTACTTTTCAAAATGGCAGCTTTACTTTTCAATCTGCATATGAGATTTCTAGACCTTCTAAGTTGACTTTTTTAGCTTTTAAAACCCTTTGGCACCAAAAAAACCCGCCAAATGTATCAGCTTTTGTTTGGAAAGTGTCAACCAGGGGTGTTCCAATAGAAGAAAAGGTGAAATTAGTGGGGATAAGGCTAGCTTCGAAATGTCATTGTTGCTGTTGATACCAAATTTAATCTGCTGACATGTTCCAATTGAATGAAGACGCATGACAATCTACGTGGAAACAACAAACACTTCCGAGGAACTCAGACGCTCCGAGGAACCATACTACGATGAGGAACACTGTTTCTTCGAAGATCTCCGAGGAACAAGAACTCTACGAGGAACTTTTGAGTATCGAGGAACTCTTGAATACCGAGCAGCTTAGGTGGTCCGAGCTGCACCTCGAACAAAGCATTAATAGCAGGAAAACCAACAATCTGACTGTTCATTAAATGCTTATCATTCAGATGTATACGCTTAAGGGGCATTTAATATATTACCCTTTCACATGTACATCATTGAAGGTATTACCCTTTCACATTACAGCCTCAGGGCTATAAATACATTGTGCAATCCTCATTGTAAAGGGACCAAAATTTCTTGATTGAACTTGTAATCAAGAATTCCCAAATAGTCATCAATAGCAGAAATAGTGGACGTAGGCCATTCTTATAAGGCTGAACCACTTTAAAACTTCTTTGTCTCATTTATTTTATCTGTGATTAAATAATTAGATACAATCTAATTTTTTACATCAATAGATTGGCACCGTCTGTGGGAAACGACTGGTAATATCGTTTTTTATCAAAAATAATCCATCACAAATGGCTGATATTCCAGAATCTAGCAATCGAAACGCTGGAAGTCCTCCAAATCCATCTGCTCCGCCAAATATTCCAGATCTTGCTGGAATAATGACGAATCTAGCTCAGGGCCAGACCGTCATACAAGAAACTATGCGACAACTCATACAAACCCTCCATGGCGGTGCATCAACCCATTCAGGACCACGAAGTATTCAAAGAAATACCCGTGCATCTTCTTCGCGTACTAGGCGTACCAATTCATATCACAATGAGGAGTCTGAAGATTTTTCTTATGAACCTGGATGAACTTCGTCAGTGCGAGCCACAGATACTGAACAACGTATCACTCTCCCTCCAGAAAGGGCTAGTGAGCTAGAGAGGTTAAGCAGGTTATCACCTTTTGATCGATTAGGAACTAGAAGGAGTAGAAGTCCTCTTAAAGTCGCATTGAGGAGTTTTTTACGAACATCAGATTTAAGGGAAGGATCGGCCCAGTCGCGACCAGCTGCTCGTCAAGATAGATCCCAGGAAGCCACATCAACTCGATCAACTGCTCGAACTAACAGGCCCGAGGAAGGAAATGATGCATGGAAAGGCTCTATTCAGAGGCTGGAGGATAGATTAGGGGAAATGGCTAAAGCCAAGAATCCTCTACAATGAACTTTTGTTCGAGGAACACCTTTTGTCCAGGCCATTGTAGATTTTCTAACACCATCAAAGTTTAAAACACCTGTTGTGATCCCCAAATATGATGGAAAGACTGACCCTATCCTTCATATAGAACAATACCAAGCTGCAGTCGACATCTATACTGTTTCAGATGAGATGAGATGCAGAGCATTCTCGGGAACTCTTACCGGATCTGCTTAAATGTGGTATAATAATCTTCCTCGGGGTAAGATCTCAACTTTTCTTCACTGGCCGAGTTATTCATTGGGAATTTCTGTTTTGGGGCAAAGCCAGTTAAATGAGTAGCGCATTTATTAAGTGTTAGATAAAAGGATGGTGAGAGTACCAGAGATTATATAACTCGTTTTAATAACGAGAAACTCGAAGTAATTGATTATGAGGAGAAGACAACGATTACCGCCTTGATGAGTGGACTATTTCCCAACAAGTTGTACTACACTTTGGCCAAAGATCCATCGAGAACCATGTCAGACCTGATGGGAAAAGCGTCCAAGATTATGAATGCCGAGGAGGCTATGGCTGCGAAGAAGAATATGGATGCCAAAGAAACCAAGGTGGAAGGTGATAAAGCTAAGAAGAAAGAGCATAAGAACAATGGTAATGACAAACATTCAAAAACTAGGTCGGTATGGGACGTAATGAAGAAATTCGATAATTATACTCCTTTGAAGAAGGATATCAACCATGTTCTAGAGGAAATCAAGAACAACGGGGAGTTAAACTGTCCAGGGAAGATGAAGGCAAACCCTGACCGAAGGAATAAAGAAAAATATTATGAGTTTCATAAAGATCACGGCCATATGACCAAAAATTGCATAGCTCTTCAGAATGACATTGAAACACTCATCAGACGAGGAAAACTGGCAAAGTATGTTGATCGTGCAAGCGAAAGAAGGAACAATGACCGAACTTGAGAGAGGTCTAGATCTCCTCGTCGAGCAGAGGAGAATAAGAATAGAAAACATGAAGTTGATCCAGAAGACGACCCCGATCTTCCCAAGAGACCAAGGCAGCCAGAACGAGAGGTATTTTCAATACGCTTTGGGTCATTTGATTATAATGTTATTACAGGTGGAGATGCAGGAGGAGGAGACCTTACCGCAGAGAGAAAAGCTTACCTCTGTGAGGATCAAGCTTACTCGTACATTCAGCGAATAAATCTAGCTTAGGAGGATCGCCCGAGAAAGGTGAACAAAGAGAAATTGTTCATTAGTTTTTCAAAGAACGACCTCGCAGGAGTTTTATATTCTCATGATGACCCATTGGTGATCAAAATGAGGATGAAACAGGTAATGATCTCAAGAGTACTGGTAGACAATGGTAGCTCGGCAGACATCATGTTCTACTCGTGCTTTGACAGTTTAGATCTAAAGTTATCTCAACTGGAGCCTTATCATAGACCCCTCCTCGGTTTTGTTGGCGAGAAAGTATTTCCACTTGGGACGATCAAGTTGGATATATTCATTGGTACGTGGCCTGCTTGTCGGACAGAAAGAATATGCTTCTTCGTGATGGATAATAATGTTCAATCATCATACAATATCATCATGGGAAGAGTAGGATTGAAGAAATTTGAGGCTATACCATCTACAGTGCATCAGTGCCTAAAATTTCCAACAAATTTTGGAGTAGGAGTTGTGAAGGGTGACCAGAAAGTAGCTCGAGAATGCTATTATTCATCCACCGAGCAAGAGGAACTGGAGGAATCAAGGAAAAAAACTACTACTTATCAAGTGGAAGAAGGGCAGAAATTGAAGCATTGGATCCTAGAGATGAGTCGCAACTCGTGAAGGGTCAAGTGGTGGAAGCTACTGAAAACATCATTATGGACGACGAGCACCCTGAACGAACTACTCAAGTAGGTTCATCGTTGGAAGCCTCACTAAAACGGGAATTGATAACTTTCCTTAGAAGCAGAAAGCAAAATTTTGCGTGGAGTCATGAGGATATGCTTGGGATAGACCCAAATTTCTTATGTCACGAACTCAATGTGAATAAAGAGATCAAGCCTGTGAAGCAAAGAAGAAGAGTATTCAGCCCCGAGAAGAATCAAGCTATATAGGAGGAAGTCGAGAAGCTCCAGAAAGCCTACTTTATTGAAGATGTTAAATATCCTGACTGGTTCGCAAATGTGGTGATGGTGAAGAAGAAGAATAACAAATGGAGGATGTGTGTAGACTTCACCGACCTCAACAAAGCATGCCCAAAGGATCACTTTCCGCTGTCCCGAATTGATCAACTAGTGGATGCCACTTCGGGACATGAGCTACTGAGCTTCATAGATGCTTATTCTGGTTACAATCAGATTAAAATGAAACCTGAAAACAGGGAGAGTACTTCTTTTATTACCCCTAGGGGAACTTATTGTTATAATGTTATGCCTTTTAGTTTGAAAAATACAGGTGCGACATATCAGCGGCTGATGAACAAGGTCTTTGCTGAACAAATCAGTTACAATATGGAAGTCTATGTTGACGATATGCTGACAAATAGCAAGAAAGCTGCCGATCATCTAGTTGACTTAAGACAGACTTTTGATAAACTGGATAAATATCAAATGAAGCGGAACCCGACGAAGTGCATATTCGAAGTACGAGAAGGCATGTTTCTCGGATACATTGTCAACCAACGAGGCATTGAGGAAAATCCTGAAAATATCAAAGCTCTATTAGGGCTACGATCTCCAATGACGAAGAAAGAGGTGCAAAGTGTTACAGGACGAGTAGAAGCACTCAACAGATTTGTATCGCGAGCAACTGATCGATGTCTCCCATTCTTCAAGACACTCCGAAAGACTTTTGAGTGGAATGATGAATGTGAGAAGGCTTTTCAAGACTTGAAGAAATACTTGGGAGCACCTCCACTGCTATCCAGGCCAGTGATGGGAGAAAAACTGTACTTGTATCTGGCAGTGTCCGAGAATGCAGTTAGTTCGGCATTGATAAGAGTGGAGAATGGAGTACAAAAACCAATTTATTATACGAATAAGGCCTTCCGAGGAGCAGAGATCAAATATCCAAAACTGGAAAAGTTGGCACTAGCATTGATCGAGGCAAGTAGAAGAATGAATCCATACTTTCAAGCTCATACCATAGTAGTATATACTGATATGCCATTGAGGCAAGCCCTTCATAAACCAGAAAAATTAGGGAGATTGATGTACTGGGCAATAAAGCTTGGTGAATATGATATAGTTTATGAACCTAGATCATCGCTAAAAGGGCAAGCTATAGCAGATTTATAGAATAGTTCACCTATCATGATACCCCCGAGGAGCAAAAATTGCTCGCTGATCAACCTGTGGATGTTACAGGATCATCAAACACAAGCTCAGACCAACTTAGGTTGGTAAAAGGGCAAGTGGATGTTACAGGATTATCAAATTCAAACTCAGACCAACTCAGGTTGGTAAAAGGGCAAGAAAAGATGATCGACGAAGAGCAAGAAATATTAGGGGAGGATGAAAGGAAGAAATAAATATTTCACCGAGAAACTCTGTCAGATCAGAAGTTTAAAGACGAGTTACCTATATGGAGGCTATATGTAGATGGCTCATCTTGCACAACAGGCAGTGGGGCAGGGATAGTTTTGAGCACTCCGGACGAGGTCGACATGGAATACGCCCTACGTTTCCAATTCAAAGCTTCTAATAATGAGGCTGAGTATGAGGCCACGATTGCAGGTCTTAATTTGGCAAAAATTATGGAGGCGCAGCAGCTTATTGTCTTCAGCGATTCTTAATTGATTGTAAATCAAATGTTGGGAATATATGCAGCCAAAGGAGAATTAATGATCAAGTACTATACAAAGGTGATGGAGTTGGTATTAGAATTTGCTGCTATTCAGCTGGTCACAATACCAAGAATGGAGAATGCAAGAGAAGATGGCCTAGCTCGATTAACATCAGCTACTCGTACCGAGCTACGAAGAACAATCCCAATTGAAGTTTTAGCTGGTCGGAGTATAGATGAAGATTTGACGATGAACTTTATCACCCTTGATTTAGGACCATCTTGGATGGATCCCATCAGGGCATATATTAAGGAGGGAGAATTACCAATTGACAAGCTCGCAGCCAAGAAATTGAAGTTTAAAGCTGCTCGTTATGTATTAACTAATGGTATTCTATATAGATGAGGAATTATGGCAGGTTTGCAAAGATGTGTACATCCCTCCGAGGTGAAATAATTGATTGAAGAGATCCATTAAGGGTCCTATGGAGCCCATGCAGCAGGTCGAACACTTTTGTAAAGGATGATGACGCAGGGATATTACTGGCCGACGATGAGGGTTGATTGTATAGCCTATGCCAAGAAATGTGACAAGTGCCAACGCTTTTCCTCCATCTGAAGAACTCCACAAGCATTGTTGACACCCATCACTTTCCCTTGGCCATTTGCCATGTGGGGAATAGATTTGGCCGGGCCACTGCCAATGACGAGAGGAAGATTCAAATACCTCGTCATCGCAGTGGATTATTTTACTAAGTGGGTTGAAGCTGAGCCTGTCATTGATATGACGTATGACAAGGTGTACCAATTTGTTTGGAAGAACATCATTTTTCGATATGATCTTCCTCATGCTTTCATCACAGACCATGGAACACAATTTGACAACGAGGAGTTCGTTGCCTATTGTCATCAGTCAAATATTTTGAAGATCCACTCAGCACCAGGCCATCCTCAAAGCAATGGAAAAACTGAAGTGACAAACAGAACGCTGCTAAATGGCTTGAAGAAAAGACTAAGTAACGCGAAAGCAAATTGGATCAACGAGCTACAATCAGTACTATGGGTTACCGAACTACTCCCCGAGTAGCAACAGGGGAATCTCCATATATGTTAGCGTTTGGAAGTGAAGCTGCTATACCTGCCGAGTTGGGCCTCCCAACACACAGGGTACTGAATTTCAATTCCCCTGTCAGCGACTTAATGAGAAGATTGGATTTAGACATGCTCGAGGAAGTTAGAGAAGAAGCAGCCATTAGAAATGCTGCTTACCAGCAGCGAACAACTTTGTTCTACAACAAGAGAGTGAAGAAGTGCGACCTGAAAGAAGGAGACTATGTGCTGAAGAAAGTGATTCAGAAGCGCAACGAACTAGAGGCAAACTGGAATGGACCATACCGAGTTACGGAAGTTGTTCGACCAGGAACTTACGGAATAACAACTTTAGAAGGGGAGGAGTTTAAGAATGAATGGAACGCAGAGCACCTGCGCAAGTATTATCAGTGATGGATATTCTCTCCTTTTATTGAAAGTTTTTCGAGGAATATTAGTGCTACACACTACTCGGTACACACTACTCGGCAAATCTCGGAGTTCAGACTACTCAAATTTATTCTCGAAAATGCCAACTAAGGTTGGTCGAGAAACAAATGTATTCCTCCGGGAAGTAAAAATTATATTCCTCCGGGAAGTAAAACTTGTATTCCTCCGGGAAGTAAAACTTGTATTCCTCCAGGAAGTAAAACTTATATTCCTCTGGAAAGTAAAACTTATAATCCTCCAGGAAATAAACTTGTATTCCTCCGGGAAGTAAAACTTGTATTCCTCCGGGAAGTAAAGCTACTTGTATTCCCCCGGGAAGTAAAACTTGTATTCCTACGGGAAGTAAAACTATGTGTTCCTCGGGAAGTAAAAGTATTCCTAAAAATGCCAATTTATGTTGGTTAGGAAGTAAATATATTCTCGAAAATGCCAACTAAGGTTGGTCGGGAGCTACAACTATTCCAAAAAGTGACAAAGTTGCTCATAGAAGAAAAAGCCACTAACTGTAGTTGGTCGAAAAGAAAAATTTACCGACCTTGGTTGGTCGGAAACATTTTACGAAAAAGAGAAAGTGATCGAGCAACATTTTTTATACTCGTAACTTTTTAATTATTAGTAAGCTAGTCGAGAAACAACTTAGTAAGTTGGTCGAGAAACAACTTAGTAACTTTTTATAATGACTAGTCGACAATAAGTTGATCGACAAACAACACAATATTGTTATCTTTTTAATAGATACACATGCACAGATGTAAAGTGTTTTATAAGACAATAGAAATTAAGATTGTGAACAAAAATAAAATTATTTCATTAAATGTATAACATATTACATTGATAATGAAATGTATACTAACTATTACATCAAAATTCTTACTCTATTGGTTTCTTCCCCTCTACTTTTGAAACAGGTTCCGCTCCAGCAGGCGGATCATTTAAAGAAAGAGGAGAATTTATGAAGTTAAGATCTTTTAACATACTAATATTCATCACGGATGGTCGATCTAGGAGGTGCTCGGGGCGAGATATCTCGACATTTGAATGGATATTGTAGTCGCCGAGATACTTGGAAATTAAGCACTGAGGGATGGCCCGAGCAGGGATCCAACTCATGTCGAGCTTGAATGGTGGCACTGGAAGGTCGAGCAACCCAGGATTATGGTAATCCCACAGGTAATGACCCTGTTCCAGTTGCAGCACACCTAAGGCATTCAACCAGCCCTGTCTGTAGCCCTCATTATTGGCATTCTGGATACGATCGTCCAAGTGCTAGAGAGCCTCGTTGTACCCAGCCATCCAGAACTCCCTGGGCTGTTTGTGGAATTGATATGTCAATCTTTCCATCTGATCGTGGAGATTTTTGATGAAGAGCTCTTTATTCTCCAAGGTAGATTTCTGCACAGAAAGATGCTCTTCCAGGTCCCTGATCTTCTTTGACATTTCAGCCAACGCCTGGTTCTTCGCCATTAATTGGAAAGCTTGGTTCTCTAAGGCAGATTGAGTCCTATGTTCCTCGATAGGAATCCGAGCAGCTCTTGCTCATCCCCGAGGAGCTCTTATTCATCCACAAGAAGATGTAGAAGGGCCAAATTTTTTCAAGGTTTCCAACTCATCCCTCAAGTTGGCGTTCTCGACCTCCAAGAACGAGAATCCCTCATCAGTCACTGGGATCAAGGCTTTTGAAGTGGAAGCTGCAGACTTCAACTGCGACAACTCTCTTTGTAGGTTGTTATTCTCTTGCTCTAATAATTCAGCTATTTTTCTACACTCTTCGACCTCAGCCCTCAGAGTTCTCTCCTGCACGTCGTAAGCAGCAAAACGCTTCGCGTATCCCTTGTCGGCAACGATTTGCGGGTACTTCTTCTCGTACCCCTCGTGCAAGAGGGAAATGGATTCCTTATATTGTTATTGAAGTTCTTCAAGAGTGCCTTGGAGATCCTCAATCATGTCATAGTAAGCTACATTATTGGCCACCGCACAATCAAGCAGACACTTCGAATATTGGTAGGCCTCAATTGCCTGTTCCGAAGCATCTTGGCCGAGGATGTCGACGATTTTTGCTGCTCTCAGATCTATGTGACCAACCTTAAAATACTCATTGCATTGTCGTAACAGCTTGGTATCATAAGCAGACAGTAATTCCATCCTGTCCAGAAACTAGTAGCGGAAGAAAAAACAATAATCAATAAGAGTCCCAACAGAGCATGAAGAAGAGACAACAGTATGCAAAAACAAAAGTTCAAGTTTTATTATATCACAATGTTCAGAGTTACATGGTTCAGAATTACATTTGTCAAAGAAAAATAAAATAGATAGAAGTCCGAATAACTCTACACCTTTTCCTTGTCTCCCAAAACTTTCTCGGGAGACTGGGACGAGGAGGTAGGTTGCTCGGATGGAGAAGATAGTAGCTGGGGAAGTGCTGGAGGTTGCTCGAAGGAAGTAGAGAGCTACTGAAGTTCCTCGTTAGCAGGCTGGATGGCTGGGGGATGATCTCCCATCACCATGGAAGACTCTTCGGAGGTAGCTTCGTCATCTTCTTCGTCTTCAGGAGTTGGAGGGGGACCAGGGATGTGTCGCTGAAAGAGTTCGGAGTTTTCATCAACCTTCATCTCCTGTAGAGCAGCGACCCACCCATCTATAAAGTATTTAAGGATGCCATATTCTACTTGAGACATCATGGAAGCCAAGCCTTTGTTCCACCCCTTGTCCCAGCCGGCGCTGAAAGACTTCTTCACAGCCATTTTCCTCTTTAACTTCTTCGAGGAAAGATTCTCGGACAGAAGATTTTGAGCAGTCTTCAGTTTATTCTCAACTTCTTCCTTCTGGCGACTTACTTCGCGAAGTTGGATTAATTCTTCCTCAGCAACCTTGAGTTTATTCTCAAACTCTCCAGCATCTTTGAGCTTCTTGTCGAGCTCTTTATTTTTCTCTTCCAAGTCCTTTAAATTTTTATCCAACCCCTTGGAGACTTCAATAACTCGAGCCTTCTCCTGCTCGGTGGAGGCAAGCTTCTTCTCCCAAGTTGCCTTATCATCAGCATATTTCTGGCGAGACTCTTTCAAAGACTGCACCAAACCTATCAAAGCTTCCTCTACACTAGACGAGGAACTTGAATCTTTAATAGCTTCATCCTTCTTCAAAATCGTGTTAAAGAAGCTCACCAACTGAAAAAAGAAAATGAAAGCAAGTCAGAGATAGATATAATAAGGGAAAGACGAAAAGTTCAAAATAATAGGACTTACAGAAGCAATGTGGCGAGCTGCCAATGTGGTAACTGTGTCCCGAGAAAGGTTTTCTTCAATACCTTGGATCTCGGGAATGATCCAAGTCTTCACCGAGCTCATGGCAGAGCTCGGGGGAACGAAAGTGGGAACTCCACTAGTCGGGGACTGAGAGATGGTGTCAGCCAAATTGACCGAGGAGATCTTCTTCAGCTTCCTCGAGGGATCAGGAATAGATTCAACCAAGGAGGAACTCTTGGTCGGTGATATTACAATCACTTCTCCTGGAGCGGCAGACTTGCTCGGAGCCACTGGGGGCTTCTCGACAACCTTTACAACAGGGGCAACCGAGGAAGGTGCATCAGTTTTCTTTGTCCCCTCCCCTGGGACGTCAATCTTACTTCTTTTTGCCTCTCCAGCACCAGAGGCAGGTTTCTCAAAACGGGTGGGAGGTCTTCTCTTCTTCATCCTTTCACTTAAAGGAATGTGTGACTCAGGCGAGGAACTGGCTGAAGCTGGTAATGGTTTTACTTCACTTATCACCGGATGAGCAGTGAAAGAAGTGGTGTAGCTCTTGTACTGCAGCAGATACGAGGCTGACCTAATGTGCTCGTCGGTAACACTCTGATGCAAACTCCAGATAAGTTTCAAGTGCCTTATATTCACGTTTGCTTTTTTTGGGCACTTTCTTTTTCTGTCAACTGCAAATAAATAAGCATTAAAATATCAGTGGAACATTTTATCAAACATAAAGGAAGCATAATTTCAAAATAAATAAAATGAAATAAAAATAACCTATCCCATTGCCATAGGGAGGGCATCTGGGACCCTGATAGACTTCATCTCCAGATAAAGGATCATGTTGCCAATTTTTTATAACAACCCCGTGTTCAAAATAGTCCCTATTGGCATCTGAGAGATTGACTACTAAAGCTCTATTTAGAAACCAAGTTTTTAAATAAAAAGTGTTATCACCAACAGTCCATCTATAACAAAACATGATTTCTGGAATTCCTATGCGAGTTCCATGAATTTGATTTAGTCTATGAACCCTATTAACTATCCTCCATGTATTGGGGGCTATTCTTTCAGAAACAAAGTCAAAGTATTAATAGAATTCCAGACATAGAGGGTTAGGAGGAAAACAAAATCCACACTCAGCAACAAAGAGACTGGGGAACCAATGTCCCTCGGCCAAACGGAAATAGTCTGAAGGCTCAGAAAGCTCTTCCAAAATAACCCAGGAGGGAATAGAGAAATCAGAGCGAAATTTATCAATCGATTCTACAGGATAAACCATGATGAAAGAAGGAAATGAAGAATAATTAAGAAGATCTTACAGAAAAAGAGTGGATCTGTTGGCAACGAACAATGGAAAGGATGAACGCACAAGAGAGTAAGACAATGGAAAATTCGAAGATACAAATTTGAAAAAGTAGAAGACGATGGGATTGTCTATGACGCTTAAATACTCTGCCTTGGGAAAAGGAAAAAGTAATGATTGCAAAAAGAAATGATTACGCTACCGGCGGCTAGAAGGACAAAAAGTACGCGGAGATCGAGGCGGTTATAAAAATTCAAAAAAGCCTGATTCTACAAATTTGGAAGGAAAAATAAATATAAAGGAAACACTCCTAAAAATCAGGAGGACCATTTAAAACTACCATATTTCGAGAAAGAATGTTCCACACTCCTCAAATTTCGAACTATGAAACATTGGGGGCTTCTGTTGATACCAAATTTAATCTGCTGACATGGTCCAATTGAATGAAGACGCGTGGCAATCTACGTGGCAACAACAAAAACTTTGGAAGAACTCAGACGCTCCGAGGAACCATACTACGACGAGGAACACAGCTTCTCCGAGGAGCTCCTACGAGAAACTTTTGAGTACCGAGGAACTCTTGAATACCGAGCATCTTAGACGGTCCGAGCAGCTTAGGCGGTCCGAGCTACACCTCCAACAAAGCATTAATAGCAGGAAAATCAACAGCCTGAATGTTCATTAAATGCTTATCATTCAGATGTATACGCTTAAGGGGCATTTAATATATTACCCTTTCACATGTACATCATTGAAGGTATTACCCTTTCACATTACAGCCTCAGGGCTATAAATACATTGTACAATCCTCATTGTAAAGGGACCGGAATTTCTTGATTGAACTTGTAATCAAGAATTCCCAAATAGTCATCAATAGCAGAAACAGTGGACGTAGGCCATTCTTATAAGGCTAAACCACTTTAAACTTCTTTGTCTCATTTATTTTATCTGTGATTAAATAATTAGATACAATTTAATTTTTTACATCAACAGTTGCTACTCTAATACAGAATCCTTAACCCATCTTTTCATAATTGGTCCAGTGGCTTCGAAGGTGTGGTATTTCTTCAATGGAGTTATGGGGATCAATTAGTTACCAGCTACAATTCATGGCTATATAATCAAATAGTGGTTGCAACCAGTTACTCCTGATTTTTCTAAATGGTTTTACAGGTTTGTCCCTCTTAGTATTATCTAGGAAATTTGGTTAATTAGAAATGAGGCAAATTTTGATTCAAAACCTATGAAACATTTCATTATTATTGAGAAGTTTATTCAGAGAATATTAGATCATGATCAAAGAGTTATCTTCAAAGGAGGTCATAGAGAATTTGATCAGGATACTTTGAATATCTTTAATATTAATCAAAAGTGGCATCGTGACAGAAATAAAGTATTCAAGCACTGGGTCCCTCCTAATCCAGGTAATATTAAAATCAATTGTGCTGGAAAAGAGGAGTTTAGTAACAGTTATGGAGTAGGTGAGATAATGAGAGATGATCAAGGTAGATTATTAAGGGCTACATCCATATATGTTCAACAAGGTTCCCATTCATCCTCATGCCATCACACATAGATTTATATGTGCTCTTCCATATTTCTAAAATAATATACACACGAAGTACTTTATCAGAAACTTATATACATCATTATTCAAAAAGTTAAGTCACAAATCCATATTCATGGACTTAAAGAATATTCAAGACATATTAATGCCTATTAAAACCCCACCATATAATATAGTTATTCTTTAATCTACAGACTTCGTTGCTATATTGGTCTCTAATAGTTCAACAGTTACACGAGTCCATATTTATAACTCCCTTTACTCCTGTACCAGTAGTGTTTCGTAAAGCTATATTCATGATATCCTTTTACAATAACATCTTGCTGAGTTTTTTATGTTGTAGGTGTTTTTGGAATTTTTAATAGTGTACATTTTTTTATCTTTTTATGGCTTTTGGCAAATTCCAGTTGACTACCTCATCTCTATAGCTGACTATATCATCTTTTACTGAACTTTTGGTCTATTATTTACCATTGAATACGGTTACTACTAGTTTAACTAACATAGTTACATTTTATTATTTGTAGGCATAAACATGGCATACCCGGCATACTTAGTATTCAAAGTCTTAAATCCATGTGTTTACACTTTATGGCAAGAAAAACAAGCACAAGTTAATGGATATCGAGGCGTCGTATTTAAAAAAATTGAGTCCATTGAACTTGCTCTGCAGGCGTACTTCGAGTACCCCCACGGCTGATTTACCTAGACTTCACGAAGCCTATCCACCGCGTGGTGACCCATGGCCTAGGTTTAGAATGATTTGTTTCATGTTCATGACATTTCATGTCATCGAAGTGTTGTGTCGTTATTTTTTTATTTTATATTTTATTAAATGTTCATTTTGTACTTGGCACCCAAGAAGGGTTTGTTTGATGTTAAATTAAGTTTAAAAAAGTTATATGTGTATCGGATATTTGTAATCTCGAAATTATAAATGAAATGTTGTTGAAAGTTTTAGACTTGTTACATGTTCATGATATTTATTCTACTCTCATCATTTTATCATTTTGTGACAATATAAAGATTTTCATAATAGCTCTAACCGCATTTAATAAATACAACTTTTGTAACTGTTAATAGCACTCACAAATATTAGATTCGTAACTGCTAATAGTAGTCACAAATATTAAACTTGTCACTACTATTAATTTTGTAACTGCTGACAACATTTATAAATATTAGATTCGTAACTGCTGACAGCGGTTACAAATATTAGATTCGTAACTGCTGACAACGGTTATAAATATTAGATTCGTAACTACTGGAAGCACTTACAAATTGGGGGTCATCAGTCATAACCCCCATAGTGGTTATAAAAAATTTTGACTGCTGTTAGGGGTGATAATTATTGTCTTGTGATCGCACAAATTGTGACCACAAAGAGCAGTTATAAAGGTCATTTGTAACTTCTATTAGCAGTTACAAATATCCTTTTTTGGTGTGGTGGTTTAAACAAGACATAAACTCGTTAGAATGAAATTCAAGTTTCGTTCGAATGAATTTATACTTCATTCAAACGAATTGAGCATTTCATTCGAAACAGAGTTCAAAAGGACATACAATGACGCTACATTATTAAAATTCATTGGAGGCTCGTTAGAAGGATGGTTAAAATGAGATTGCCATCTCATTTGAACGAACTGGGTTTTCGTTTGAATGAGATGAGATTCGTGTCTGAATGAGGTTTGTTTTTGTTTGAACGAATTTTTTGATTCGAAATTCATGTTTTTGTATTTAAGGCATTTTGGACTCAGATTTTTAAGGACTTTTTGCGAAAAATGTTTCTCCCCGTGTTTGCAAAAGTTCCTAACAAAAAGACATGTCTTTAATGTTTCAAGATCTAAGTCTCATAATTAAAATGCTTTGATATTTGGTTTGGGGCACCAAGTTTGATTCTTTCATATTAGAATAACTTGTTTAGTGTGTTGGACTCTGATTGTAGTGAAAAAGTGGTGGAGTTCGTGTTCCAATCCGTAAATGGTTGCTGAGGCTTCATCGGTGGATACCAAGGCACGCACAAACTTGTCTGTTGTGGACACTTATGTAGGTGGAATCTTGCGTTGCCCTGTGGAGGTGCAATCAATGGTAGAAGAGAGTCAAGGTTTGTGGGTTATCCAGTCCTTGATTGAGTATGTTGTCTACTCTTTATAATTATGTATCATAGTGTATTGTCTGGCCTAGTTATCCGAGGTTTTTCCCTTAGTGGTTTCCTCGTACATCGACGTCTTATGGATTGTTTATTATATTTTCTTAATCACCATAGATGCATGCTATTGGGTTAGAAATATTAAATTTGTCTAATGAATTTTCCCGCAAGATTTGTTTAAAATTTGGTGCAAATTAAAATTGAAAAAAATTTGAAAAAAAACTTTCCCTAAAGTATACACAGTACGCGCACTCTGATTTATGCAGCGTGATCTCAATATTCATCAGAGGCGAAGGATGTAATTGATAAAGGACTAAGACTTCGTATTAGAGTATCATCCCGACAAGGCCAATGTGATGGTCAATTCTCTTAGCCGAAAGTCTAGTCTCACTCTTGTGGAGATGAGGTTCCATGAGGTGAAAATGATCGATGAGTTACAGAAATTTGATTTGCACATCTAGAAGGATTATGATAGGGCTAGTCCAGTCATTCACCAAAAGTTCTTAATACCCAATCATGTAATCTCGAGTTTGTTTAATATCGAGACCGTATTCAAAATGGGGAAGTGTTCAACAGTCTAACGTAGATAAGGACTGTGGGGTGCGATAGGAGGGTTGATTGATTGTCCCTATTATCAATGAGCTTTAATAGGAGGTGATGGCAGAGGCCCATCACTCATGATTTAATATACATCCTGGTGCCACCAAGATGTATGAGGACCTATGTAGAGATTTTTGGTTGTCCTTCATAAAGAGGGATGTGGAAACGTATATAGCCAAGTGCTACACTTGTCAATAGGTAAAGGTTGAGCATAGGAAGACAACATGGCTATTGCAACCACTATATATGGAGTGAAAGCGGCAGCATATCACGATGGATTTTGTCAAGGGTTTACCACAGTTTGAGCATGGTCATGATGTAGTGCAAATTATAATGGATCTATTAACGAAGTCTGCACACTTCTTGCCAATCAAGGTCACTAACACCGTGGCTAAGTTGGCGAGTTTGTATGTCTGATAAATAGTCAAACTTCATGGTGTCCCATTCTTGATCATCTCAGTTTAGGGATCCCCAGTTTATATCTCAGTTTTGGAAGAAGTTTCGATAGGAGTTGTGTATCGAGTTGAATATGAGTATGGAATATCATCTTGAGATCGATAAAAAATCAGAGTGAACTATCTAAGTTTTGGAGGATATGCTGAGAGATTATGCTCTCGACTTTCTGGGTATTTGGGTAGAAAATCTGCATCTGGCAGAGTTCGCTTACAACAATAGTGATCAGGAGATCATCAAAATAAATCTCTATGAGGCTCTTTATGGAAGGCCAGGCCACTGCCCAATTTATTGGGCTGAGGTAGGTGGGAAATGTCTCACCAATTTAGAATTTATTCAAGAGATGACGTAGAAGGTTCAGGTAATCCGACAGAGAATCTTGATGTCAAAGAGCTGTCAAAAGAATTATGTCGATAATCATCAGGTATCCTCAGAGTTTTAGGTGGATGACCATGTGATGCCGATAGTTAGAAAAAGAATAGGTAGTTAATAATTCGGGGAAAAAGGGAAGCTGGCCCCACGATGTATCAATCCCTTTGGAATCCTAGATCGGATTAGGGATGTGTCGTACCTCTTGTCGCTGCCTCTACAATTGTCCCAACTTCATAACGTGTTCCATGTATCAATGTTGAAGAAGTATCTTTATGATCCTCGACATGTCATCAATTGTAACCTCAATGAGTTAGAGGAATATGTCACATTTCCAACATGATTGATAGGTATTCTTGACCATGAGGATCGAGTCTTGCGCAATAAGGTCATCCCCTTAGTAAAAATTCTTTGGGAATTGCAAGGTGTTAAAGGCTATAATTGGAAATAAGAGTCTGAGATGCAAAAGAAGCACCCAAAAATGATCCCTAGTTGGTTATTCTTATTTTGGGGATGAAATCTTCTAAGGCGGGGAAAAATATAATTCCCATGCCCTCGATTTATCTCTTTCCTTGTAAAGTTGTTATTATGAATGAATATTGAGATTTAATTATCGTTCTAGCCTTCATACTTGTCGAATCGTGGTTTCCATAACTTAAAGTTTAATTCAAGGAAAATAGAAGTCGTTCGAATAAGGTTCGAACGGGCTTCTAACGACCTGAGTTTGATCGATTCCTCGCTCTCTTTGGAATCTCATTAGAAGGGTTATTTCGAACGAAGGAGGAATCTCGTTCGAATGAGATTTAAAATTCATTCAAATGATCACATCTAAATTTGATCGTTTCGAGTTTTCCTTGTGAGATGGCATGTTTTGGGCCCTTGAATTGATGGTGTGTAGACATCTTGGAGCATTTGATGAATAAAAACATGTATACCATGTGGGGGAATGAGTTTTTAATTCATTTATGGGCTTATTTGGGGTTATAATGAGAGATGGATGGTGGGTTTCCTCTCCAACATTATTTCAGCATCTCTCTCTCTCTCTCTCTCTCTCTCTCTATATATATATATATATATATATATCTCTATCTCTATCTCTATCTCTATCTCTATCTCTATCTCTATCTCTATCTCTATATCTATCTATCTATCTATCTATCTATCTATCTATCTATCTATCTATCTATCTATCTATCTATCTATCTATCTATCTCTATAAGTTAAAGAGTTCATCCTATTTCCCTAATCATTTTCTACCATAGCCACACATTGCCACCACTTTGTAACACCATTATACACTAAGTACAAGCCTTGTTTACCATCTTTAAGCATTCTCAAGGGTGGAAGTAGACAGAGCCAAAGCTTGGAGGAGGAACTTTTGAGTTATTTTGAAGAGTTGTTGGAGTCTTTGGAGCTAGGAACTTCCATCTTTATCCTCTTAGTTGTCACCTCTTCAAAGCATAAGGTAGGGTTTTCCTCTTCATAAGATTTCAAGGTTTCCAGATAATAAAAATGTGTAGGGTGCATGCTAAATAATATTTAATGTCAAAAATGAAATTATTTGCTAATATTGTAAAGTCTTACAAAAATATAATTTTAAAGAAGACAAACCCTAGATGGGTCTTTTATGAATAAAATGGCATTTTACCTTGAAATATGGAAGAAAGCATGAAAAATGTAAATCCATGATTTACATCTTGTTTAGTGCATTTTTAAGGAGTTTCTAGGCTTGAAATCCTCTTTAACATGTATGGAATCATGTGGTAAGATAGAAATGGTATTTTAGACTTGATAAATCATGTTGGAATGGGTTTTGTGAAGAAATGAAAAAAATGAAGGAAAACAACCCTAAAAATTGTGTTATGAATATTGTTAGAATGAACAAAAATGATGTTTGAAGTCACATGTGATGATAGGGAAAAGTTATGGACATTTGGTTAAAAAAAGTGTTGAGTGATTAAATGTATTTTATATGGTAAATCATAAAATGATGAACATGATTTTCAACATAAAATCATAAAAATTATGTTTGGAAAGGAAAGGTTGATTTTTAATGCCATAATAATTCGAAAATGTTTTTTGAAAACTTACAAGGAAAGAAAGGAAAAAATGGTGATTTTGACAAACTCGAGGGTCCTAGTGGTTGGACTCCTTATTGGACCTTATAGATCATTTTTTGTTGAAAATGAATGAAATATGTAAAATGACACGTGGCAAAGTGAAATGGTAATATAGACTGTAGAAATGATAAAATCGATGTAAATGGTGAAATAATGTGGAGATTAGCTAAAATGTTAACACACATTAATAAGGACTTGGATGACACTGGGATAATTAAGGAGGGTTCGGAGCTCTGGGGTTAACGATCGAAAATCACTGGCCAAAGCATATGATAGCACATGCGACAATGTGGAGCCCATTAAAGTATGCAGATATTTGAGGATTTCGAGAAAAGATCATGGAAAACGGAAAAGATAATGGTTGTGCCAAAAATGTAAAAGTGAGGCAACCTAATGAAATGTGATAAATGGAGACTAATGAATAAAATATGATTAATAGCCTCTAGACCCGGTAAAGGGTGTATGCAATGATTAAGTGTGAGTATGAGCTCATCTCTCGAGGGCATTACATGGTAGTTTCATTAATACATGATAAATTGTTAAACATTTTTGGAATTGATGAAAATACATGTTATATGTATAATATTTCATAGAAAACGTATACCTTAGTATTAACCAGCATGCAGAGTGTTCGCTTACCCCTACTTTTTATGTTAAAACCCCAACCCCTACCCTACGTACCTCGAGTATGGACTTTGGGAAGGACGCGAGTAAGGCCCTCAGATGGAAATCAACGTCGTTAGTGCTATGTGATTTTATTTAAATTACCTTTTGGCATATTGGTAATTCGGGACTTTTAAACACTTTTATTTGGGCCTTTGGCCATTATTTGTAATAATACAGGGATGAATATGGTTTATTTCTTAGCTAATTGGTATCGAGAATCAAATTGTATTTTTTTTATAGATAAACCTTATAAATTGACTTAATTACTTAAAGTGGTCACTTCCTTTCCTAACTTAAAATCGGTAAATTAGTCTTTAATAAATAGTTCAACTAATAAGGGTTTTTCTTAAATAATAAAAATTAGAATTTCTCCCTCCCCCTTTAACTCCTTGACTTGGTGGGGGTTGACCCAATGGTGACCCAAAGCTGGGTCAAAGCATTACAATATTAAATGGCTTTTACACACGTAACAATGAATGATTTCCCTTATAGGCAAGACGCATATCGTGGAAGTCATTCCAAAGGTGGTAACCCTTACACTAACCTCCTGATGTTTATACCCTATGACACTCATACGTAGTTTGCTGGTTTCAACACAAAACTCTCCCAAAATTTTGGTTCATCTTACCTGCGGCCATCCCCGATCCTCCCGGCGGGCGGGCGGAGTGAGGATCCTAGGTCCCGCGTGTCCCTCTCGGGAGCGCTTCGGCCGCCGCATTGGGTGAGGTGAAAAATATATAGAGAAGGAGTCGTCAGTCTATTTTATTCAAAACAGAAAAAAGAAAGGGATCCATCCCGAAGGACAGCATCCAAAGACATACTGATACATACGAAACCAAAATGATTCGAAAAGGGTACGGAGGCTAAGTTACGAAATGGGAAGGTGTTAGGCACCCATTCAGCCCTTACGGTCTCTCATGGGTTTTTACTGTTTTCCTTTATTTTCCCCGTGATATGTGTGCATGTGTATATGTAGTGGAGATAGGAGTCATCGACTTGTACCATGGAAGGGGTAAAGCGAGTCATCCATAGGAATGTAAAAATGATGTTAGAAAATAGGATTTACGTGATTATCCTTACGTTGATCGTTTTGATGAAATGACAACGCATGTGGAACAATATGCCACTAAGAACATATATATGTACATATAGATATATGTAATATAAGAGAGTGGAGTTTAGAGGAAAAAGAAAATGAGAGAAAAAGTAAAAACAAAGGACTCGAGTCTCGGGTTTTACCCCGAGATGCCTACGTAGCCTATAGAGGCATCAAAGTCCACGTAGTTCGTATGCAAAACGAGGGGTGGGGTTTATCCCATAAATCCAATCAGGGGATTCCCTTTTTTTTGTGTGTGTGTAGAAAAAGTGTTTTAGTTGTGAGAAAAGTGTAAGAAAAGTGTGAGAATTTCTGTTTGGAATTTATGAGTAAACCCTCTTTTTCTTGCTTTTTAGGTTTTTTATTTGTATGAAAATAAGAGATGTGCAGTAATACTAAATAAAAAGTATATTAGGATATGTGAGATGAGAGAATAAAATTTCTAAGTAATAAAACAAGTTAATAGAATTTATGAGAATTTAAGGAGAGAATTGAGAGAATTGGACCTTCTTGAAGATCTTGAATGTTGGAGAGCAGCCCTTGCACTTTGATGATGATGGAGGGTAGTTAATTCACCAAGTTTGATGAAAGGTGAAGGTTGGAAAGGGATTTTGATGTGGAAATCATGCTAACTTTGAGAGAGGTTTTCTGGATTTGCTGAGAGTGATATCTATCAGATTTGGTCTCCCTTTGCAATGATGGCAAGGCCTCCTTTTTATAGGACCAGGGGATTGCCGATCGGCATAGCCATGTTCCTACCAATCAGCAGGTGTGTTTAGGCACACTACCAATAGGCAAGGTCTGAGACCTGCCGTTTGGCAGTGTCTTTCAGGCCTTTTCAAAAAATCGATCGTAAAATTCAAACCGTTGATCCGAATCGTGTACGTGGTGAACCGTTGGAAAGGTAATTCAGATACCTTCGAAAGTACTTTGGACTGCTCCCGAGTTTGGGAGTTTACTTTGGGTCAAATATGTCTCGAAAGCACTCGTCGGCCCTTTGGACGGGGGATCGTCGGACACAAACAGATCGTTCGTCCGTATGGTAAGTTCGAATGGAACACGAGGTGGACCGTTGGAAATTTTAGGAGATGTACTTCGACATTCCAAAGAGTTTGCTCCTATTCGGGGAGTTGAATTTTGTCAACCGGGCCCTGGAAGTGTTTGGTGAACTCTTGGAGTAAAAGGGATTGTTCGTCCGTACCGTAAGTCGGAATCGTTCACGGGATGGACCGTTGGAAAGGGGTTTTAGTGCTCTTTAAAAACTCATTCAGTGTCGGTCTAGATGAAGAGTTGACTTAGGTCAAACAAAGCCTGGGAGTGCTCGATGGCTTTTAGGTTAGGTTTTGGGAGAAAACGGCTCGTTCGTTCGCATGGTAAGTTGAAATTGTGCACAGGATGAACCATTCGAAAGGGGATTCAAGGCCCTTCGAAGATTCATTTAGTCTCAATCAAGCTGAAATCTTTGACTTTTGGTCAAACAGAGCCTGGGAGTATCTGATGGCTTCTAGTTCAGTACTCGAGATATGTCTTGGGTTTGTAGTGATGAAGGGAGGTGATAGGGACCGAAGGAGAGTTTAGGGGTAACAGAATGGGGAGTCTATAGAGCCCCTCGATGGGTGAGTTTAGATAAAACGATAGTCATCGACTAGACTACGTATAATGCTTTGAAATAGGATGACCAATTCAGAGGGTCGAGGCCGATTCTGAGGACCTAAGGGAGCAAGGATGATCGATTCAGAGGGTCGAGGCCAATTCTGAGGACCTAAAGGGGGAATACTAGGGATGACCAATTCTATAGGTCGAAGCCAATTCTAAGGGATTGAAGATGAGGGTGATCGATTCTGTGGGTCGAAGCCAATTCTACGGGCTTAGAGATGAGATGACCAATTTTGTGGGTCAAAGCCAATTCTATGGGCTTAAGGATGAGATGGCCAATTCTGCGGGTTGAAGCCGATTCTGCGGGCTTAAGTTGAGATGACTAATTCTGCGGGCTTAAAGATGAGATGACCAATTCTGCGGGTTAAATCCAATTCTGCGGGCTTAAGGTGAGATGACCAATTCTGTGGGTCGAAGCCAATTCTACGGGCTTGGAGATGAGATGACCAATTTTACAGGTCGAAGCTAATTCTGCGGGCTTGGAAATGAGATGACCAATTCTGCAGGTCAAAGCCAATTCTATGGGCTTGGAGATGAGATGACCAATTCTGCAAGTCGAAGCCAATTCTGCGAGCTTGGAGATGAGATGACCAATTCTGCGGGTCGAAGCCAATTCTGTGAGCTTAAGGATGAGATGACCAATTCTGAGGGTCGAAGACAATTCTACGAGCTTGGAGATGAGATGACCAATTCTGTGGGTCAAAGCCAATTCTGCGGGATTAAGGTGAGATGACCAATTCTGCGGGTCGAATCCAATTCTGCGGGTTTGAAGATGAGGGTGACCAATTCTGGAGGTCGAAGCCAATTCTGCGGGCTTGGAGATGAGATGACCAATTTTGCAGGTTAAAGCCAATTCTGTGAGCTTAAGGATGACATGATCAATTCTACGGGTTGAAGCTAATTCTGTGGGCTTGGAGATAAGATGGCCAATTCTGCGGGCTTGGAGATGAGATGACCAATTTTTTGGGTCGAAACCAATTCTACGGGCTTAAGGATGAGATTACCAATTCTGCAGTTCGAAGCCAATTCTAAGGGCTTAGAGATGAGATGACCAATTCTTTGGGTCGAAGCCAATTCTGTGGGCTTGGAGATGAGATGACCAATTCTGTGGGTCGAAGCCAATTCTGCGGGCTTGGAGATGAGATGACCAATTATGCGGGTCGAAGCCAATTCTGCGAGCTTAAAGTGAGATGACCAATTCTGTGGCTTAAATCCAATTCTGTGAGCTTGGAGATGAGAGGACCAATTCTACGGGTCGAAGCCAATTCTGCGGGCTTGGAGATGAGGTGACCAATTCTGCGGGTCGAAGCTAATTCTGCGGGCTTAAGGATGAGATGTTCTAAGGGAACTCTGTCGGGTAAATTACCTCGTGACTTTGATTTGAGCTGGGGAGCTGATTGTTGGGGGAATCCTCATATCTTCTGGAGATTTTGCCATGTAATAGCCAATTTGATGCTGTAAATTCCACTGGGGAAGTGATTAGGTGGTCCAGGTATTGAACATATTGCTTGGGGAGGTCTGAGACCATTGGGGTATAGGAGGTGATCCCTAGAGATCCCTCGGGGGTTTCGCCGGGAGGAGAATCACTTGGCTTTTGAGAGTTTCACTGGGAAAATAGGGGTTCTGCTTGAGGGAGTGTGAAATTTTCTTGGTGAAAATGTTCTAAATTCTTCCTTGGATTTTTAGGAATTTTCTGAGAAATTTTCAAGGCTTTCTGGTATTTTTTGGGAATTTTTATACGAAAATTTTAAGGGGGTGCCGGTCGACATGGTACAGAGGGTTCCATTCGGCAGTGGCACAGACTTTTTGACTGCCTCGAGAAGGTAAGGGGTCAGTGTCGATCGGTGGGTAGGGGTCAATGTTAATCGGTATGACCCTTGGAATCCTATATAAAGGGGCGAATTCCCTTCATTTTTCACAGCTTCTTGCTTTCTTTCTTTCTGCGATTTTCCTCTGTAAATTATTCTAGCATTCCGATCTTTAAGAAATGGCCGCCTTTGTGAGCACTGCAGCACGTAGGGAATGGTTGACTATCGATGACTGGGTGAACGTGGAGTGGAGGGCTAGGGCGCCTCTTACTTTGGGGAGTGAAAACTCCTTTGATGCATTCGAGTCGGTTACGGATGAGCTGACCTTGTTGCGAGAGTCGTCGCGTCATCGTACCTCGAGGGTAGTGAGCCCCAGGGGTTATGTAAGTAACATGACTTTTGGCTTTCTTCTCTTTTTGGTGATTTTTCCTTTTCTTCTCGAATTTTAACAAGGTTTCTTCTTTTGACAGTCTAACATCTCTTTGAAGAACATGAGTGCCCGTGGGATGACGGGGCTTAAGGATGTCTGGGAGCATCTTCCTCCTGTGGTGCATTGGGTGGTATCCTCAGCGGGTTTTGGGAGGTTGACGTCTGTGCTGGATGAGACGCCTCGTTCGACAGCGGTCTTGTGCGCTCTGGGGGAGAGATGGTGGGATACTACCCACACCTTCCATTTCAGTTTTGAGGAGATGACCATGACTCCCATAGATGTGCAGCAGCTGCTGGGGCTAGATTGTGATGGAGAGCAGATAGAGGTGGATCGTACCTTGCGGGTCAGGTCAGAGGCGGTGCGTGCAATGCTTGGTGACGTAGTGAGGATAGTGTCTGGGGATTCTATTCGGTTGTTCTTGATGAAGGACGTTTTGCTGAGTAGGGAGGTTGATGTGGAGGACGGGTTGTAGGTGAGGTAGATGGCCCTGTTGTTTATATTATTGGTGCTGGGAGGTTTCATCATGGCGTCGAGCGACGACGTCGTCCACTTGTGGTTCTTGCCATATTTGAGGATGTTTTTTAACATCCCTCTCTATGATTGGGGGAGACTGACTTTGGTGACCCTCTATTTTTCTTTGGATGCATTCAGCCGGTGCTGCCGGTAAACTTTTACTAGAGCCACGTATCTCCTCGAGGTATCCTTTAATTTTGCGCATTTTTCTTTCATGCATTTGCATTTTCCTTATGTGTCTCTTTTTTATTGTGAATTCCTGTCTTTGGTAGACATGGTTCTATGAGGTGATTGGGTGCAATACCCAGCTGATCGCTTTGAAGGACAAGCCTGTTGGGGACTTCTGTCGATTGTATTGGTGGCGAAAGCCCAATCGACAGTCAAAGAGATCTTTTTCTCTGGAGGTTGTGCGTCAGGTCTTGAATGGCCTGACTAGTGATAGGGTAAGACTCTTTCTTTTTCTGTCTTGATTTTTGTATATTTTGATTCTATTACTGACTTATGCCTACTTGGGGATTTTCATGTGACTTT
This sequence comes from Sambucus nigra, assembly GCA_949130495.1. Lineage (NCBI taxonomy): Eukaryota > Viridiplantae > Streptophyta > Magnoliopsida > Dipsacales > Adoxaceae > Sambucus > Sambucus nigra. Next base: position 418,496,096 of record OX422221.1, on the reverse strand, counting down.
TAACCCTTGGGGGACAGCGGTTCAGGATATGGGGGCGACTGGGGTGAACGTACAGCTGCGACGCTTACTTGCGCATGAGTTGGTTCGACGGATTGCTAAGGAGGAGGTGGTGGGGCCACCTGCACAACCTCCTACGTCCATGAGGCGGGAACGGCTGTTACCGGAGGATGAGAGGATCCGCGAGTCCTACTTATTATACACTGATACGGCCTCACCATATGACTAGATGGACTTTGTGACGAGCTGTTTGATGGTGCCCAATATATATGATGCCTTGTCTTTCCTTCCTGCGGGTACGAGTCGGGCAGTGGGGTCTTCCCACAGCAGCAGCGAATTCGGAGGTTCCTTTTGTGAAGTTGCACACTCCTTCATACAACATTCGACGGGCCTATGGAGGGATGGTGCCTATGCTGCATCGCCCTCATGCGATGGATCCGGAGGAGCTGGGTTTGACAGAGGAGGTCCTTCATCCTACGGTATACCTTCTTCCTCTTTTTGGTTCCTTTTATGTTTTGATCCCTCTTTGATACTGATTTTTCCTTTTACTTGCATCAAGTCTAGGTGTCGACCACTTGGCTGAGGGATATTAGAGACTGGATATCTTCGGCGACTGCCCACATTCGGGATGCGGTCCCGGTTCCTTTTTTCTTGGTGTCGTCTGCTTCATCCAGGGAGGACTCTAGCTTGGGTAGCGGTGGTGCATCGTCTCGCCATAAGGGAAAGAGAGCGCATCGCAGGGGTGGAAGCTCTTAGAGAGAGGGATAGAGGGAATGTGGGTTCGGGCTGAGTGCCGTTGTTTTTTCTTTTATTTTATTTCCTGCAAAATTTGATGTAACACAGAAGAATATATATACAATGTAATGGAGTTTTTTTTTATTAATGGTGAATGCATGCACATGCGCTTTTACTTTTCTACTGAGACGTTAAAAAGAGATATTTTTGGGATTTTGGAGGAAAGTTTTAAAAATGAGAAATTATATAGGGGTGGAAGAGGATTTTTGAAATTTTGTTGAGAATATCAATTTATTTAGCTTCTAATTTTGACAAAAGAGGAAAAAGGGAAATTTCCAAAAATAAGGGGTTGTCGATCGGCAAGCCCCTTGTCCTGCCTATCGGCAGTAAACTCCTGTCCTATGAATTCAAAGTTTTGGTTAGTGCCCTCTTCAACCTTTTTTACCTTGTGGGGTAGGATTCCCTTCGATTTCTGCAGGGGTTATGTCTTTTGTGAGGGTTCTCAAGTATAAAAATGGGTAAAGGGTGGAGTGTTTTCATCACACCTTTACACTCTTATTTTCTTACTATCTCCTAGTCTTGCAAAATGGCTCTCCCTGGTAGCATTGAGTTAGCTAACTACCTCGAAGCCTTGGAAGCGATGTTCTCTTATAATATCTACTACGATGCTTTCAACATGCGTCCGTGATGTTGTTCATGTGGCTGTTGGAGAGACTCTGCCTAGTGACTCCTTCGGAATACGCTTTGTAAGTTGTACCCAACTTCTTTTCGTGCCACATCATCAGTGTTGCCTTGAATATTGAGAGCTGGGAAAACTGGTTTGTGGAGCACAAGGCTCTAAATATATATTGGTCAGTGCCTTGGTGAGGACAGTTGCTTCCTATTCTGGAGCTGGGGGAATACTCGTATGTTCGGCTGGTTGGTCTCAGACAGACCTCTTTCTATTTCCCTTGACGACTTCTGCGTCAATTTGGCTGGGATCAGGTCGTGCCACCTCGGACACTAGAATTCTTTCTGATAGAAGATTTGACTGAGCATCTACATATGCGTCTTGGCTCTTTGTGGGAGAATCGGTGTCCATCGACCCGTCCCTCTCAGTCTGTTAGGAGAGTTTGGCATATCTCTGTGGATTATATGAAGTGGTTATGGAGAAGGGTGGTAACCAAAATATTGGCAATGGAGATTGGACAAAGGTGGCTTGTCTTATTTAATACGATGGAAGGAGGTGTTGTGGTTTTTCCGAAGCTAGTTCGGGCTTATCGGTCTATGGAGCGCCTGCGGCACTCCATTCAGGCAGGGAAATCTTGGGGACCCTAGCATGCAGATGATGGTGATGGAGCGGGCTCCTCCGGTAGTTGTAGATAGGACTCTTGGAGAGTTTATAATGGGGAATAAATGTGGGAATTTTATTTTGTCTTTTTTAGGAAGGTAGGGGGAAGGGAGTTCATCCGTTCCTTTTTGCCATGTAATTTGTACCATAATTTTTTATTAGTGAAATAAATAAGTTTTTAATCATCCAACTGTGCCTTTTGATGAGTTTTGTATGTTTGAACTATCTATACCGATCGCAAAGGCATACATAATCCTTTTGTTCAAGTGTATGTTAGAATGGACTGTCGTTCTCGGAGATAAGAAAAGAATTGTATTTTGTGAAAAAGAAAGCGTAGTTCTCATGTAAGGTGTATGAGTTGCCTACATACCTTTGGGGTTTTTAAAAAGTTTTATTTGTTTGAAAATGGTTTTTTTGCAGAGGATCAGGCCCACGTAGTTCTGGGTAGAAGTAAATGAAGAGATTTTTTTTAAGAATAGAAGGGAGATGAGAAGAGTCGTAGCGCACCGAGATTTCGGACTAGGGGTAGAACTTCTTGAGACGTTCCAGGTTGACTGGATAAGCCATCTCTTCCCCATTTAAGTCGGTGAGCACGACGGCACCGCCGGACAAGATCTTCTTGATAATGTAGGGGCAGCTCCAATTGGGCTTGAATTTCCCTCTGGGGTCCCAGATGGGTTCTATGATTTCTTTGAGGTCTAGATCCCCTTCTCGGACACCGCGATCCTTGACTCTTTTATTGAATGAACGCGCTATTCAGCGATGGTACCCTTATATATGGTATAGAGCTTTCAATCTCCTTTCATCTAGGAGGGTTAGCCCGTTAAGACGACTTTGGCACCAGTCTTCTTCGCTGACCTTTCTCTCAAGCATGACACGCAATGAGGGTATTGTAACAACTCGCGTAATTTTTGGGTCGCGTAATTTTTGGGCTATTTTAATTAATTTTTGGAAAATGGATGAAAATAAAGTTTTTGATAAAATTATTTTTATTGCTCAAATATGTTGGTTATTATTTTTAAAGGCGAGAATTTCAAATGGTTTTGAAAACGGAGTTAAAACGGATTTTAAAATGATTTTTAAATGTTTTTAACTCTTGGAGTTGTTTTGACTTCCAACTCTTCATTTCTTTGCCTTATTTAAAGGAGTCTTTTGGATTCCAACTCTTCATATCTTTGCATTATAAAAGGAAGTCATGGGCAAACTTTTTAACCTACTTTTGGCACAAATTTTGATAGCAAATATATTTTATATTCCTCTTCTTTTTATATACACATTGGCCCTTGAGATTTGTGAGTTCCAACCTTATATTAGAGGTGTTCTTGGGACTATTTTGTTGGAGATTCTTGGAGGAGCTTTTGTAGATCTTTTGTGTTGATCTTGAGGATGTGATCGTTAATTTCTCATCATGGTTTGAGGTATGGGGTTTTACACAATATGCTCCTTAAATCTCGCGAGTGTCATTCTCTTTGAATTCTTGTTAATTAAACTCATATTTGAATTGATAAATTCATTGAAATCTGGAAAATAATTGTTGAAATTATTTTGATTCATGTGGTATCATTATATTGTTAATGAGCACGTTGTCATGAGATTTTAATATGGCACGGATGTTGGGCACCCGCCAAAGTTCCTGTTTCCCGGGCTATGGCTTGATAAAGCATATACGGATGTGGTGAGGCCTGGTGACCCGGTTAAAGTGTTGTTGAGAAATTATAATGATGAAATGCTATTGAGATTTGCATTTTGATTTGAATATTTGTACTCCTGTTGTTACGTTTTATTCGTTTCTAATCAGTATTTGTTGAGCATAATTTCTTGTCGTATTGTGTACTTCCCCATATTTTCTTTTAGTGGAAGGTTAGCGCGTATTTTGGGGCGCTATGGAGATTGATTTGTATTATTTTGATGTATAAAGCTGTGGAGATTTGTATTTTTTTCGAGTTAGTTATTGTATTTTTAATTCGAGAGACTTGTTGTAATTGAAGAGATTGAGATTAGTGGATTTATATTATTATGAGTTTATTTAGATGCTCTATACCTTGTCACTTGTGGATTTGGATTTATTTTATCGCATTAGTGCTCCGTTCGCTCTCCCCGGGCGGGCGGGGTGTTACAAATGGTATCAGAGCTTAGGTATACGGCAACCCTCGGGTCTTGGGTTTTGGGTTTATTGCATGGTTAGCAATTTTTGGAGATAGAAAATTTTAGGTGATATTCGTGATAAGTTTCGAGATTAGAGGTGAGGAATTTATTGTTGGGAGACGTTATTTATTTTGGAGATTGTTGGCCTGATTTTGAGAGTTAGACATTCGGCGAATTTCGAGGGAGAAATTCCATTGTTAGTGGGGAAGTGTAACAACTCGCGTAATTTTTGGGCTATTTTAATTAATTTTTGGAAAATGGAGGAAAATAAAGTTTTTGATAAAATTATTTTTATTGCTCAAATATGTTGGTTATTATTTTTAAAGGCGAGAATTTCAAAAGGTTTCGAAAACGGAGTTAAAACGGATTTTAAAATGATTTTAAAATGTTTTTAACTCTTGGAGTTGTTTTGACTTCCAACTCTTCATTTCTTTGCCTTATTTAAAGGAGTCTTTTGGATTCCAACTCTTCATATCTTTGCATTATAAAAGAAAGTCGTGGTCAAACTTTTTAACCTACTTTTGGCACAAATTTTGATAGCAAATATATTTTATATTCCTCTTCTTTTTATATACACATTGGCCCTTGAGATTTGTGAGTTCCAACCTTAGATTATAGGTGTTCTTGGGACTATTTTGTTGGAGGTTCTTGGAGGAGCTTTTGTAGATCTTTTGTGTTGATCTTGAGGATGTGATCGTTGGTTTCTCATCATGGTTTGATGTATGGGGTTTTACACAATATGCTCCTTAAATCTCGCGAGTGTCATTCTCTTTGAATTCTTGTTAATTCAACTCATATTTGAATTGATAAATTCATTGAAATCTGGAAAATAATTATTGAAATTATTTTGATTCATGTGGTATCATTATATTGTTAATGAGCACGTTGTCATGAGATTTTAATATGGCACGGATGTTGGGCACCAGCCAAAATTCCTGTTTCCTGGGCTATGGCTTGATAAAGCATATACGAATGTGGTGAGGCCTGGTGACCCGGTTAAAGTGTTGTTGAGAAATTATAATGATGAAATGCTATTGAGATTTGCATTTTGATTTGAATATTCGTACTCCTGTTGTTACGTTTTATTCGTTTCTAATCCGTATTTGTTGAGAATAATTTCTTGTCGTATTGTGTACTTTCCCATATTTTCTTTTAGTGGCAAGTTAGCGCGTATTTTGGGGCGCTATGGAGATTGATTTGTATTATTTTGATGTATAGAGCTGTGTAGATTTGTATTTTTATTCGAGTTATTTATTGTAATTTTAATTCGAGAGACTTGTTGTAATTTAAGAGATTGAGATTAGTGGATTTATATTATTGTGGGTTTATTTAGATGCTCTATACCTTGTCACTTGTGGATTTGGATTTATTTTATCGAATTAGCGCTCCGTTCGCTCTCCCCGGGCGGGCGGGGTGTTACAGGTATTTCCAGCTCCACGGGTAGGACTGCTTCCATGCCGTATAGTAGAGAGTAAGGGGTAGCCCCAGTAGAGGTTCGAATTGAGGTTCAATAGCCTTAGAGGGCGTACGGAATTCGTTCGGACCAATCTCGACAGCTTTCGATCATCTTGCTGATAATGGCTTTGAGGTTCTTGTTGGCAGCTTCAACTGCACCTGTTGGTCTGAGGTTGGTAGGGATAAGATTTGTGTATTTGAATCCCATATTCATTGACCACCTCTGTGACTTTTGCCTCGAAATGCAACCCGTTATCTGACACTTTCTCGTGCAGGACCCCATACCAACAGATAATATTTTTCTTGATGAATTTGGCCACTTTCTTGGCGTTCAGCACTGCGTATGACTCAGCTTCGACCCATTTGGTGAAGTAATCAATAGCAACTAGGATGAACTTATGCCCGTTGGAAGCCTTCGGTGTAACCTTCCCTATGTTGTCGATGCCCCAGGTGGAGAATGGCCAGGGAGAGGTCATGTTATATAATTCGCGCAGAGGCAAATGCTGAAAATTGGAGAACTGTTGGCATTTGAGGCATCTCCGGACATAGGCGGTGAAATCCTGGGTTATAGTGGTCCAATAGTAGCCTTATCGAGTGATCTTTTTGGCAAGCATGTGACCGTTCATGTGGGGTCCGTATTCCCCACAATGGATCTTCTGCATTATCTTTTTAATGTTAGCCCCAGCGATACAATGCAAATGAGTTCCATCGAAGTTCCTTTTGATCAGTGCTTTATGACAGATGATGTACTGGGCGGTCAGCCTTCGAAGGGTTACTCGATCTTTCTTGTTGGAACCCTCGGGATACCTACCATGCTTGAGGAGGCGCCAGATATCATAGTACCAGCAATTGGCTAGCGAGGGATCTTCTGTGGAGATAAGCTCAATGTGGTAGCAGTGGGTTGGTTTGTCTTGCTTTTGAATAAGGAAGGGGCTCATTGTTAATCCTTCGGGTATGTCAACCATGGAGTCCAAGGTAGCAAGGGAATTGGCTAGGTTATTCTTTGCTCTAGGTAAGTAGTGGAAGGTGATATCTTAGAATTGGGAGTCTAGTTCTTCTAAGTGGGCATGGAAGGGTTGGAGCTTCTCGTCCTTAACTCTCCATTTTCAGAGCACTTGACTGATGATGAAGGCAGAATCCCCGTAGATGTCTAGGCATTGAATACTTTTCTTAAGAGCAACCTTGAGGCCTACCGTGCATGCCTCGTATTCAACCATGTTGTTGGTGCAAGGTAAATCAAATTTGATGGTGATGGGAGTGTGGGTGTCATTTGGGGCGATCAGAAGTATCCCAATGCTATATCTCTTTTTATTGGCAGCGTCGTCAAAGAACATTTGCCATCGAATATTGTCCTCGGCAGTGGAGAGGATGTTTTCATCTGGAAATTTGGAGATCCAGACATCGGCTTCATCCATGGGGTAATCAGTGAGGTAGTAAGATATGCCTCTTACTTTAATGGATTTCTGCATGACGTACATGATATCAAACTCGGCTAGGAGCATCAACCATCGGGCCATTCGGCTAGATAAGGCGGGTTTCTCAAGCAGATATTTGATGGGGTCCATTTGGGATACAAGTTTGATGGGGAAGGCAAGCATATAGTGCCATAACTTTTGGGTGACCCAGATAAGCGCAACACATCCCTTTTCCAAAGAAGTGTAGTGAACTTCATATCCTACCAATTTTCAACTGGCATAATAGATGGCTATTTATTTGTGGGAATCTTCATGGTATTGGGCTAACAAAGCCCCAGCTGTAGTGTCGATTATGGTTAGGTATAGGAGCAAGGGGAGACCAGGCTGTAGTGGTATGAGTACCGGAGGTTGGGTCAGATATTGTTTGATTCAGTCAAAAGATTCTTGGCATACCTCATTCCAAACCTTAGTTTAATCCTTTCGGAGGAGTTTGAAGATAGGTTCGCAGATGGAGGTTAACTGGCTGATGAACCGGTTGATGTATTGCATTTTTTCTAAGGAAACCTTAGACATCTTTTTATGTTCGGGGATGTGGCATCTCAAGTATGGCTTTTATCTTGGCGGGGTTTGCTTCTATCCCTTTCTCACTTACCATGAATCCCAATATTTTTCCTTTTGTAATGTCGAAGACGCATTTATGTGGATTGAGTCTCATCTGATACTATCGCAGTCGTTTGAAGAATTTTCGGAGAGCGGGAACATAACCTTCTCTAGTTTTGGACTTGATAATCATATCATCCACATAGAACTCAACTTCTTTGTGAATCAGATCATGCAGGATGGTTGTGGTAGCCCTCTGGTAAGTATCCCAGTGCTCTTGAGGCCAAATGGAATAACAGTGTAACAAAAGGTTCCCCATGGGGTGATGAACGCCATCTTTTCTTAATGGTTTAGGTGCATTTTGATTTGGTTGTATCCGGCAAATCCATCGACGAATGATTTGAGAGCATGACTGGCTGTGTTGTCTACATTCATGTCGATATTGGGTAACAGATAATCATCCTTTGGAGATGCTTTGTTCAAATCTTGGTAGTCTACACACATCTGAACCTTCCCTCCTGATTTTGGCACAGACACTATGTTGGCTAGCCACGTGGGATATTCGATCACACAAATGAAGCCTACATTCAACTATTTGACCACCTCTTCTTTGACCTTGAGTGACTATTCGGTGCGAAGCTTTCTCAACTTTTGTTTGACCGGCTTGTAATGTGGGAGAGTGGGAATCTCATGCTGAGCTATTTCAGGATCACTGTTTGGCATATCGTCATAGGACCATGCAAAGACATCCAAGAATTCCTTTAGCAATTCTTCGAGTTATGTATGCTCATGCTCGTCGAGGGTAGCCCCTATCCTAATCTCGCGCTGTTGGCTACTAGAACCGAGGTTAATAATTATAGTCTCTTCTTTATTGACTTGAACATGATTATGTTGTTTATTATTAACCTTATTTAGATTAGTTATGAATTTTTCATTTGTAAATTCATCATCATCAAAAGTTTGATTAGAATTCAAATAGTTAATGTAAGTCACAACAAGATACTCAAAATTTTCGTTTATTTCATTAATAGGATAAATAGCATTGAGAACCTCATCATAGGAGGACTATTTGAACAAGGATAGACAAAAGATGAAGAAATAGGGTAAACATTAGGATTAGTGGAGATTTCAACAGGTAGAACTGGCATAGCATGCCAGTTGAGGAGAAGTGTATCAGCAACTTTAATCAGTTGGGACGGATCTGGTGATGTAGTGCTTGAGTGAACCATGCAGAGTGTCAGCCCTAGTGTCTGTAAGTTGAAGGAATATTCGAAGTCACTTTCCTCAATCTCTTTGGTATCTTTGATAAGCGGTTATACATGGTGTTGGGAACTCTCAACCCATGGATAGCTGTCTTGGAAAAACATCTCCATTCCAGGCTTCATCTTCTTATCTGTATAGTCATACCATGGTTTTGGAAAGCCGTAAAAGGGTAAGTCTTCGCCCTCTTTGATGAATCGTCCATTCAAGGAGTCACCTGGGATAGTCTGAATGCAGTATAGTCCTCTCTTTGGTCGAGACTGGAGGATCATTCTGAGCTCTTACTCTGATGGTTGATACCCCAAACCATAAGGAGGGAAAGCTTTCTTCATTTCAATCGGCTTGAGTATACCTTGTTATCTTTGTCTTAGCCCCAGTCCGGGCATGAAGTGCATGTTTCTGAACATCTTAGCCACATTGACATTGCCATGAGGGTTATATTCTGTACAAACCCTTTCTTTGAGGTCGTCCCCTACCGGGAGTAGAAGTGGTTCAACTCAAAATCCTGATAAGAGCATATCATTTTACCCGTATTGTATCTCAAGGATTGGATTACTAGTACTTGCACCCTCGGTATTGTCGTCATTGCCCAAAATGGTGATAACTCGTTCGTCGGTAAAGAATTTTAATTTCTAATGGAGTGAGGAAGACACGCCCTTGATACTGTGAAGCCAAGGTCATCCTAGCAACAGATTGAAACAAGCAGGGATGTCAACAACTTGGAATTCGATGACAAAGTTTATAGGGTCAGTCCCTATTACAAGCTTTATGGATCCCATCACCTCTCGATGGGTATTATCGTAGGCACGTACAGCAGTGAAGGTTGGAGCGAGGTCTCTTTCTTTTAATCCTAGACATTTGAAGGTTCTCAGTGGGCAAACATTTAAGGCAGATCCATTATCGACAAGTGAGAGTGGTACAACCCTCCCCATAGCTTCGACGGATATGTTGAGTGAATGATTGTGGTTTGGCCCAATCTTGGGGATTTATTCTTCAGAAAAGGATAGCATTCGGGTAGAGGTCAAGGATCCGACCAAATTTACTGCTTCTTCTGGTGTGGTAGAAGGAGGAACTATGGGTCCAATGAGAAACTTGATCAAAGCATTTATGTGCAGCTGAGAGGACATGAAAATCCCCCATAGAGTGATGTTAGCTTGAGTTTTCTTCAGTTAATTGAGGATCTTGCTCTCCTCGAGGGTCATTTCTGGCATAGGAAGGTTTTCAACGCCCTTCCCTTTGTCATAGGCTGGTAGTGAGTTTAGGATCTGGTAATGCCTCCCTGATCTGGTCATGTGATTTACTGAAGAAATGAATAATATGAATCCCGTTTCCTCATCAACCTCGAGTTGTTCTGCTACCTTGTTTATTTCTCCGAGGAGTTCCTCAAATGATATCATTCCACACATGTCGGCTATCGGGCCAATTTTCTTTAAAGCCTGTTCTTCATTTGAGTCCTCAAACTCTTCCCCCCATCCAGTGGCAATAATTATGTTTTTCCACGTGAAGTCGATGCATTCCACAACTTCAACGGCTTTTTCATACAAGTCTTCCCATTCTGTGGCGATATGTGAAGGTGAAGGGACCAGGTGCCCTTATAGCTTCAGAGCATCAAGTAACTCAGTCATATTGCAAATATCATTGGTTTGCCTGAATATCTCCGCCATAACCTGGACAACATCATCTAAGTTGACTTCATCGGCCGGTACTACACAATTGTCTGATTCTCGAGCCCATTTTCTTACTTCCAAGAACAGCGTACTGAACCTTTGGCAATCAATGATCATCTGTGAGGGAAATTTCAGCTCGAACTCTAGGAGTTGGTTTAATACTTCTGATAATTCCATACTTCCATTTTCAGAACGGGTACGGACAGCGATGCATGCTCTGGTAAGGAGTGACAGTGCCTGATCAGCGAGGCTAATAGGGTGTAGGAGGAAATATGGGTAAATTTAGAGAGGTTCAGGAGAGTATATGGGTGTGATTTGAGTTGAGGGATCAAATTCTGGGTTCTTTTCTAGAAAGATGGCATTGGTATGATTTGGGAGTGGGTTGTGAGCAGTGTTTGGATTAGGATTGGCTGGTGGGGCGATGGTACCCCGGTCAATTAGACATTGGATTATGTTTCAGAGGTGAAAGCATTGGTCAGTGGTATAGCTAGAGATTTGGTGAAAGGCGCAATGAGCATCTGCCTTGAAGTTCCTTGGGAGTGTATTTGGCAATGGACGAGGGTCCAAGGGTTTAATAAGGTTTCGGTCCAACAAGGATTGATAAACTTTAGAGAGGGGATCATGGAGCTCAGTGTATTCCTTTCGAACTGGGATAGGGCGGATCTTTGGTGCCCATGATATGGTTGGTTGAGAGATGTTGTTGATGGTTGAGACTGCAGCACTGGCAAACTTATCATATTTTATGGGGGAGAACTGTCCGAACACCTTCTTTGGTTCAATATCTGTTTTAGCTATACCTTCCTCGATTTCTACTCCTGCTTCTATGAGAGCTCGGAAGTGGGGATAGTATTGTCCTCCCATGGTTGCTCAGACATGGGGTAAGAAGTTCTTCCTTACTATGCTGACTTGTTCTTCCTTCGAAGGTCGATTGGTCATGGTTGCTTCTTTTTCCCTCCATCGGGCTATGAAGTTACTGACTGATTCCCCAGAGTTCTGTTTGAGGAGCTCTAAATCACGGTGGGTAACCTCAAGCTCTTCATTGTATTTTTACTGTGACATGAACTCTCGAGCTACACCCTCCCAGCTACGAATTCTGAACTCTTCGAGAGACAAAAACCATCAGAGGGCGCTATCCCTCAAAGTTTGCTAAAATAATTGGGCCATCACTTCTTCAGAAGCCCCTAGTAGAGTCATAGAACGGTAATAACTGCGAAGATGAACAATTATGGGTCCACTTCCTTCGAATTTCTCGATATTTGGCATCTTGAACTTCTTAGGTAACCTCGCTTTAGGATAAGGAGACATATGGGTGTATTCCATGTAATTCCCAGAGATTCTGACTTGGTCAAACTTATTGGTGAGCTTCTTGAGGTCCTCTTTGACTTTGTTCAGCTCTTTTTCTTTCGGATCAATGATCATAGGCAAGTTAGCCCCATGCTGGGCAAGGTTCAACATTGGAAGCTGGGTGGGTGGAGGCCCATTTGCAGGAGGGGCACGTGGAGCGGCCTGATATTCTGTGGGAACCCAGATAGGCTCGGGGGAATCCATAGCACAAGGAAATAGGGCATCGGGCTCTTGAGGAATGGGAACCTGGTTTCGTTACATCTCTCGGACCTCGGTTTGGAGGTTATCAATCTTGGACATAAGTTGAGCTAGGACTGCCATCAGATTCGGCTGCACAACGGGTACTTGATTTGCATTCTCTATGGAAGGCGAATGGATTCTGGACTCGAAAGAAGTAACAGGGTAACGGACGGAACTCCGGGGTGATTTGACTGAAGACCGAAGCCAATAGGGAGCCAGGCCAAGAGTTTGCGATCGACCTGAGAAGATGCAAACAAAATGGGATTTATTTTTGAGAAAAAAGGATGAAATTTTTTTCTCTTTTTTTTATGGAAAGACAAAATATTTTTGGATTTTTGATAAAGAGATGAGAAATCTTTTTGTCTTTTTGATAAAGAACGGAGAAAGTTTTTTTATTTTATTTTTTTCATAAAGAAAGGAGAGACAGTCTTAGCATGATTATTATAATTATTATTTTCTCATTTGTATTAAATTCTCCTAAATGTAAAATAAAATGCCAGACGGGACCCGAGACTGGAAAAGTTGGGTTTGTAATATATGCAAAGCTATGGCTGGACGTGTGACCAGGCTCATGGACATGATCCCGTTTTAAAAGTGCACAAAAATTCGGGCAGCAGGCCGACCCAGAAGTTTGGCAGAGTTTCGGGTAGAAATCGGCAATCTAACATGTGTGTCCTAGGCTTGACACCTATATGCGGGTGTGCAGTTGGTTGGGTGAATCGGAAAGGGTTCCCCCCTTTGGCGTGACTTCCACGATATACGTCTTGCTTTTGCAAGCAATCGATACGTGTGGACAAGCAATTTGATATACCCGAGTGTACGTGAATTGCCTCAATATATACCTCGTGGGGATGGTACGTGTGAGAGCAAATTCGATATACTCGGCGTACATGAACAAGTTCCCTGCAATATACCTCCCGTTATAACTTAGGTCAAGCGGTATAATGCGGGGGAACCGTTCGATATACGTCGAAGGTACTTGGCCAATGGAAGGTGAGAGTCATATCACTTAGACTAACTGCGCCCTGCCGGACCAACGCCCATCACGAAGTGACCCTCCAGTTACTAGGCAAAATTTGGTCAATAACAATGCTCTTTGGTGATGTCGTGTGAATCACGCATGATTCTCTTATTAGTATCTTATGATGAGAATGGCTTTCTTGATTATGCCAAACAGGGAGCAAAGTACAAGTACCAATGGTACACCAAGTATGGATGGGTGATGCGTGCAACATATGGATATATGTGATCCTAGGTGCACGTGGTGTGAAGTTTACATGGAGAATTTTTCTACAAGTGTGTGAATACAAGCATAAGTATGGGGTACACATGGAAGAAAGGGGAACATGCAAAATGGGGGAAAATATAAACAATCATAATATCCATGTAAATAGAGTCTAGCTCTCAAAATGGTAGTCCCCAGCAGTCGCCACTGTGGCCATCCCCGATCCTCACGGCGGGTGGGTGGAGTGAGGATCTTAGGTCCCGCACGTCCCTCTCGGGAGCGCTTCGGCCGACGTCATTGGGTGAGGTAAAAAATATAGAGAGAAGGATTCGCCAGTCTATTTTACTCAAAATAGACAAAAGAAAGGGAGCCATCCCGAAGGACAACATCCAAAGACATACTGATACATACGAAACCAAAATGATTCTAAAAGGGTGTGGAGGCTAAGTTACGAAATGGGAAGGTGTTAGGCACCCATTCCTCCCTTACGGTCTCTCATGCGTTTTTGCTATTTTCCTTTATTTTCCCTGTGATATGTGTGCATGTGTATATGTAGTGGAGATAGGAGTCATCGACTTGTACCATGGAAGGGGTAAAGCGAGTCATCCGTAGGAATGTAAAAATGATGTTAGAAAATAGAATTTACGCGATTATCCTTACGTTGATAGTTACGATGGAACGACAATGCATGTGGAATAATACGCCACTAAGAACAAATATATGTATATATAGATATATGTAATATAAGAGAGTGGAGTTTAGAGGGAAAAGAAAACGAAAGAAAAAGTAAAAATAAAGGACTCGAGTCTCGGGTTTTACCCCGAGACGCCTACGTAGCCTATAGAGGCATAAAAGTTCACGTAGTTCGTATGCAAAATGAGGGGTGGGGTTTATCCCATAAATCCAATTAGGGGATTCTCTTATTTTTGTGTGTGTGTGTGTGTGTGTGTGTGTGTGTGTGTGTGTGTGTGTGTGTGTGTGTGTGTGTGTGTGTGTGTGTATAAAAAGTGTTTTAGTTGTGAGAAAAGTGTGAGAATTCCCGTTTAGAATTTATGAGCAAACCCTCTTTTTCTTGCTTTTTGGGTTTTTTATTTGTATGAAAATAAGAGATGTGCAATAATACTAAATAAAAAGTATATTAGGATATGTGAGATGAGAGAATTAAATTGTTAAGTAATAAAACAAGTTAATGCGAATTTATGAGAATTTAAGGAGAGAATTGAGAAAATTGGACCTTCTTGAAGATCTTGAGCTTGAGCTTGATCTTGAATGTTGGAGAGCAGCCCTTGCACTTGAATGATGATGGAAGGTAGTTAATTCACCAAGTTTGATTAAAGGGATGATGAAACGTGAAGGTTGGAAAGGGATTTGGATGTGGAAATCACGCTGACTTCGAGAGAGGTTTTCTGAATTTGCTGAGAGTGATATCTATCAGATCTGGGCTCCCTTTGCAATGAGGGCAAGGCCTACTTTTTATAGGCCCAGGGGATTGTCGATCGGCATATCCCTATTCGTGCCAATCGGCAGGTGTGTTTAGGCACACTAGTGATAGGCAGGGTCTAAGACCTGCCATTTGGCAGTGTCTTTCAGGCCTTTTTGGAAAATCGACAGTAGAGCGCGAACTGTTGATCCGAATCGTGCACGGGGTGAACCGTTCGAAAGTTAATTCAGAGACCTTTGAAAGTCCTTTCGACCGCTCCTGGGTTAGGGAGTTGACTTTGGGTCAAATTTAGCTCGGAAGCAATCATCGGTCCTTTGGACGGGGGATCATCGGACGCAAACGGATCGTTCTCTCGCATGGTAAGTCTGAATCGCACACGAGGCGGACCGTTGGAAAGGTTAGGAGTTGTACTTCAACATTATAAAAATTTTGGTCTGGTTCGAGGAGTTTTCTTTGGTCAACCGGACCCTAGAAGTGTTTGGTGACCTCTTGGAGTAAAACAGATCATTCGTCTGTACCGTAAGTCAGAATCACGCACGGGATGGACCGTTGGAAAGGGGTTTCAGTGCCCTTTGAAGACTCATTTAGTCTCGATCGAGATGAAGAGTTGACTTAGGTCAAATGGATCTTGAAAGTGCCCGATGGCTTCTAGGTCAGGTTTCGGGAGAAAACGGTTCGTTCGTCCGCACTGTAAATCAGAATCGCGCACGGAACGGACCGTTGGAAAGGGGATTCAGGTCCCTTCGATGATTCATTCAGTCTCAGTCGAGCTGAAGACTTTTAATTTTGGTTAAACGGAGCCTGGGAGTGCCCGATGGCTTCTACGTCAGTACTCGGGGTATGACCTAGGTTTGTAGTGATGAAGGGAGGTGCTAGGGACCTAAGGAGAGTTTAGGGGTAACAGAATGGGGTCTCTACATTACCGCCTAAATTTTGTGTTATTTTAACTTTTTTAAACAAAATCTTATCCCTGAGTTTGGAAACAAGTCAAACCGAGTCTTGTATCGCGTATCCTATTCTTTCCCTGACTCAGGTCATGTTCAACATTTCACTTATAGCCTAGGTGCAACATTAATACAAGTGAAACATAATAATAACAATTACAATGGGAGATTTTCCTTCCTTCTCTTCTCAAAATACCAAAAATATTTCATTCTCTTTTCAAAAATATAAATATATTTTCTTTTCTTTTCAAAGACACCAAAAATATTTCCTTCCCTTTCTAAAAAAAATAATAAAAGTATTTTATCTTTCTTTAAAAAAACACCCACAAAATAAAAAAATATCATTTTTCCCACAAGAAATAAAAATCCCTCTCAGGAGCAATCGTACACAATAGTTTGGCTTGCCTCCCTAATGGCTTGTATCTGCTATCAATTCACCCTAGAGTTATATGTCCCCATCATCTTTATTCCTTCTAGAGAACCCTAATCATAATAAAAATGTCCAAGTCAACTTGATGATAACACTCGCTCTTCTATGCTCAGCGCCAAGATCGATAGTCTTCAGAAAAATACCTAAGAGATACCACGGAACAAGGATTAGAAGCCTAAGGATCCTGAACCTAATGTTGCCTTCCGTTATGCCATGGGTTCACAAGTACAAGAACATATATGGGATGTGGAGGAGTATAAAAAATTTCCTTATGCTTTGCATGTCCTATCGATTAATAGGCCATTATCAGCTCAATTGATAATGTTGAACCTTGCCCAGACATGGATAATTTGTTGATACGTATTCTGGCTGATCCCAATGAAGAAGAATTAAACTAGGTTAAGGAAAACCTCGGGTTACTATCCAAAAAGTTTGACCAAGTAAATATTTTAGGGAACTATATGGATTATACTCACATGCCTTCCTACCCAAAGGCTCGATTGCCAGAAAAGTTCAAAATGTTGGACATCAAAAAGTTTGGAGGTGTCTGGCCTCCCATTATACATATTCACAACTATCGACACTCCATGATCCTATTAGAGGCCACTAAAGATATAATGGCCCAGATGTTTTAGCAAACTCTTAAGAAAGCGACCTTCGAGGGTACTTGTCAATGGAGGAATTTCAAATTTGTAGTTGGGATAATGTGGCCCAAGAATTCAAGGCCTAATACAAATACAATAAAGAGTTGGAAGTCACTCATCGAGACCTCAAACTACTTAAGAATAATTCTGGAGAGCAGTCAACAGCTTTATCAGTAGGTGAAGAGAAAAAACCACTACCATTTGAAACTGACCTTCGAGGAGGAACAAGTGAGTATCAGGAAGAATAATTTTCCACCATGGGTACAAACCTCAAAGGGAAGCCAATACTAACCACACTTTAAAGCCCTCCAACAGGAAGGGGTTAAAATCAAAGAGAGTGTTAGTAATCAGAAAGTCGAGTCTGAGACGAAGAAGCTCATAAGGCAGTTCATTCCTTGCAGACTAGCTTATATCATTTTTTCAACCTTGAACAACATTTCTCAGGCTACTACATCATGGGTGCTAAAGGATCATCTTGATACAGTTAGAAATGAATACACCGAACTCAATGCCCCCTCTCAAAAGTGCTTCAAACCCTATTGTCAAGGAATGTCACAAAGCCTTTGGGCACTCGTCCATTGCCAGACCCACTTCCAAGGAACTCTAATCATGACACTCATTGTGATTTGCATAAAATTACCAAGAATACCACTGACTAGTGTTTACACCTAAAGAATTTCATTCAAAGCCTCATTGATAAAGGGGTTATCACTCCTAGCGACAATCCTAAACCTAATACTACGCAAAACCCCTTACCAACACACCAGAATGGTGTAGATGCCATTCTTCTAGATGAAGCCCCATATTTTTTCCTTCCACTAGAATCGAACCCATTAATACACTTGATCCATCTCCCAGTTCCCTAAACCCTTTAAAATATGTTTTTATATCCTTCTGCACCCTGAAAATGCTCCAGAAAAACCCCTATCCCTCATAACAAGGCCCACTATCATTTATCTGAAACTACTTGGAAATGGGGAGTTTGGAGTTACCAATTGTTTGGATTATCTCAGGGTTTTTGGGCTGAAGTTATTGCATAGAATTACCATCAGGAAAAATAGTTATAAAACAATTAACAATGTCTACATGAACTCCTGAAAGTGGGCTTAAAAATTGGTTTGCGTCAGAAAAGGAATTCAACTTAAAAGTATTGTATAAGTCATATCAGATAAATTCGTTAAGGAGAAAGAGATATATACAACCTCTAGAGTGCTTACCATCTCAAGACTCAAGGGATACATGGTTCCTTCTTTCTAACACTTCTCCATTGAGTGTGAAGATTTGTACGATGAAGTAGTTAGTTAAAGTCATAGAATGCGTAGATTTCTCTTAGAAAGGATATATTGTTGCCATCGGGATGGGTGATGACTCAGACCCCTCAAACGATTAAAATAGTAAACTTGATAATCAGAATACTGGCACACTTGCCTCCTAGTGTAGGATGATTTCATTTGGAGAACTACTATCAGTAATAATTAAATATCCACCATTCCAGAATTAGACGTAGACGTGTGGTTTATGTTCTTCCCAATCTCCGTAAATTATATGGACTGATCAGGCCAATATTACATAGATCTTATTATTACCCCAACAAGTAAGCATGCATATAATGAGAAAAGAGTTTTTAAAGAACTCCTGATACCAGAAATTTCAATTAAAGAGAGTAAAGTCCTTGAACAACTTAAGAAGACCCAAGACAATATTACTTTGTGCTAAATTTTCATGTTTGCCCAGTTGCATAGAAATGCTTTGATGAAGCTCCTTATCGGACCTATATTTCCTCCTCCTCCTACACCTGAAGAAGCATTGCACATGGTTGGGATTGTGATCGCGATGAGGCTTCTCATTTAATGACGAATAAATTCTTAACAATGTTCCTGATCACAACCATGCCCTTAATATCTCACTGGAGGTAATAGGAAAGACTATTCGTTGGTACCTGTTGATAACGGATCTAATTTGAAAATTTTCCTATTGAGAACTCTCAATTGTCTAGGCATAAAAGTTAGTTTTCTCACTCCCACTTCCGTCACTGTATGCACCTACGATAACACCCGTCGAGAGGTCAAATAAAACTCACACTAGGGAGTGGTCCTATATGCCACCAAATCAAGTTCCAAGTCATTGATATACTATCATGCTCTAATTTTCTTCTGGTTTGTTATTGTCTTTATAGCATAAGGGGAGTGGATTCTTCCCTCCATCAAAAGTTAAAGTTCTTTGTGAATAACAAAGTCATCACCAATATTGGAAATAACGCTAACTTCGATGACATCGGCACAAGTAACCCGATTTTGGAAATCCAACATGGAGCCAATGACATATTGCTCTCAGGTTTAAAAATATATCTGCTTCCTATCCGAGTAAGGGATGAATTATAAAAAATATATCCGTTTCCTATCCCAATAATGGATAAATTAAAAGAGAGAGTGTGTCCAGAGTACAGTCCACACGATAATGTCAATGTAATCCAGATGTTCAAGAATATGCATTTCATACCCGTAATGGGACTGGGTCATAGACAATAAGGGATCCTCGAACCAATAGTCCTAAAAGAAGTCTTTCCTCCACACGGTTTAGGGTATTAACCATCCCAATATATACTCATGGATCTTAGCCAGTCATCCCAAAAATGATTGATAAAGAGAAGATAAGTAATTTCTGATGATTCTTTGAACATATGTTTTATTAGAGAAGGTGAAGAATTCCCATATCATAGCTTCCCTGAACTGTGGTATTACTCTGCTAAGAAGAAGTTGAAATTAGGATTTAAAATCTTCTTTCAAGATAAGATAACTTGTATTGAAGGGACAAAGCATGACGTAAAGCCTTTAACCATAAAGACCTCTGATGCAAGTTCCTCTGACACTGAGAGCACTAACAATAAAAAAAATAACTGAGAAGAGTAGCAACGATGAATCATTCAACTTCCACACACTGGAGTCGGATCTCCGAAATCCATAATAAAACTGACTCATCTAACCCGTCTAGGAATCTTGCCCCTACTAATAAACTATATATCAATGGGTATAGTGTCCTTATTAAACTAGATTTAACCATCCAAAACCTTGTTGTTTACCTCGTGAAAAGTAAACCTGAACTTATCCCTTCTTTTTCTTTTACTAATATTAATGTAAACAAGACCTCCTTTAATGAGGTTCTCACTGCTATATTTCCAGAAAATGTTTATAATAAATTGAATAAAGATTTTAAGTGTCTTGTTGTGCCTTACATTAATTGCATTGATTTTAATCAAATAATTAATGAAAATGATCTAATAAATGAACAATTGTTAACTAATCTCAATAAAGAAAAAATTAAGCACTATAATTGCATTCAAACTAAGGATTACGAGACTGTTATTATTAACCTTGAGCAACAATCCATGCGAGATTAGAAGTCAACACTCGATGGGAATGAGCAGTTGAAGTTTGAGGAAATCCTTAAAGAATACATGGACATTTTTGCATAGTCCTACAATGACATGCCTAACATCGACCCGAAGATTGTACAACATATATCACCCATTGATCAATCAAAGATATCCCTACTTACCTTAAGTGTAAGTTTGTAAAGAAAAAATTGAGAAAACTCCGCCTAGAGTGTTCTCTTATGTTCAAAGATAAAGTTGTTAAACAACTGAAAGTGGATTTTATTTTCATAGTCGAGTACTCGAGACGACTTGCCAATATTATCATTGTGCTAAAGTTAAGTGAAAAAGTCCATATGTGCATTGACTATAGGGATCTGAACAAAGCTTCCCCAAAAGACGATTATCCATTTCCCAGTATTGACACAATTATTGATAATATTACCAATCACGCCCTCAAAACATTTGTTGATGGTTTATCCGGGTACAACCAGATCAAGATGCATCCCGATCACCAAGAGAAGACTATCTTCACTACGCCTTGGGGTACATATTGGTACACCCTCAAGTCGTCCAGTCTCAAAATTCCAGGGTTACCTACCAGAGAGATTCTATAACAATTTTTCATAATTTTTACCACAAAAAGGTTAAGGTCTACTGTAATACCCCGTATTTTTGACTATATTTATTTTGGGATTAATTAATTAAATTGCGTATTAATTGGAAATTAATCCGGGTTATAAATACTAATATGATGCAAATTGGTATTTGATTATGTACATATATGATTATATATGTATTTGGTATTATAAAATTTATCGTGGGATTTATATACGGCAATTTGGAAATTTTGTTGAGACGCGTGGGACCGCCGCGTCACGGTATAATATTTTGTTTATAAAAGTGAGTTTAAAATCTATAATCCGTATGGTCGTTTTGAGTGCACCAACGCGTCCGGAAGGGTCGAGATAGTCAGAAAACACAAGCCGGGGGTATAGTTTGGGTCCCGGGGTATCTTTAGGCCATTCCGGCACCATAAAGGGTATTTTAGTAATTTGGTATTTTTGGGTAATTAAAAGTGACGAAAATTGAGAGTTGTAATCTGATAAGGAATTGACCCAACCAACCCTTATTAACCCAACAAGCTACGGAGGTTTATTAAAATTAGGTTTTCATAAGTTTCCCCAAAAGCAAACCTTAGCCACCATAGCTTTTTAGAGAAGAAAGCTTGGAGAAGGAGAGAGAGAGAGGAATTCTGCAGAAATTCTACACCGAATCCACACCAAATTCAGAAATCAAACCAAGGCAAGTGACTTTATTTCATTTAAATTCGAAGAATGTCTTTTCCATGTTAGAAATTGAAGAATCTTGATTGTTCTTGAAAGATTAAAAGAAAACCCATGAAATTTGAAGTTATTATTGAATGTTGGGATAGGTTTGCATGTAGAAACATTGTTGGGAGATTTAATTTCGGAGATTTCATATCTAGGTGATGTATAAACGAATTAAAATCTGGGAATTTATGATGAGAAAAAGTTAGGGTTTATGTTCTTGAAGAAAATTGGGAATTAATGTAGAAATTGTGATTTAATGATGTTTAGAAGATATTAAACCCTTTAATGATGTTAGTATAGCCCCTTAACATGTTTGAGGATGATTAGAGAACTCAATATATTGTGGGAACGAATTTTAGAAGAGGTTTGAGGAGTAAAAATGGTGAAAAACGAATTGGGGAAAGATCTGGGCCGAAACTGGCCACTCGTTAGAAGCAGCCCCCAGGTCGTTCGAACGAGCTCGTTCGAACGAGCTTCTAACGAGTTGACCAGTCGTTATTAACGAGTAGGATTTTCGTTCGATATCTCGTTCGAACGAGATGTCGTTAGAAGGGTCAGTTCGTTCGAACGAACTGGGATCTCGTTCGAACAGCCTCGTTCGAACGAGACTTCTAACGACCTGACAGTCCAAACTCGTTCGAAGCCTCGTTCGAACGAGACTTCTAACGAGTTGACAGTTTGGTCCTTTTTGGACTGTTTTGACTTTTGGAGTCCCGGGAATTGGTTCAAGGGTAGTGTTAGTATTCCTTTGATGATATAGTGATTGATTTGGGACTTTTGGGTTATTGAGATGAGTAAATCATACACGAGAGTTATATTCAATGAACCGTTTGGGTTGAGACGTGAGTGTCTACTACGATGTGAGGATAAATTATGACACGTATAATTATGAACCGGAATAAAATAAGTTGTGATAATTATAATTAGTACGAGAGTGCAATATGTACTACGAATATAATACGGTATTACTAAAATGTGTGTTTACTTAGTATTGATATATGGATTGTATGTATGACATACCTACCATACTTGCTATCACGGGAGGTTTCGTTCGCTTAGGACCCTCTAATCCTTGTGTGCCTACGGGGGGGATATAGACTGGTACCTTGATGAACATAGGTCATAGAAAGACTTATTGTGATATTAATAAGTCCGCTGACCATGGGAGCGTAGGTATGTGCGTGACCCATGTGATGGTGACTGTGTTCGCCTCCACTATTTGTGATTTGTGTTATCTGAACTATTCTTGAGAGATTCGGAATATGTGATCCTTATGTACGTGATGTACCGGGATGGATAGCAGAGTATGTGTGCACTACAGCTTAGATTGCGGGGTGCTTGTATTGTATATTTATGAGATGAATAATATACGTTATATTAATGGGAATCCTCATGTTAATGTTGTAAAAATATTACGGTATTGTTTCGAGTTATATAACGAGTTAACTGATAATTATATCAATGGCATATTTAGTAACTGAGTTTACGTTAAACCTCTATTTAATTACGAGCGTTGTTATGTTAATTGGAACCGAGTAAAATGGGTAGAACCTTTGGTAGTCTAGCTAGTTACGTTGTCACTCAGCTAGTGGAAAGGGTAGTTATAGATGGGTACTTACGTTAGGAGTGCACAGTTAGTCGAGAGGTAAGAATTTAATGTGAGTGCACGTCCTAACATGTACTTTGCATTTAATGTTTTAAATGTTTTTAAAGAACTTGCAGGTTTTTAAAATGATTTCCACTTTCGGGCTCTGACCCATTTGCTTTCAAATATATTTTCTTGTAAAACCATTTTAGGTGCCCAGCCACAGGGACACCAAGCATAGGATACTCATTCAGGTGACGAGCTGTAGCTGCTTGTGGAAGCTACAGGGATTTGCATGTAGACGCTTCTATCTTTTGGATTCCAGAGTCACCATCTATCCGTTGTAGGGCATGTTGCCCATTTCTATTTAGAGACATCATTTTTACATTTCAGTTTCCAGACTCTAGCATGTATTGCTCAGTATTCAGTTTTAGTTATTTATTTCAGTTTACTTTTCAGTTGTGGGATTCGTATTGAGGAGTTTTTCCTCCAGGTTTTATTTACATATTGTGATGGTTATCCGTTTTACTTCAGCATGGTGAATGGTGTTATTTAGTTATTCATTACTTCTGTTGCATGTTAATCAGATTTAATAAAATTTGGCACTTACTTTTTAAATACTAGGTGGTTAGTAAAAATAAAACGTTTTCGACAGTGATGCTATTAACTGAGCCAACTTGGCATTTTGAATTAATTTTATAAAGGAGTAGCTACCCGGTGTTTAATTAGTCGGGGTGTCACAGGTGGTATCAGAGCATCAGGTTCTAGTGTCCTTTAGGATCTGTACGGCTATTATGTTTCCTCTACGTTTTCTTTGATATAGAGCCCTATATTTTAGGACTGTTGTACTCTTATTGTGTATGCTTCGTTCTTCAGCTATTTTAAGTTTATAAACCGTGAACTTATAAACTTTGTTCTTATTTCAGATGCCTCCACGACGTGCACGACGAGTTCCCAGGAATGCAGTTCCCGAACCCCAGCCCTCTCCAGTTCAGGGCATGTTGAGCGCCGCTGAGGTTGCAGCTATAGTAGCTCAAGCGGTGAACGCCGCGATTGCCGTTATTCAGCAGGCACCACCACCGGCGCCGGTTGCCGTGCCAGTACAGGTTAATGCATTCCCGTCTGCTTGGGAACGTGTACGAGACGCTTTTCAGAAAGCGCATCCGCCAGAGTTTGCAGGTAGCTCAGATGTGGTAGTCTCGAGCCAATGGAGGAAGGACATACAGAGGCATTTGAGGATGCATGAGTGCACTGACGTTCAGAAACAGGTGCTAGCTACTTTCAAACTAGTGGGATCTGCACTACAGTGGTGGGAGTCTATCACCACTGCGGAGGAGAGGGATACCCTCACGATTCAGGAGTTCTGGGTGCGGTTCGACCGCAAGTATTTTCCGTCCGCAGTTCATACAGAGATGAGGAGGAAACTGATGAGTTTGAAGCAGGAGGGCAAGACAGTGGCCGAGTATGAGGCCGAGTTCACTAACCTGTTGAATATCGTACCAGACGAGATTCCAACAGAGAAGAAGAAGATAGAGAAGTTCACTGATGGGTTGAATTGGAGGATCCGTCAGCATCTGCTAGGGAACCTATCGTTGGCCACGTATTCTGATGTGGTTAACGCTGCGTTATTGCACTGCCAGGACCACCGTTTTCACATGGCCGAGGGCAAGCGGTCAGGGGAGTCTAGCCATCAGGGCAGGACCGGAGGGCATGGTGCCAGCGGAGCACAGACCGGTCAGGGGCAGAGAAAGACTGAGCAGGGTACCCAGCAGGGGGACAATAAGAGGTTCCGGTCAGGGAACTATAGGCAGGGACAGGGAGGTTTCCGCCAGGGCCATCAGGGTCCAAACGGCCATCAGGGCCAACAGGGGCAGAATGGACAGCAGTTCCATCAGGGCCAGCAGGGCCAAGGGAGGAATGGTAACGGCCACCAGGGCCGGGGACAGCAGGGGCAGAGGGGAGGGAATTTCCCAGGGAAGTGCTTTACTTGTGGCAAGACTGGCCATAAGAAGCAGGATTACCCTGATAGGGGCAGGGCCCCACAGCAGCAGCAGCAGGGTGCTCGCCAGGAGCCACAGAGACCTATGTTTCCCGCCGCTCTTCCTGCACCGCCACAGATGGCAGCATTGCCACCCATTCCAGCAGTCCCAGCTCAGCAGGGGCAGCTACAGTATGGACGTGTCTACAACGTTCACCAGGCTGCAGTTCCACAGGCACCGCCCGCGATTGAGGGTACGTTTCCTATCCATGGCACTATGGGTCGGGTGTTATTTGATACGGGTGCTACACACTGTTTTATTGCTACACACTTCGCGAAAGCTTTAGGATTGTTAGCTACGGCAGAGAGCACAGTGACGTGTGTCGACTCACCATTAGGGAGTGGGTCACTTATTTTCTTTATATGCCGGGGAGTGGGGGTAGAGGTTGGTGGTTTGGTATTACCTGCGGACATGTTAGTGTTAGACATGCATGTTCACGATGTGATCATCGGTATGGATTGGCTCGTAGCATATAGGGCCATGATTGATTGCTTCAGCGGGAGCATTGTTTTTGCCATTCCGGGGCAGGAGATGTTTATAGTGGCGATGCCTCGCCCAGAGGGAGGATCGACCGCTCATCTGTATTACATAGAGGAGGATACCTCTAAGGAGGTTGTGATTCCTTTGGATTCGATCCCGGTTGTCAGGGAGTATTCCGATGTGTTTCAGGAGATACCAGGCTTACCACCCAGTCGAGAGATAGATTTCGTTATTGATTTGCTACCGGGTACGAGACCTATAGCACGTGCACCGTACCGTATGGCTCCGGCTGAAATGCGTGAGTTACGGGAACAGATAGAGCAGCTGTTAGGGCAGGGCTTTATTCGCAGGAGTACCTCACCTTGGGGCGCTCCAGTTTTGTTTGTGAAGAAAAGGGATGGTTCACTGAGATTGTGCGTGGACTACCGAGAGTTGAATAAGGTCACGATACGGAATAAGTATCCGTTGCCTCGAATCGATGACTTATTCGACCAGTTGAGAGGAGCTTCCTTCTTCTCGAAGATTGACTTGAGGTCAGGATACCATCAGTTGCGTATCAGGGAGGAGGATGTCTCGAAGACTGCGTTTTTATCGAGATATGGTTCTTACGAGTTTCAGGTTATGCCTTTCGGCTTAACCAACGCTCCAGCAGTGTTTATGGACTTGATGAACAGAGTGTTCAGGGATTTCTTAGACCAGTTTGTCATTGTCTTCATCGATGATATCCTGG
Organism: Sambucus nigra; assembly: GCA_949130495.1. NCBI lineage: Eukaryota > Viridiplantae > Streptophyta > Magnoliopsida > Dipsacales > Adoxaceae > Sambucus > Sambucus nigra. Next base: position 418,469,686 of record OX422221.1, on the reverse strand, counting down.
TTTACTCTCAGACAGAGGAGGAGCACGCCGAGCATTTGAGGCAGGTTTTGCAGACACTTCGTCAGAACGAGCTGTATGCAAAATATGAGAAGTGCGGGTTTTGGCTGAAGGAAGTCCAGTTCTTGGGTCACATTATTTCCGACCAGGGAATATCTGTCGATCCGGGGAAGGTGTCATCGGTGAGGGAGTGGGGACAGCCCACGACACCAACGGAGATTCGTAGTTTCTTGGGTCTAGCAGGATACTACAGGAGGTTCATTCGGGGTTTCTCGGAGATAGCAGGTCCTTTGACACATCTTACTCGTAAAGGTGTGCCATATATCTGGAGTGATGCTTGTCAGTTGGCATTCGATGAGTTGAAGGACAAATTGACCTCAGCACCTGTGTTAGCATTGCCGAGACCGGGAGTTGAGTATTTGGTTTACACCGATGCGTCTTTGCAAGGACTGGGAGGTGTGTTGCAGCAGGAGAGACAGGCCATAGCTTATGCTTCCCGTAAGCTTAAGCCTCATGAGAAGAATTACCCCACACATGATTTGGAGTTGGCGGCAGTGGTATTTGCCTTACGGATTTGGAGGCACTATCTTTTGGGGGAGAAATTTCAGCTGTTCACGGACCACAAGTCACTACAGTATCTGTTCACGCAGAAGGAATTGAATATGCGGCAGCGTAGGTGGCTTGAGTTTGTGAAAGACTACCAGTTCGACATCCAGTACCACCCGGGTAAGGCTAACGTGGTAGCAGACGCGTTGAGCCGTAGGCCAGCAGACGAGGTGGCAGAGGTGTGGAAGGCGAAGTGGAAGGAATTGGGACACCAGGATGCAGTGGCCCGATCTTTCATGTCCGTGATGACCGTTATACCACAGATTGTCACGAAGGTTGTACGGGCACAGGCTAATGACACGTTCTGTCAGGAGCAGATAGTTCGATTGCTAGCAGAGGGAGCCGAGTCCTATACCGTTAGCTCAGACGGGGGATTGCGCTTCAATGGGAGATTGGTGGTTCCGAAAGGGGAAGAATTGCGGCACGATGTGATGGCAGAGTCGCACGGATCACGGTTCGCGATACATCCCGGAGGGGACAAAATGTACCAGGACATGAGACGGCAGTATTGGTGGAGCGGTATGAAGAAAGATATCGCTGAGTTTGTCTCGAAATGCGCCACTTGTCAGCTTGTAAAAGTGGACCATCAGAGACCAGCGGGATTGCTACAGCCGTTGGAGGTTCCGGTGTGGATGTGGGAGAGCATATCCATGGATTTTGTCACGGGGTTGCCTACGTCGCAGAGGGGTCACGACTCCGTTTGGGTAATTGTGGACAGGTTGTCCAAGGTCGCTCACTTCTTACCCGTGAGGACTGACTATACTACGGGACAGTATGCCCAGCTTTTCATTTCAGAGATTGTGAGACTTCACGGTGTGCCCCTGAATATCGTGTCTGACAGAGACAAGATATTTGTTTTGAGATTTTGGGAGAGTTTCCAGGAGGCCATGGGCACGGAATTGCGGTTGAGTACGGCTTATCATTCGCATACTGATGGGCAGACAGAGCGCACCAATCAGATGTTGGAAGACATGCTACGCATGTGCATTATTGACTTCGGGGGTGGATGGGAGCAGTACCTTCCACTGGTGGAATTTGCTTACAACAACTCCTATCAGTTCACGATTGGCATGGCTCCGTTTGAGGCATTGTACGGTAGGCCTTGTCGTTCCCCAGCATGTTGGTTGGAAGTGGGGGACAACAAACTACTTGGGCCGGAAGTGATTCAGGATACTTCGGCAAGGATTGAGTTGATTCGGAGTCGCATTCGGGTAGCTCAAGACAGGCAGAAGAGTTATGCTGATGCGAAGAGGTTCTTCAGGGAGTTCCAAGTGGGGGACCAAGTTTTGCTCAGGGTTTCTCCGATGAAGGGGATTATGCGATTCGGGAAGAAGGGGAAATTGGCACCGAGGTATGTGGGGCCGTTTCCTATTATTGAGCGGATCGGACCCGTTGCGTATAGACTTGGACTACCGGAGCACTTGCATCGGATTCACGACGTGTTCCATATTTCCTCGCTGAGGAAATACCTTAGAGATAATTTGGCTCATTCTCACATTGCTGTGGAGGACATCGATCTCCAGCCGGATAGCTCCTACGAGGAGGGGCCAATCGCTATTTTGGACCGAAGCGAGAGGAAACTACGGTCAAAGATAGTCCCGTTAGTGCGTGTTCAGTGGCGACATCACAATGTTGAGGAGTCCACATGGGAGCGCGAGGACGAGATGCGCGAACGTTATCCAGAGCTGTTTTTAGCAGGTACTTTCTAGTTTCGAATTTCGGGACGAAATTCAGTTATTAGGGGGGAAGTATGTAATACCCCGTATTTTTGACTATATTTATTTTGGGATTAATTAATTAAATTGCGTATTAATTGGAAATTAATCCGGGTTATAAATACTAATATGATGCAAATTGGTATTTGATTATGTACATATATGATTATATATGTATTTGGTATTATAAAATTTATCGTGGGATTTATATACGGCAATTTGGAAATTTTGTTGAGACGCGTGGGACCGCCGCGTCACGGTATAATATTTTGTTTATAAAAGTGAGTTTAAAATCTATAATCCGTATGGTCGTTTTGAGTGCACCAACGCGTCCGGAAGGGTCGAGATAGTCAGAAAACACTAGCCGGGGGTATAGTTTGGGTCCCGGGGTATCTTTAGGCCATTCCGGCACCATAAAGGGTATTTTAGTAATTCGGTATTTTTCGGTAATTAAAAGTGACGAAAATTGAGAGTTGTAATCTGATAAGGAATTGACCCAACCAACCCTTATTAACCCAACAAGCTACGGAGGTTTATTAAAATTAGGTTTTCATAAGTTTCCCCAAAAGCAAACCCTAGCCACCATAGCTTTTTAGAGAAGAAAGCTTGGAGAAGGAGAGAGAGAGAGGAATTCTGCAGAAATTCTACACCGAATCCACACCAAATTCAGAAATCAAACCAAGGCAAGTGACTTTATTTCATTTAAATTCGAAGAATGTCTTTTCCATGTTAGAAATTGAAGAATCTTGATTGTTCTTGAAAGATTAAAAGAAAACCCATGAAATTTGAAGTTATTCTTGAATGTTGGGATAGGTTTGCATGTAGAAACATTGTTGGGAGATTTAATTTCGGAGATTTCATATCTAGGTGATGTATAAACGAATTAAAATCTGGGAATTTATGATGAGAAAAAGTTAGGGTTTATGTTCTTGAAGAAAATTGGGAATTAATGTAGAAATTGTGATTTAATGATGTTTAGAAGATATTAAACCCTTTAATGATGTTAGTATAGCCCCTTAACATGTTTGAGGATGATTAGAGAACTCAATATATTGTGGGAACGAATTTTAGAAGAGGTTTGAGGAGTAAAAATGGTGAAAAACGAATTGGGGAAAGATCTGGGCCGAAACTGGCCACTCGTTAGAAGCAGCCCCCAGGTCGTTCGAACGAGCTCGTTCGAACGAGTTGACCAGTCGTTATTAACGAGTAGGATTTTCGTTCGATATCTCGTTCGAACGAGATGTCGTTAGAAGGGTCAGTTCGTTCGAACGAACTGGGATCTCGTTCGAACAGCCTCGTTCGAACGAGACTTCTAACGACCTGACAGTCCAAACTCGTTCGAAGCCTCGTTCGAACGAGACTTCTAACGAGTTGACAGTTTGGTCCTTTTTGGACTGTTTTGACTTTTGGAGTCCCGGGAACTGGTTCAAGGGTAGTGTTAGTATTCCTTTGATGATATAGTGATTGATTTGGGACTTTTGGGTTATTGAGATGAGTAAATCATACACGAGAGTTATATTCAATGAACCGTTTGGGTTGAGACGTGAGTGTCTACTACGATGTGAGGATAAATTATGACACGTATAATTATGAACAGGAATAAAATAAGTTGTGATAATTATAATTAGTACGAGAGTGCAATATGTACTATGAATATAATACGGTATTACTAAGATGTGTGTTTACTTAGTATTGATATATGGATTGTATGTATGACATACCTACCATACTTGCTATCACGGGAGGTTTCGTTCGCTTAGGGCCCTCTAATCCTTGTGTGCCTACGGGGGGGATATAGACTGGTACCTTGATGAACATAGGTCATAGAAAGACTTATTGTGATATTAATAAGTCCGCTGACCATGGGAGCGTAGGTATGTGCGTGACCCATGTGATGGTGACTGTGTTCGCCTCCACTATTTGTGATTTGTGTTATCTGAACTATTCCTGAGAGATTCGGAATATGTGATCCTTATGTACGTGATGTACCGGGATGGATAGCAGAGTATGTGTGCACTACAGCTTAGATTGCGGGGTGCTTGTATTGTATATTTATGAGATGAATAATATACGTTATATTAATGGGAATCCTCATGTTAATGTTGTAAAAATATTACGGTATTGTTTCGAGTTATATAACGAGTTAACTGATAATTATATCAATGGCATATTTAGTAACTGAGTTTACGTTAAACCTCTATTTAATTACGAGCGTTGTTATGTTAATTGGAATCGAGTAAAATGGGTAGAACCTTTGGTAGTCTAGCTAGTTACGTTGTCACTCAGCTAGTGGAAAGGGTAGTTATAGATGGGTACTTACGTTAGGAGTGCACAGTTAGTCGAGAGGTAAGAATTTAATGTGAGTGCACGTCCTAACATGTACTTTGCATTTAATGTTTTAAATGTTTTTAAAGCACTTGCAGGTTTTTAAAATGATTTCCACTTTCGGGCTCTGACCCATTTGCTTTCAAATATATTTTCTTGTAAAACCATTTTAGGTGCCCAGCCACAGGGACACCAAGCATAGGATACTCATTCAGGTGACGAGCTGTAGCTGCTTGTGGAAGCTACAGGGATTTGCATGTAGACGCTTCTATCTTTTGGATTCCAGAGTCACCATCTATCCGTTGTAGGGCATGTTGCCCATTTCTATTTAGAGACATCATTTTTACATTTCAGTTTTCAGACTCTAGCATGTATTGCTCAGTATTCAGTTTTAGTTATTTATTTCAGTTTACTTTTCAGTTGTGGGATTCGTATTGAGGATTTTTTCCTCCAGGTTTTATTTACATATTGTGATGGTTATCCGTTTTACTTCAGCATGGTGAATGGTGTTATTTAGTTATTCATTACTTATGTTGCATGTTAATCAGATTTAATAAAATTTGGCACTTACTTTTTAAATACTAGGTGGTTAGTAAAAATAAAACGTTTTCGACAGTGATGCTATTAACTGAGCCAACTTGGCATTTTGAATTAATTTTATAAAGGAGTAGCTACCCGGTGTTTAATTAGTCGGGGTGTCACATCTACGTGGATAACATGATTTTCAACTCCAAAACTCGAGAAGATCACATCCATGCCTTAAGAAAATTCTTTGAATGACTGTGGTAATACCACATGCGTATCAATCTATAATAATGTATTTTTGGCATCATGAAAGGCAATATCCTTGGCTTTATGGTCAGTGAAAAAGGAATAAAGGTAGATCCTGCTAAAATTAAAGCCATCCTCAAAATATCGCCTCCTCAGACAGATAAAGAAGTTCACGATTTCTTGGGCAAACTCCAATATATCAGTAGATTCATCAACAAGCTCACTTCCTTCTGTGAGACAATCTTTAAAATCCTCCAAAAAGATTCAACCAATGTATGGAATAAGGAATGCCAGGAAGCCTTCAATAAGATCAAGCAGCATCTCACCTGACCGTCGATATTCATACCAATACAACCAGATCTTCCCTTACTTCTCTACCTCACTATCACAAAAACAAAAGCAGGGGCTATGCTAGCCCAATACATTGAGGAATCATGGAAAGAGAGATATATCTACTATGCCAGTTAAAAATTGGCAGGGCATGAAATAAACTATACCAAGCAAGAGAAGGATTATTTTTCCTTAGTTTGGTCACTCAAAAGCTCTGACACTATATGATTGTATTCCCTATTAGGTAGGTATATCGAATGTATCATATAAAATATCTATTGGAAAATCCTACATTATAAAGCCTAATGTACCATTGGTTACTGTTGCTAGCCGAATTTAACATCTTCCATGTCATGCAGAAACCTATAAATGGAAGAGCCATATTTGATTACCTTGACGTCAATATCATAGGGGAAGCCGATGTGTGGATTCTAAGTTCCCAAATGAATATATTATCTATGGTACTCAAGAAGAGCTCTTATGGAAAATCTTATTTGATGGAGTTGCCAATAATAAAGGATATGACAATGGAATACTCAATGTAATTGCCCCTAATGATTCTTACACTCCCATTGTCATTAAGTTGTATTTCCCTTGCACCAACAACATAACAAAATATAAAGCTTGCACCGTGGGCCTCAAGTTTTCCCTCGATAAAGGAATCATATATCTCGATATTTATGGAGACTCGATCTCATCATAGTACAAGTTATCTTATAATGGAAACTCAAAGATGAAATATCCTACTTTTGCACGCTCACCTCGAAGATCTCGCCTCCCAATTCAAATATAACACCTTCCACGAAATTTCTCGCTCGAGAAAAATCTTTGTCAATTCATTGGTAACCTTGGCCTCCATGGTCGATATGCCTGAGGGAATAATAATGGTTATCTTAAAAGTTTAAAAACAATCTCTTCCAACTCATTTTTACCACATCGAGCTCATAATAAAGGAGGAATTAGACCAAGTCAGGTTGTGGTATTATAATATTTGGTGCCTCCTCAAAAATGGTCAATATCCTCAAGGGGATGATAAGAAAGATCGTGTAACTTTCTGTAGGCTTAAAACTCAAAACATTATATGCGATAAGGATCTTTTCAAGTGGAAATATGATGGAACTCATTTGCAATGCATAGTAGGGTCTGACATTGAAGAAATGATGCAAAAGATCCACATCGAGGAATGTGAAACCCAAATTAATGGTCATATGCTTACTTAACAGATCACTTGTCAAGGATACTAATCGACTACTATGATCCAAGATTCCACTGGTTATGTCAAAAGGTGCCCAAATGCCAAGAATTAGCTAACTTTCAGCAACTTCCTCCACGTGAGTTTACAATATGACTTCACCTTGGCCCTTCTTAACTTGGGGCATTACATCAGTAGGAAAGTCACTCCCAAAACATCAAATGGTCACGAATTCATCCTAATTTCCATTGATTGTTTTACCAAATGGGTTGAAACTGAGTCATATGCTATACATAATGCAAAGAAAGCGGCTAAGCTCATCAGTAAGAATATGATTTGTAGCTATGGGGTCCCTCACTTACTGGCATTGGATAATCTGCTCCAATTTGATGAAGAAGTTATAGATGTAATCGATGAGTACGGGATGTTGAAGATGTTAACAAAAGACTTAAAACCATAATTAACAAGATGATAAAAAGTTATCGTGACTGGGCTGATCAAATCTTTTATTCACTTTGGGGCTATTGCACATCCATCATAGCATAAACTTGGGCTACTCCTATTCGTTGGTATACAACATGGAAGAAATCCTACCTATTAAACTTAAAATATCCTCTCTTAAACTTATGCTCGAAAGTCAAGTTGGAGAAGTTGATTGGCAATAAAGCCATTGTAATGAACTTGAACTCTTGCATGAAAAGAGATTGAAGGAATTATACCATATAAAAGGATAACACCACCTCATTACCTGACTATTCGAAAAGAATGTTAAAGACACGGTGTGCGAGAAGGTGACCTCGCTATAAAGGAAATAGTATAGCCTATCTAGGACCCAAGAGGGAAGTCAAGTCCAATTGGAGTGAGCCATACCCCGTAAACAAGATTCAATCAGGAGGCATCGTTATTCTCACAGACCTTGATGGAGAAGAAATGACGCGTCTAGTTAACTTGTACCATCTTAAGAAATTTTACCCTTAATTCGATTCTCATCGCATTGTGACTTTTCTCACCTCCCTTCTATCCCCACCCAAAACAAATCTTCTTTTCTCTCTCTACAAGAACTACGTATGACTTGATCTTCTCAAAATAAATTTTCTTAGAAATTTCAAACAAACTTTTATCCCAACACAGGTATGTAGGCAACACATAAAGTCACTTTAGGCATGATCATTTCTTCTTTACAAAATATTATTTTTTTCTTTCACAAAGGGACACTGGTCTCACTCATCATAAATGGAAAAAAGTATTATATATGCCTTAGCGATCGGTATAGATAGTTCAAATAATAAAAAAAATCATCCAAAAGCACAACAAGATATAACAAAAATCATCATTTATTTATCTTATTATAAATAAATGCGATAATTACATGAAGTATCAATTACAGGAAAAGTCCCTAGAGCATACATAAACTGCCCATCCACTTACTGAAGTCCCTAAAATACGGAGGATGGTAAAAAACACACAAAATAACTATTTTAATTGTTCAAATTAAACAATTTAATTAACCCAATTAACTAAGCACCAATTTTAAACAAATTTTTGTGTTAAACGTTTAATCGATTTTATCTTAACCTAAAACATGAATCTAGGTGAGTGAAGAATAAAATAAATAAATCAACATAACACGCTAATGTATGAGGAAAACCCAAATGGAAAAAACCTTGGACGACTCAGCCACATAATACTATGTATGGATTTACAGAGGATATGACACTAGACTTACACAATGACTTGATGCCCTCACAAGCCTTGATGTTATTTATTTCTTAACCTTCGCACAGCGACACGCAGGAGTCCACCCGCTCAAGTTCTATAATGTGTGAGTCCACAAACGCCTCAGTATCCACCGATAAGGCTTAGCAACAGTCTACGGATCTGGATACAGACTCCACCACCTCTTCACCACACCACCACACTATGGAGTATACCGTGTGTAAATAGTAAATATGGAGTCCAATGTATGAAACTATCCTAAAAAAGATGAAGATAATAAACTAATGGTGCCCATAAATTAGATCTCAAAGCATATATAATAAAACATGGATATAAAACTATTTGGGTTTAAACTAGGGTTTTGGTAAATATGGAGAGCTTTTTGAAAGAGTTTGGGAACTCAAAATATCAAAAAGTCTCAAAGAAAACTACTTACCTGAAATCCTATTTATATGAGGTTTTGTAAAATCAAGATAAGGATGAAAAGCTTTGCAGAAAATTTCAAAATATTAAAAAAAAACACGTACTCATTTGAACGATGTATATCTCGTTCGAATGAAGTACCTTATCTCATTTGAATCGGCCTCTAACAAAACTTACAATGAGATTCCATAGAAGGATAAAATGCTCATTTGATTTGTTCGTTAGAACTTTGTTCTAACGAGATAGAGTATCTCGTTCGAACGACATACCAATATCATTCTTACGACAATGCACAAAAATATTTTTCTCCTAAAAATTATTAAAAAGGATAAAATCCTTTCAAAACATTTTAAAATCATTTTTATAAAATCTTAATACCCAAATACTAAATATCCAAGGCTCGTTATAAATACTCATAGGCTTGAAAATTCAACAGCACAAAGTCCAACCTTTGACTCAAACGATTTTGTCTAAACACGAAATAAAGTCAAAATTGATAGAAATTGACAACATTGGAAATTTGTCCTTACAAATCTCCCCCTTTGGCTATTCTAGGAAAAAACACAAAAGTAAAAGCTCCCATGGACCTTCAAGCTCATTTAAGACTCAATCCCAAACCCCAAAAAGGAAAAAGTACAACTTGACTAACTCATAAACTTGAGTAGCTTTGCATGCTTGTAAACTTTGCCGTATATTGCAAACTTGTACAATTAAACACACTTTCAAATGCAACTTGAATATAAAAATATTTACCTTCATATGAATAAACCTGCTTGCCTAACAACTTTTACCTAAGTTAAGATCTCTCATCTAAGGGTAAACATCTCCCTCGGACAATATAGATTGAGATAATATTTCTCTCCCTTTTTGTTTTGGAATAAATAAAGAATATAGGTGCACAATAAAATCATGTCTGCTTAATATAATCAAATCTCCCCCAAAATGAAACAAGGGTAAGTATATAGGAAAAACGTTATATCATGCAATGATGTAAAGTGAAACATGCACCAATAAATAACATACACACACACCACAAAATGACACAAAACAAATAAGCTTTACACACTAGCATAGTATCGATGTGTCTAAACATAATGTGGTAAATGAAGTGACTAGAGGTGAACTAGAAAAAAAGAATTATGACCCAATCGCTAAGAAAATGTTCAAGTTCTATTTGACTGCGTTAAATTTAGCAAAAAAATATTTAGCCTCATAGTAACGGATAAAGTGAACTTATAAATGAACAAACAAGCACAATGTACACTGGTTTAAAACATATTGATGATTATCAAATCAATAGCATCAAACATGAATTAACTGGGACTCATTGTGCAAACCCATTGATCTTCAACTTATTACACCCTCAAAATTCAGGTATTCCATCTTTTCTTTCTCTCCCTCATATGTTGGAAGATACTAATCTAATCGAAGAAATAAGAAACAAATTTTGGCCTTGGAAAATTTTCTTTTCTTTTGCCTCTTAATTTTTTAGGCTCTCGCAATCGGTGGCCTTGTAGGCAAGGGAGATTTATCCTTTTGTTGCTCTTTCCTATGCACACTTATATTTTTAGTAGAAGATCAAGAAACTAGTGGGCAATGGCTCTTACATGCACAAATCTCCAATAGTAAAATATATATGTATAATGACGAGATTGATAAGAGAACGCATCACGTAGTTCATGTAACATATGACGTTAAAATCAAAATAAGCTCGTGCATGTGTGAGCAGAGGCATACGCAAATCCATTAAGCACCTCAAAGTCGAACAACTCCATGCAAGTATCATTAAGAACAATTCAAGCATTGTAAACCATAAGCTAATGTCCTAACCACATGAAAAATGGTACAAAATGGATTCAAAACACCGATATGCCACACAAAATGTGTAAAACCAAAATACATATAAACAAAAATATTTTTGAGTTTTTAAACATTTTACAACACCAAATGAAAAAAAAAATCAAAAGGCAAATAAAATCTTTTTGTAGTTTACTCAATAAGACTCAATAAAAGAAAAATCAAAATAAAAAAGATAAATATGTCATAACACTAGCAATAACATATAACATGAAGAATTAAACTACTGAATGAAAAATATTAACACACAATAAACCATAAGATATAACACAACAGGAGTCGTGTACAAGCATTCGAGAATCAACCGATCTAAAATTCAATGCCTCCAAAACCAATTTCCTAACCTAAATAGACGAATAAATGCCTCGGATTTTGGGAACCATGGTGACATGACCTCTTCTAAGGTCATAACAAAATGTCTTAAGTTGAACTTTATTACCACAATGCGAGCATGTGTAAACACGAGAAATGTTACCTATGGATTGACCTTGTGTAACATCCTGGAAAATGGTTGAGACTCTAAAACAAATGATGGTCTTAGCTTTAACAGCGGAAAGATTTGAATCATAAAGACAATACCATTACTACTTGAGTCTCTTAAATCACATTTTAACTTTAAAACCCTAGAAACAGGCAAGCATTTAGACTCTTCAAACTTCAGGGACTCCTTATTCACATTTTTAATAATTTCTAGAAAATTATCTCGCCCCCTCAATGCAAGTAAACTTATCCCTAAGATTCTTCTCACGTGCCCTCAATTTTTTTATCAATTTATCATTATCCTCAATGGAAAGACCTTTAACCCTAGTTTCAAACCGATTTGTAAAAGTGCTATGTGATAATAATTCAATATGGGTTCGTAAATTTCAAATAAATACTTATTTAATCAGAGTCAATTTTTATCCGAATTAAATTCAGCCCTAAAATATGCAACCAGTGGGAAAAATCAAACCATCATAAATAATTGTTGACACACAGATTTCAGGAAAAAAACCCAAAGGGAAAATCTTTTTATTTCACTTAATAATACTGACAAGATTACAAGCGAAATATGCAATGAATAATCGTAGATACCCACAAGAACATGCAGTTCTGAATCAACAATGGAATTCTGCAGCAACTCCACAAGACAACAAGGATCACTCACGAGTACTCCATAAGACCGCAGTCGTAGTCAGCCCAGCACCTCCCTCAAGCGGTATTTAATCAGCAATAGGAAATCTTCTCTACAAGAGAAACTCCAGTAAAGATTGCATCTTGTGTTCCAAAACTATTAACTAAACTATTGGTATTTTTATGAATTGAAAAACAGAGGATTGAACCGTAAATTGAAGAAGACAAAAGTATTTTGTTGATTTGTAGTTTTTGCACAATAAAAAATTACAGTTCTTCTTAAGAAACCATGACTCATTTAACACGCTTTATATTAAAAATTAAATCGGCAACTCGCTCAAACGAAGTCAACAAATCGCTCGAATGAAGCTAAATCTCGCTCGAACGGCTTCGCGCGACATGACAATGTCGTTTGAACGACGTGGCATTTTTGCTCAAATAACCGTAGCGTCAAAATTTCTTCGCCTCAACACTTAGAAAAAATTGCATTTGATGAAAAACAACGCCTCAACTGATTAAAAACAATTAAGAAAATTTTTCCAAACACTAAGAAAAAATATACAAATACTTTAAATGAACTGTAAGGGAACTAAAATACAACCTTACCAAAATTAATCTCGTAGAGGCATTTCTGTTGAAGAATGTTGATATTCGGATCCTTCTCGATACATGATTGATCTTGAATAAATCTTCGATGGTTGTAGCGGTATACGACATATACTAATTTAAACCAGGACTAATAAAATATGTCCTCACAAATCTCCCCTTATGTCTACGCCGGTACAAACTAAAAACATCTGAATTATCAAATCAAATGCCTATAAAAATATAATACCCTCTCATGTACCCAAAACTGAAAAGGTACTTAAAAATGCAATTCTATAAACTTTCTTTAAAAAATTTCAACTTGAAATCTTCAAATCTTCTCCGTCATCATCAGGGTGTGTAAAATATGATCTTCAATTTTGTTACTACACACATGAGACAAAGTAAATACTTTCGTGATGTAGCGAGTTTGAAATGAGATAAACATAAATAAATATCGAATCTCAATTCTCCCCCATAATTAAAACTCCCCCATAAAATCATAATTTGTTCTCCCCCTTTTTATTTGTCCGAAATAGAAAAGAAAAAGAATAAACAAAAGTAAACATGGAGTGCCACGACAAGCAAAGTAAAAAAATAAACTATGATCATCAAGGACAAACTCGAAAGCTTCCACTAACGATTTTTGATTTTTCAATTTTTTCAAAAAAAAATGCGAAAATAATTTTACAAAAGTCACACACCATGAATTTACACTAAGATAACCAAATTGTGAAAACGAAAAGAAACATTTCGACCAACATGTGATAGACAAGTACACTTATCAAACAAATATGTACAAGTTTGCATTAAAGGAGACTAAGGGTTCGTTTGGTTGACGTTGGGCAAAAGAGTTGACATGGCAGAATTTGCCAGGGGAAAGTTTGCGTAAGCAAATTTTGCCAAGACAAATATTTTTTTCTCATATTAGGTTATCAAACACCAAATTAGGTAAAACAAGTTTTTTAGGCAAAACATTTTAATAACACATTTTTTTCCATGTTATCTTATATAATAATAAAAAATATGTTTTTTTTATTATTTTCGTCCCAAGTTTTATTTAATAAAAAAATAATTTCTTCTTTTCTTTTTACTTCCCGTTTTTATTTATTAAAAAAGTAACAAACTATATACAAAAAAATATTTTTTTACCCCAAAATTATTTATTAAAAAAACTAAAGAACTGTTTTTTTTTCTTTTCTTCTTCCTCCGTGTTTTTATTATTAAAAAAAGTTTTTACAGTTTTGAAAAATGTTCATAAATATTCCGAAAAACAATTTTTACAGTTTTTAAAAATGGTAAGAAAATGTTACGAAAAAACAGTTTTTACATTATGAAAAAATGTTAAGAAAAACAGTTTATTTAAAATGTTTTTAAAAGTATTTATTTAAAAAACCCGTTTTTAAAAATGTTACGAAAAAACTTGTAAGGACATTTTGTCCATTATTTATGTCATAAGTTGTTACATCGTTCAAGATCACATCATCATCAATGGATCCGAATATCAAAGAATTCAAGGAATCAGTTTTCTGGACAGCCGAACCGGTCCGCCTGTTTTATAAAGGAACCGGTCCGCCACGAATCGATCCGCCATTTTGGAAAAAGAATCGGTTTGTCTCCAGACCGGTCCGCCTCAAGCCAGATCGGTCCGCTATGCTCCAAACCAGTAGACCCCGAACCGATTGCGAACCGAAGAAGCCCTATTCAAAAAGGAACCGATCCGACTCAGATCCGGACCGGTCCGCCTGAGATAAAATCGTGCAGATCGTGCTGAGATTTTTTAGGGCCAGGTTTTATTTTATAAACCATCTTCTGGGATTTGCTTTCCAAGACTTTCATAGATGATTTTCAGAGACCTAAAACTCTAAGTCTTCGCCTTTGAGAGTCCCGAGACTCTTATTTGATTCACACCACATAGCCAAACCCTTGTGAATCCATTTTGCAATCAAAGAACACAACCGTGTGTCTGTTCATAACCTTGTAGAGAAGACTGTCCTTCTTTTTCATTGTTGCCCTCCTGGAAAGGGAAACTTCCTGCCGTCGACTACAGATCCGACACCTGTGGGTAATTCAGTGTCACTGTATTTTCATTGTAATCCGAGAAATTGTATGTTACAATATTATAATGAAAATAAATGGTTTTGCCCCTTTGGGGGATTTTTCCTCATTTCTATGTGTTTGATTGTTCTTACTTGATTTTATTATCATCAATCACACCTAGATGCATGTGTAGGCATTTATTGATAAAAACTGAATTTAATTAAATAACTTCCTTATTTGAATGCACGTGCACTCTTCTCAAATTGGTATCAGAGCAGGTTACGCTAATCTATCGCGTATTCCTAATTTTCTGCAAAAAATTTCTAAGATATCAATTTTCCAAAAAATTGATTTTT
The DNA here is from genome assembly GCA_949130495.1 of Sambucus nigra. Classification (NCBI taxonomy): domain Eukaryota; kingdom Viridiplantae; phylum Streptophyta; class Magnoliopsida; order Dipsacales; family Adoxaceae; genus Sambucus; species Sambucus nigra. Next base: position 418,454,660 of record OX422221.1, on the reverse strand, counting down.
AAAAACGAGTGTGTTCTTAATGGAGAAGTTATATAATAAAATGCCAATTTTTGACGGGACAAACTATGCATATTGGAAAGCCCGCATGAGATCTGCATTAAAAGCCATTGATGAACGTGTATGGATTTTGGTTGAAAGAGGGTGATACCTCCCTCCGTCACTATTGAAAATGTGACCAATTTAAAACATGTCTCCTCTTGGACTGAAGAAGAGTTTAGATGGTCATCTTTTAATTCTAAAGGTTTAAGTGCCATTTCTGGGTCTGTCACACCTGATGAGTTCAAACGTATAATGACGAGCACCATGTCAAAAGAGGCATGGGATGTTTTGCAACTTACCTATGAAGGTACTAATGTTGTGAAAGAGTCTAAACTGCAAAATTTGACAACTCAACTTGAAACAATCACCATGCTTGAATCGAAATATTTTGAAGAATTTTATGCTAGACTGTTTGATATTGTTAACACTAGCTTCAATCTTGCTGAACACATTCCTAATGCCAGAGTTGTCAAAAAGATTCTCCGTTCTCTTCCTAAGCGTTTTATCCCTAAAGTCACTGTGCTAAATTCTATGGGTAATTTAAATACGCTAAAATTGGAGGAACTTGTAGGAGATTTTCAAACTTATGAGATTGATATGTTTCCTAAATCTGTCAAGTCTAAAGATAAGGGAATTGCACTTAATGCCCAGGAGAGAAAAGGTGAGAGGTCGGCAAGAAAGAGGGAGTCATCTAGAAAAATAGAGATTGATACGTCAGATTCTGAGTGTGATTTTGATCTAGATGATTTAGCCCCGTTTGCTAAAAGTTTTAAAAGAATTCTCAAATTCAAGAAAAATGGTAATTTTAAAGATAAGAAGAAGTTTGAGAAAAATAAGTTTGAAAAGAAAAATGAAATTTTTTTAAAGACCCTCCTAAGAAGGAAAGTGAGAGATGCTTTGAGTGCGACGATAGGGGTCATAGAGCCTTTGAGTGTGCTACTAGGCTGAACAGAGAAAAGGGCAAAGTTATCCTTAATGCTACCCTTAGTGACGACAGTGAGGTCGAGTCGGTGGATTTTAGAGATGAGTCACCACATGAGTGTAACTTCATCGCATTCATGGCTAGTTATGTGAATTCTTCTACTGCTTCTCACGACGATGAGGATACTGCTTCACAGGGGCACCTCGATAGTGAGATCGATGTGAGTGGGGGGGGGATGACACAAGTGAGAGCGAGAGTGATCTCCAACGCGCTTACGTCGAGCTTTATTCTGAGTCTTTAAAAACTAAAAAGCGTAACAAAGCATTAGTTCTTAGGATCACCGCTTTAGAGGGAGACTTAAGAAAAGCAAGAGAGAGAGAGTCCTCCACCTGCACTGCCTTAAGAGAGAGAGAATCTGCCTGTAATGAGAAAGAGAGTTTGTTTAGAGAGAGAGGGTTGTTTTGAGAAAGAGAGAGGGGACATGACTAAACAAGTGGCTAGTCTTACGAGTGAGCTCCATTCCTCCATGGAGACTCGAAAGAAACTTGAAGCCCTTGTAGCCCAGCTTACTCATGATCTTGAGAGAGCACGGGAAGTCAAGGTTCAAATCGAGGACAGATCTAGAAAGATGGGAAAGATGCTCCTCGGCCCCGCTTTACGTTTTGGTAATAGGCAGGGAATAGGTTATGATGGTGCCTCCCACTACACCAAATCTGCCCATTTGTCAAGGTCATTGACCTTGACAAATTCACCTTGTCAAGGTCAATGACCGTGACATTTCAAGGCGAGATAACTTTTTTTGTCACGGACATGTCACGGTCATTGACCTTGACAAAAAACTCGCGTTTTGTGTCACGATCGTGTCAAGGTCAATGACCGTGACATGTTTGTCATGGTTCTAAACCGTGACAAAGCCGTGACCCATTTTAAAAAAATTGTCACGGTCATTGACCGTGACAATTCTGGGCAGAATTAAAAAAAAACTGCTGGGCAGTATGGCCACTGCCACTGCCCAGCAGTATATTTGTACCTGTTATAGCAACGTTGTACCTGTTCCAAACATCATATATCCGAACAAACTAAAGATAATGAAAATATATATTCAAATAAGAAACTATTTAAAAAGAAACAACATCACCATCATTTTATCTCAAATCTACAAACTATTTGCATGGAAAAGAGATTTTGTACCGCGACGCTCGGAAACACCTCCTTATCCTTCCCTTCTCGTCCGAATAGCCACATAAATATAGAGCATATGTGGCCTACCCTTAGGGCCGCTCCCTGTCCCCTGAATTGAAATAAAGTAAAATTAGTATCCGCCCCTCAAATATAGATAAATATAAATCGTAATTGAAATCGAAATCAAAATTGACATATAAATATAAATACATTACCTATAGTGTCACTCAAACAGCTAACTTGAGCTCATATGGCACCTCCTTCCAACTAATGTACCCCGGGCAATCGTGTCAATTATAATTCTCTTCATATCTAAACACTAAGAAATACCATAATCCTATGGAGGTATGCGTTGCAAATTCCTTCCAACCGTTGTGTAGCCAAAAATCAGCAGTTGAAGTTGTCAACTCCACCTTTGAATGGGGTATGGAAAGTGGTGGGGTGTGGAAAGTGGAATTGACAACTTCAACCGGTGATGTTTGGCTACATAACGGTTGGGAGGAATTTGCAGAGCATCACTCCATAGGATTATGGCATTTCTTAGTGTTCGGATAGACGAAGAGATTCAGTCTCCTCTCCACAAATAGGACACCCCAAATAACTATGTACTAATCACCTATTAAAGGTAAGAAGCGTATATTCATGGATTAGTATAAACAAAACTTAGATGTAGTTGGAATATTTATGTATTAATCTCCTCTCCACACACGCACACTACACAAGAGTGAAAATGATAAAGTGCAGATCAAGTAAAAGCATTAAAAATGGATGTTTTGGTACAAATTGAAATATTTATTACAAATTGAAAAATTATTTCAAATTCGGGTTATCATCAAAAATGGATTGATATTCGGTAGGAGCAGCCAAGTCATCCACACTACTATTTAGACGCCTTGGCGCGTGTTGGACAATTGACCACGGCTCGTTGTTGATATACTCCGAGTAAAACACTTGATTAACCTTTTGAAATGCAAAAACAAACGGCTCATCGCTCACGTGGTCGTTGCTCTTCAACTTGGACAAGTCAACCATGATCAAATTGGTGACAGGATCAACTTTACAAGCATTTTTATCCTCAACTCTTACCCATTCACAGTAAAATACAACCTCTTTGAAGCTTATATAATCCAATTCAAATATATTTTGGATTACACCATAGTAAGTCATTTCAGCTTCAACGAGGTTTTTATCTTTTGCGCTCGCTCGAAAGAAAGTAAGAGCCTTGTATGAAATTCCCGAGTTCTGTACATTTGTACTTTCCTCGTACACTTTAGCTCCGAAAATGTAACCGTTCAATCGATATTTTTTGTACTCTTGTGCCACGAACAAGGGTCCAGTGGCTAGACGAGCAAGCCTTGATGTCGCATCACCCATATTTAGGAGCTGAGAATATAGATAAATTAATTATATTAGTGGTAAAATTTGAGTGTAATGTAACGTTATATAACGACTGTTTTCATTGTAATTACCTCTTGTGTCAACCATAGCCTAAATTCGCTGTCTGATTGTACCACTATTTTTCGTCTTTTATTGTTCTCACAGGCTTCATATTTACTGCATATTACAAAATTAATCATGTATAAAATAATCTAAAATAATGTTAAACTTTATAATATTCGAAACTTACTTTTTCCATTCTTCGACATCTTCATGTGTGTCAAATAGATAACGAGCTACTTGTTCATGTTGAAAACTCATTAATTTCACTCGTTTTCCCATCACATTACCACCATCATCGAGGAATTCATCAGTGTCATCAACGCTGGTAGAGTCAGTCATATATTCCCGAGTATATATTGATGACTCCACGGTGATGTATTCCTCTGCAATTGATCCTGTAATATATCGCGTATTCTTGACGTAATCTTTAAAAACTTTCATCAATCTTTCAAACGGATACACCCACCGATATCTAACTGGACCACAAAGAAGTGCCTCGTCGCATAGGTGTACCAACAAGTGAACACTTATGTCAAAGAATGCTGGGGGAAAGTACTTCTCCAATACACAAATCGCTTCGTTCACAGCCAATTTTTCGGCCACTATGTGTTCTCGATTCACTACCTTCTCACATAAGAGGGAGAAGGTAATACTAATTTGCATAATAGCCCTACGCAAATCCTTGTGCTTGGAGAAACAGTGCTTAAACAATAGAGGAACCAATTGCATGATCACATGACAATCGTGGGACTTACACTTATGTAAATCATGAGTAACATAATTCACAATCCTTTGCAAGTTGGACGAAAAAGTAGATGGGCCCTTCAAATTATATATTGTGTCTAGAAGCACCTTCCTTTCCTCACTCGTCAAAGTAAACGCACCAGGGGGAATTATTGTCCTTCCCCTACTATCTTCTTTCAACCATAGTTATGGTTTAAGTTTTAACGTTTTAAGGTCTTTTCGTTCATTTTCTCCATCCTTCGAATGACTCCCCCAAGGCAAGTACCCACAATATGTTCAGCGAAGTTCTTCTCTGCATGCATCACATCCAATACATGGCGCACCGGGTTTTTCTTCCATTAAGGCAAGTCAAATAAAATTGACCTCCGAGACCATGCCTTTCTTATCTCAGTTTCATTCCCAGTTGGGGTCTTCTTATGCTTGACATTCTTAAATTTGGGATTCTTACCTGGCATATTTGGGTCACATTCAGAAGATTTACTTTCAATTTCTGAACCCGAAAGTTGTCTCGGCGGTAGCCTATGTTCAACTCCGCCCAATAAAAAATTGGAAGCTTTCTCAAATCTGAAACTATGAGCTGGGGGTAAAAACCTCCTGTGGCAATGGTATACATTTTTTAAGCTGGAGGATAGACGAAGAGATTCAGTCCCCTCTCCACAAATAGGACACCCCAAATAACCATGTACTACACATCCGGATAATGTCCCATAAGATGGAAAATCATGAATTGCCCACATCAACATAGCTTTCAGCGTAAACTCTTCTTTTCTAAAAGAGTCAAATGATTGCACACCCTCTTCCCACAACTCATTTAATTCTTCTACCAAAGGAGCTAGGTAGATATCAATGTCTTCACTTGGTGCCTTTGGCCCAGGTATCAATAAAGCCATCATCGAAAATTCAGGTCTCATACACTGTGAAGGAGGGAGGTTGAGTGGGGCTAAGATCACTGGCCATACACTCTGATTGGTGCTTAGATTTCCAAATGGATTGAAACCATCTGTTGATATAGCCAAACGAATGTTGCGTTGTTCTCGAGCAAAATCGGGATACTCATAATTCATCCTCCGCCAGGCAGTAGAATCAATAGGATGACGCATGATATTACCCCCTACTTCTTCCCTAGCATGCCAAGTCATTGCCTCTGCAATCCATGGTACTGTGAAAAATCGCTTTAATCTAAGCCCAACGGGAAAATATTTCAATACTTTTTGAGGCACTTTTGAGCTTGTGCCTTCCTTACTAGTAGATTGGACATATCTAGGTTCATCGCATACCGTACAACGATCGAGATTTTCATACTCCTTTCGGTATAGTATGCAGTCATACACACAAGCATGAATCGATTTATACTTCATTCCCAAACCTTTCAAACTGTTCTTCATAACAGGATAGCTATTTGGAAGTGTATTCACCTTGGGTAATAAGCCCTTCACCCATTTCAGAATTCCCATCACGCTATTGCCAAACAAATCGTACTGCGTCTTCAAACTGTGCAAACCAACCATGGCATGTAAAGTTGTTTGATCTTTCTCACAGCCAGAGTATAATGGTTGGGTCGCCTTAAATTTTAAACTTTGGTAGTCATCGTCAAGTTTTATCGTGTTATCTTCACGAGCACTTGAATCTTCTACATCATCAGTAACCTCATTCTCCTCAGCTTCATAAACTCCGTACGCATCATCAACTAAATCCTCTAACATATTATGATCTACGTCGTCCCCTTCTTCATCTATTTTACTTGTTGAAGGATGTTGTGAAGGTTGGTCAGGGACAAAAGGAACTTTCAATTCACCGTGAAAACTCCAAAATCGATAACTATCTTGCATACCTGATCTTAACAAATGTAGTTCAACTGTTTTCCACTCAAATACCTTACCATTCTTACACCTAGCACACGGACACGGAAACTCTTCATCATTACGACATCTCTTTGCATATTTCACAAATTCGTTAGCACCTCTGCGAAACACATCCCCCATTCTATTAGTCTCACCCATCCACTCTTTGTATTTCGGATATCCCATCACAGCTACCACAATTAAACACCTATTAAAGGTAAACAAAACTTAGATTTATAGTATGTTTTATTTAATTATCCCATCATTTAATTATCCTACTAAAGGGTAAGTGGTCCTATCCCATTCAAGAATGCATTTTTCTGTAATATACTTAATAGCTCATGCACATTGTTACGATTTGAAAAAAATTCAACAGCATATCCCCTTAGTTCTCCAAGTACACGACGTAGATTGGCAGGTGTGAGTGTTATTTCAATTGGTCAATTAAAATAACAGTCACACTTGTTAATCTAGTATGTACCCAGAGAACATTAAGATACGACTGCAGAACTTCCTCCAAAAGTAACAACTTTAAGCCAATAAGAATATTATACAGAAATTATACAGTCTCAAACTGTCCAAACGGGACAATTCGAGAGATCTCATTACAGGGGTAATGACTCTCGAACGGGTCTAAGGGTTATTGAATGCGTACGCATAAGAACTAGAATGCTAGTATCTATGCGCACTATATTTAATTTCAAGAATGTTTCATATAATGGGTTAATTCAAATACAAAAATAAATTTGGGATAATTCAAATACAAAAATAAATTCATGTATTGACCACATACACACACACACACACTATCTAAGCTGTTCTATAGGTATAAAAACAATTATTATCCAACTATTATCAATTATTTATTTTGAATGTAAATAATATTCAAAACCCCACCCCCACCCCCTCCCGATGTTTATTATATAATTATTATCCAACTATTATCAATTATTTATAAAATTGATGTCTACTTTTAGTGTGTGTATATATGTTAGTCCTCGGCTTTTTTATTGAACTTTTAGTTATGTAGTGTATTATAGATTGATAAGGCCACACAATGAGCACACAATGAACTACTATTTCGCCTTTTACTAAAGAATATCATATGCTCACAAATAGGCGGCATACGCCCATTTTTTTAATTGTTTATACCCCCTCCCCCACCACACACCACCTGATGATGCTTAAACCCCTTTTGATAGACGGCTCTCTGAGTATTTTTTTTGTCTATACTATCAAGTGTTCAACTAGTTTGGAGAATTGTACCAAACAATATTAGTTGAGATCCAACTTCAGATTAATTCAAGACATAAGACCCTAAAGGGAATCCTATCTGCAACAAGATTCTAGTTAGTAAAGAAGACATAACAGAATATGGTGGAATCCACTACACTACACGCCCATTCCCACACTTAAATTTATATAAAAAATTCAAAACCATTTAATAATATTACGCACTAAAATTAATTTAATTTAATTTAACCTAGGAATTAATCAGATATTTTTATCCTATGTTTACTAATGCTAAAATTATGAAAAATGATATTTTGAGATAATAATGTGTGAAAATTTGTTTCATGATTTTTTTCTTAACTGAAAATTATTTGGGGGTATTTTTAATTGAATATATACACATTTTTAACTCTTTAAAAATTACATTTTAATCCTTTCTAAATCTTAGGGAGATTTTGGGGTGTGTTTTTCGGCCATAACACCACACACCCCCACCCCCACCACACACCACCACACACATACACACACCCCACCCTACCCCACCCCCTGCCCCCCTCCACCACCCCCTCCCCCACCCTGCCCCACCCCCTGCCCCCTCCACCACCCCCTCCCCCACCCTGCCCCACCCCGCCCCACCCCCTCCCCCACCCTGCCCCACCCCCCACACACGCACACACATACACACATATATATATACACATACACACATAAATATACAGACAAATATATATATAAATGGAAGAGAGAGAGAGAGAAATTGGACCTGAGAGAGAGAGAGAGAGAGAGAGAGAGAGCAGCGTCGAGAGAGAGAGAGAGAGAGAGAGAGAGAGAGAGAGGGAGGGAACGGTGGGAGGGAAAAAAGAAGGGGGAAGGGTTTTTGCTGGAAAAGTTGTCACGGTCGTGTCAAGGTCATTGACCGTGACAAGCCCGTGACAATTAAATTTGTCACGGCCTTGTCACGGTCATTGACCGTGACAATTAGTTGTCACGGTCGTGTCAAGGTCAATGACCGTGACATAAAACGCGTGTTTTTTTGTCACGGTCAACGACCTTGACAAGGATGGTCGGCTGAAAGGTGACAATTTGCCAATTTTGGTGTAGTGTCCACGTCCCAAATTGCACCTGGACCAATTCCTGAGTTTACTACGACTCCTTATGGCCATCGTCAAAAACCTCAAAGGAGAGTTCGATCAAGAAAAGAAAACCAAGGTCCGTCTTTGACTGTGTTCTTTTGTACTTATTGCAAAAGAAAAGGCCACCTCAGGGAGTTTTGCTATAGTATGGGTCGGACACGACGTACTACTGTTCCACCACAGCATACTGATGATTTTACCAATCTGAGAGAGCGAGTTGAGTTTTTAGCTGCCACATCACATAGTCTGATGGAGAAATTCCGACGGATGTCTTTACCGTCAGTGAATGCTTCTTATATTCCGGCTAAAAACAACAACAATAAAGGTAAATAAAAGGTCATCTCTACTTGAGTACCTAAGAAAAATAAAAAGGCCTTTGTTATTCATGTCGCTCTCAAAGCACATAATACCTCACAGTGGTATTTTGATAGTGGGTGCTCCAGACATATGACAGGTGTTGCCTATTTTTTACGTCTCTTGAGGATTATATGGATGGCAGAGTCACCTTTGGAGATGGGAGAAAGTCTAGCATTGTAGGACGTGGTACTATAGAGTTACCAGGATTTCCTAAGCTAGATAATGTTTTGTACGTCAAAGGTTTGAAAGCAAACCTTCTCAGTATTAGCTAGCTGTGCGACACTGACTTTGAAGTAAAGTTTGATCGGGATGCATGTAATGTTTACAATCAAGCCAGTACACTCTTAATGCAAGGGGTGAGGACCGAGGATAATTGTTATGGTACTGTGCCTACTTCCTCACTTGTCTGCAACAGCGCCACGATCACTCCTATGGATCTGTGGCACCAATGTCTAGGTCACATCAATATTAGAGATCTCACTCGCTTAGCTAAAAAGGACCTAGTACGTGGCTTACCATCTCTTGGAAGGCCAACTTCGACGGTTTGTGGACCCTGTCAGTTGGGAAAATAAATTTGTAGTCCCCATAGGAAGTTGCATTTCATTACCACCTCTCGTATACTTGAGCTTATTCACATGGATCTTATGGGTCCTACTCATAATGAGAGTCTGGGTGGTAAGAGGTATATCCTCGTGATGGTGGATGATTTCTCCAGATACTCGATTGTAGGTTTTTTTAGGGAGATATCCGATACTGTGGAGTTTTTAATGACCAAGTACCGTGTCCTACAAAATCAACACGGAGTCACTATTAACAGGATACGTAGTGACAACGACACTGAATTTAAAGAAGCAAAGGTAGATCTTTACTGTGATAGCCTTGGGATCAAACATGAGTTATCTGCCGTGAAGACTCCTCAGCAAAATGGGATTATTGAGAGAAAGAATAGGACGATCCAAGAAATGTCTAGATCTATGCTTCTAGGTCGTAGCGTGTCCAGGAGATTTTGGGCAGAGGCAGTGTCTACTGCATGCCATACGGTTAATAGCGTTTACCTGCGTCCACACACACTTAAGACGCCTTATGAATTATGGACTGGTAAGAAACCCATCCTTGCATATTTTCATGTTTTGAGGAGTAAATGCTACATCCTACGGGATAGAGAGCAATTAGGAAAGTTTGAATCCCGAAGAGACGAGGGAATATTGCTAGGGTATTCATTGAATAGTAGAGCGTACTGGGTGTTTAACCTGAAGAGCGCTAAGGTTATGGAGTCAATAAATGTCATCGTTCAAGATGACGAACCTTCAGCGTTTATTGATTCTAGCCTTCCGTTTGAGGATGAGGATGTTTTGGGTAGTAATTTACCTGCACCTCACCCACACTCTGTGGACCCTACTCCTATGGTAGGGGACACACCTACTTAGGTTTGCAAGAGTCACGACCCTTCTGCCATTGTTGGTGATCCCACACTGGGGGTCAAGACTCGTGCTCAGCTCGAGAATGTTGTTAGACACTTTTGCTACACATCCAAAGTCGAGCCCAAGAATCACAAAGAAGCCCTCAGGGATGAACACTGGATATCTGCTATGCAGGTTGAGTTGCTTCAGTTTAAAAAGAACAATGTCAAGGAACTAGTCGCCTAACCTAGTGAGACTAATGTGATAGGTACCAGGTGGATTTTTAAGAATAAAATGGATGAAAATGATACCATAATCAGAAACAAGGCTAGGTTGGTCGCTCAAGGCTACACACAGATAGAGGGTGTAGGATTTGGGGAGATATTTGCTCCTATTGCAAGGCTTGAGTATGTCTTCTTACTACTCGCCATCGCATGTCATCTGCATTTTAAGTTATATTAGATGGATGTCAAGAGTGCCTTCATGAATGGCATTCTACAGGAGGAGGTTTACGTGGAACAACCAAAAGGGTTTGAAGACCCTAAGCACCCGAAGCACGTATACTATCTTAGAAAAGCCTTGTATAGTTTGAAGCAAGCACCCCGTGCTTGGTACGAGAGGCTTACTTCCTATCTTTTAGCCCGTGGCTTCAAGAGAGGGGGAGTTGATATGACGTTGTTCGTTAAGAGAGATGACGGTGCTATTTTGGTTGCCCAGGTCTATGTGGACGACATAGTCTTTGGATCCACGTGCTCCTAACATGCTCATCACTTTGAGGAGGAGATGAAAAGTGAGTTTGAGATGAGCATGGTTGGTGAGATTACTTTCTTCCTTGGTCTCCAAGTTCGTCAGCTAGAGGATGGGATGTTCATCTCCTAATCTAAGTATGCTAGAGACCTAGTGAAGAAATTTGGTTTAGACTCCCCTAAGCATTCTCGTACACCTATGAGTTCTTCTATCAAGCTTAGTAAGGACACTTCAGGCAAGGACGTAGAACAAACCTTGTATCGAAGTATGATAGGTAGTCTTCTCTACTTGACTGCCAGTCGTCCCGACTTAGCCTTTAGTGTTGGAGTTTGTGCGCGATATCATGCGTCCCCGAAAGATTCACACTTACTCGCTCTAAAACGTATTATCAAATACGTGAGTGGGACTCTCTCATATGGTATTTGGTATTCCTTTGATACCAATGACCATTTGTCTGCCTATTCGGATGCCGATTGGGTCGGGGATGTAGATAGTTGTAGGAGCACGTCTGGTGGGTGTTTCTATTTTGGTTCTGATCTTGTCTCCTGGTTGAGCATGAAGCAAAACTCTATCTCTTTATCCACTGCGGAGGCTGAGTACATCACCGCCGGGAGTTGTTGCACACAACTCTTGTGGATGAAGCAGATGCTGGAGGATTATGGGATTTCACAGGAAACCATGACCATTTTCTGTGATAACACGAGATCGATACACATATCCTGCAATCTAGTCTAGCAATCGTGCACAAAGCACATCAAGATACGCGAGCACTTTATATTTTAGTTAGTTGAGGAGAAAGTCGTATCCCTGAGTTTTGTTCCCACCGACCGTCAGTTAGCCAATATTTTCACAAAACCTTTAGATGCCCTTAGATTCGAGATTCTTAGGAAGTCTTTGGAGATTTGCTCAGTTGACTAAAGGGTTGGTCCTTGTCTAGCATAGGATGCATTTATTTTATATCATCTGTTGCCTTTTGCTAGCTTGTATCATATGTTTTGTTTTTCTTTATTTTTTTTGAAAATTCTAAAAAGATTTTCTTTTTATAAAAATATTAGAAAAGCTCAAAAAGATTTTATTTTGTTAAAATTTTTTGAAAAATCCAAAAAGATTTTTGTATTTTATTTGCACCTTTTGTGGATGAGCATTTAAGATAGCCGAGTCACAATTTTATTTCATTTATCTATGTGACTGTTTGATAGTGATTTGAGACGCTACATCATTTTATCCATGTGCTTTACATTATTTGGAGTCTTTGAGATGTGATTAGTGATATCTTTCTACATGTTTGACTCCTATCTCCTTTATTGCACACATGCACGACTATATTTGATTATTGCACTTGTCTATCCCATATTGGCTTGAGTGTTTCCATCTCAATTCTGTCTATACAACATACAATATGCGATAAAACTTGACAAGATTGGAATGCATGTAAAAACCGTTTTGGTGAGACTGTGTGATTATTTGAAAACAGGGAATGACCTAAAAAATGGAGGGATTTTATTATCCGGGGTCCAAAGAGGTTAAAAGAGCCCGAAAAATTTAAAGGCAATAAATAAACAATACATGCCAAATATGGGCCATTAGGTTTCACCATCAATTCTCCAAAGTTTGAGAATTTAGATTACCTTTACACTAAAATATATATGAGGGAGTTTGGTTGGAGAATTTAAATGGGTTTGCACTTCCTTGAAAGTCCTGAAAAAGCATGAAATTATTTTGGACGTTATTGGTGTGAAAATCACTTTGAGCTTTGATTTGTTGATTTGATTGAGTCAATGTCTCATATTTTCAAAAAAAAAATCACCAAAGGAAGATTTTGAGTTTATTCGTTAGGAGTATCCGATATTCATCGTGCACATATGTCATGTTTGTATGCATTGATTTTCCTATCGAATTTGATCACACCCATTCATTTACGCTATCATCGACTTGGTTGTTTTGTGCTCGTTCATGGTGTGTTTCTTTGTTTCTTTGTGTGAAAATTTTTGAAAAATTCAAAAATAGTGGTTTATTACCTTGTGACATTCTCCATGTTCATCTATTTCTGCTTCTCATATCTGTCTATTTGGGACATCATAAAAAGGGGGAGAGGAGTTATCATATTATAGGGGAGTGAATTTTGAGTTTGAAAGGATCTATTTTTTAAATTACTATCTATGTTTAGCTCATTTCAAACTCGGTATGTCACGTGGTATGTTGCTTTATCTCATGTGTGTAGGTACTGCTTTGATGATCCCTGAAATGCACACCCAGATGAGAAAAGCATTAAAATTCCTGAAGAGTTGAAGAACAAACGATCAAGTCTTATTCATTTGTACCTTTTTAGTTTTGGGTTCATGAAAGGGTAGATTTGTATAGGCAGTTTAATATTTGATAATTAGGATTTTTTATGTTTGTACCGGCATAAACATAGGGGGAGATTTGTAAGGACATTTTGTCCATTATTTATGTCATAAGCCGTTACATCATTCAAGATCACATCGCCATCAACGGATCCGAATATCAAACAATTTAAGGAATCAGTTTTCTGGACAGCCGGATCGGTCCGCCTATTTTATAAAGGAACCGGTCTGCCACAGACCGATCCGCCATTTTGGAAAAAGAACCGGTCCATCTCCAGACCGGTCCGCCTCAAGTCAGACCGATCCGCTATGCTCCAAACCAGTATACCCCGGATCAATTGCGAACCGAAGAAGCCCTATTCAAAAAGGAACCGATCCGACCTCATACCGATCCGCCTCAGATCCGGACCGATCCGCCTCAGATAAAATTGTGCAGATCGTGTTGAGATTTTTTAGGGCCAGGTTTTCTTTTATAAACCATCTTCTGGGATTTGTTTTCCAAGACTTTCATAGACGATTTTCAGAGACCTAAAACTCTAAGTCTTCACCTTTGTGAGTCCCAATACTCTTATTTGATTCACACTACATAGCCAAACCTTTGTGAATCCGTTTTGCAACTGAAGAACACAACCGTGTGTCTGTTCATAACCTTGTGGAGAAGACCGTCCTTATTCTTCATTATTGCCCTCCTGGAAAGGGAAACTTCCAGCCGTCGACTATAGATCCGACACCTGCGGGTAATTCTGTGTCACTGTATTTTCATTGTAATCCGAAAAAATGTATGTTACAATATTATAATGAAAATAAATGGTTTCGCCCCTTTAGGGGATTTTTTTATCATTTCTGTGTGTTTGATTGTTCTTACTTGATTTTATTATCATCAATCACACCTAGATCATGTGTAGACCTTTATTGATAAAAACTGAATTTAATTAAATAACGTCCTTATTTGAACTCACGTGCACTCTTCTCAAAACTGTTTTTACATTACAAAAAAAAACTGTTTTTACATTACAAAAAAACTGTTTTTACGTTACGAAAAAACAGCTTTTACATTAAAAACAGTTTAAAACAGTTTTACAGTTTTTCTTAACAGTTTTTTATAATATTAAAAACAGTTTTTTAATATTCATAACAGCTTTTTAAACAATTTAAAATAGTTTTTAATTTTTTTTAACTTTAAAAGAGTTTTAATAATATATTCAAAGCAGTTTTTAAAAAAGTTAAAAACAGTTTTTACAATATTTTTGTAATACGTTTTTTTTTTAAAATGTAAAACATTTTCTTAACAATTTTTTATAATATTAAAAACAATTTTCAAAACATTACAAAAAGGTTTTTTTAACCATTTAAAACAGTTTTTAAAATGGTTTTTTAAAACTTTAAAACAGTTTTTATAATATATTCAAAACAGTTTTTAAAAATGTTATAAACAGTTTTTACAATATTTTTATAATATGGGTTTTAAAAAAAATTGTAAAATATTTTCTTAACAATTTTTTGTAATATTAAAAATAGTTTTTAAAACATTACAAAACAGTTCTTAAATATTCATTACATTTTTTTTAATTATTTAAAACAGTTTTTAAATTATTTTTTAAAATATTAAAAGCTTTTAAGAAGTTAACAAATTTGTTACCATATAATTTTCACTCAAATAAGTAAGCAAAGTTTGGCAACACCTTATGCATATGAGATGTTGTACATTGGCTAATAACTTGTAGGCAAACTTTTGTACCAAATACGCCAAATTGTAGGGAAATACCCCATTTGTCAACTTATTTGCCATTTGGCATGGCAAATAAGGGTAACCAAACGAACCCTAAGAGTCAAACATGCAGGTAGTGATCTCAAATTACATTTTCATGACTACAAATATTATAAAGCACAAAAATAAAATGATGACGCATATCAAAACACTATCAAATTGTCATATGGATATGGAATGATGTTATGACTCGATCATCCTAAATGTCCATTCATAAACGGTGTAAACAAAATATAAAACTCTTTTTGACTTTTTCCAAAAATTTTATCAAAATAAAATCTTTTTGGCTTTTTTATTTTTTCTCAAAAAAATAGAAAATCTTTTTGTATTTTTTTTCAAAATTTTTCAAAAACAAAAATCTTTTTGTTTTTCGAAAAATATATCAAAAATTGAAAATATAAATACAAAAATGGTACATACTAGAAATAGGCATAAAATATCATTATGAAAATCATCCTATGCTACCAAACATGTCTAAACCTCAACCGTTAGGTGCGGTGGAGTTTTCCAAAGATGTCATCCTATGACAAACATCCATCAAATCATGTGAAGTCTTGACCAAAAATTTAACTTGATCCCTAATATGTGCAATCTCTCTCACGTAATCATCCGGAGCATCATGTGTAGGTGCGTGTGTGTGAACACGCGACAAAACTCTGTGTGACACACCACCCAACTTAAAGCAAAATTCCCAAAGGTGTCCTATCCTTTTGCAATGGGTGAAAACATAAACAGGCCTAGGAACACCTCTCTCAAAATGTTTACGGTGCGCTCTCCTATTCGAAGCGGGACGCTTAGTTGGGTTAGGTTGAGAACCATATGGATCAATCACAAACTCGAAAACCGGCTCAAGTGCAACATGAGAAGTGGACGCACCGTCATGATCTAATTCCTAGTCTCTCAACATTATCCAAAGCGGGACTGAGTAATATCTTTCCAACCTTCTTAGATGTGTCCTCTATAGTGACCTTTACCTCCCGGGCACATTAAAATCTCTCTCTAATTGTGACATATGGGCTATAAGTTCACTCTTCTCCAGATTTACGATGATCAACTGCTCACTCAAAGAAACCTTCATTTTCTCGAGTTGACTCACCAACGCTTCAAATACCCTCAAACTCTCTCTCTCCAAATCAACCACCCTAAGAGAGAATTCCTTATTCAATTTCTTAGTCTTTAAGGTCTCGGCGTACAAATATCTAAACGCAATCTAAAGCTCACTCTCACCATCACTAGCGCACTCACTCTCACACTCGCTAGAAACACTCAAATTATCCTCCTCCTCGGGGGTCTCACGTGCACAAGTATCATCATCAAAGGAGAAACTTGGTGTGCTCACGTGACTAGATAAAAAGGCAACACAAATCCCATGTGAAGATTAATCCCTGGAACCCTTCACCTCTTCCTCACTATCGCTAAGAGTGGCTGGAATGGCAATCTTTTTTACCTTTCTCTTTAGTCTAGTGGGACACTCAAATGCCTTATTCCCCTCAGCCTCAAATTCAAAACATCTCTCTTCCTCCTTTTTCTCTTTCTCACCGCTCTCTTTGGACTTATCATTCGTTTTATTTTTCTCAAAAAAAATCTTTTATTGGAAGAATTTTCTTTGGAAAATTTGAGAAACTTTTTTTAAAAAAAATTCAATCAAGGCCATATCAAAATCAAATTCTCCCTCAAACTCGGACTCACAAACTTTTCCTTTCTTTTTCTTATCTCTGTTAGACACTTCCTCTCCTTTCCTAGACTGGCATCTAAGTGCTATCCCTTTATCCTTAGGCTTGACAGTATCAGGAAACATGTCAATCTCATATGTCTAGAGGTCTTCTACCAGCTCTTCTAATTTTAAATTGCTCAAATTACCTAAGGAATTAAAACGTTTTGTCCGCAATCTAAAAATATTTTTAACCACTCGTGCATTGGGAATGTGCTCACCAATATTGAAACTAGTGTTGAAAATATCAGACAAACATGTGGAAAAATCGTCAAAACACTCAGATTCAAGCATGGATGTTGTTTCAAATTGAGTAGTTAAATTTTGAATTTTAGACTCTTTAACCGCATTTTTGCCTTCATGGGTAAGTTGTAAAACATCCCAAGCTTCTTTTGACGTGGTGAACATCATGATTCGTCGAAAGTATTAGGAGTGAAGGCACCATAAATTGCACTTAGCCCACGAGAATTAAAAGTACTCCATCTAAACTCATCTCCAGTCTAGTCTGCCACAAGTTTTAAATTAGTAACATTATATGCGGTGACAGTGGGAGGAGTCCAGACTCTTTCACAAACAACCAAACAAGCTCACCGATTGCTTTTAAATGCGATTCCATACGATCTTTCCAATAAGCATAATTAGACCTGTAAAAAATTGGCAACCGATTATATAAGTTTTCATTCGGAAACATTGTGATTTTCCAAAATCATATTTTTTCAAAAAAAAAATCAATATCACAAAATTTTGCGAAAAAAGGAATTAACAATAAATTAGTAAAACCTGCTCCGATACCAATTTGTAAAGGTGCAATGTGATATTGATTAAATATGGGTTCACAAATTCTAATTAAATACTTACTTAATCAGAGTCAATTTTTATCCAAATAAAATTCAGCCCTAAAGACTAATGGAAAAATCAAACCATCATAAATAATTACTGACACATAGATTTCAGGGAAAAACCTAAAAAGGAAAACCTTTTTGTTTCACTTAATAATACTCACAAGATTACAAGAAAAATCTACAATGAATATTCGTTGATACCCATAAGAACAAGCAGCTTTGAATCAGCATTGGAATTCCACAGCGACTCCATAAGATAACAACGATCACCACGAGTACTTCCAAAGACCGCAGTCGTAGTCAGGGCATCACCACCCTCAAGCAGTACTTAATCAGAAGTAAAAAATATTCCCTAGAAGAGAAACTCCAACAAAGATCGTATCTTGGGTTCTAAAACAATTCACTAAACTATTGAGATTTTTGTGAAGTGAAAAATAAAGGATTGAACCCTAAATTGAAGAAGACAAAAGTATTCTGCAGGTTTGAAGTTTTTGGAGAATAAAAAACGCTAGGTATTCTTAAGAAATCAGGTTTCATCTAACACGCTTTATATAAAAAAAATTGAGTCAGCAACTCGCTCAAACGAAGCTAACATATCGCTCGAACGAAGCTAAATCTCGCTCGAACGGCTTCACGCGACATGCCAACGTCGTTTGAACGCCGTGGCATTATCGCTCGAACGATCGGAGCGTCAAAATTTCTTCACTTCAACACTTAGAAAAATTACCATTTGACGAAAAATAATGCCTCAACTGATTAAAAATAGTTTAGAAAAAATTTCCAAACACATAGAAAAAATATCCCAATACTTTAAATGAACCGTAAAGGAACTAAAATACAACCTTATCAAAATTAATCTCGCGGAGGCTTTTTTGTTAAAGAATGTTGATATTCGGATCCGTCTCGATGCATGATTGATCTTGAATAAATCTTCGACGGTTGTAGCGATATACGACATATACTAATGTAAACCAGGACTAACAAAATATGTCCTTACACTATTAGAGTCTTTTAATTCATTTTATAAAAAATCGCACTCTATCCACACTTTCTTTCTTAGACACTTCTAAAGTTTGAAAACTATGTTTCATATCCTGGAGCTTCTCATGGAGGATATCTCTTTGAGTTTAAAAAGATTACAAAAATTTATTTTTAAATAAATTTGACTCTTTTTGCCAACTTCAAATTAAAACGAGTTAATTTCTTAGTTCGACTATTAAGCTCATTAAACTCCTCTCGAATATCAAATCATCATCATCACCATCATGCAAAACATCGGATAACTTATTACTATGGTGATCCATTGAGAGAAAACAAACAATGAGAGATAAATAAAAAAGACCACCTTAGAAAGACGTAAAACACAGATCAACACGATAACATAGTATTCCTATTCTGATACTAATTTGAAGTCCTTAAAATATAGAGGATGCACAAAACTAATAATTTTATTTTTTTAAATTAAATAATTTAATTAACCTAATTAACTAAGTAACAATTTCAAACAGATTGTTGTGTTAAATGATAAACCAATTTTATCTTAACCTAAAACATGCATCTATGTAGTGAAAGATAAAATAAGCAAATTAATACAACGCGTCGATGTAAGAGAAAAATCCAACTGAGAAAAAGATCATATGACCAAGCCATGCAAATTCACCATGTATGGATTTATAAAGAATGCGGCAGTAGACTTACACAATGACTTGACGCCATCGCAAACCTTGACGCCTTCATTTCCCAACCTTTGCACATCGACATGAAGAAGTCCACTCAAGAAACTTCGATAACGTGTGAGTCCACATGCCTCAGTATCCACTGACAAGGCTTAACTTCTGTCTATGGATCTGAAACACAGAATCCACCCCTTCATCATGCACAACCACTCGATGGAGCCCACCGTGTGTAAAAAATAAATATGGAGTCCATTGTATGAAAAGATTCTCAGTAAGATGAAGAGAATAAACCAATGGTGCTCATAAACTATATCTCAAAGTATATATATAATGAAACTTGGATCTAAAATTGTTTGGGTGTAAACTAGGTTTTGAGTAAACACAAATAGCTTTTTGGAAAAGCTTGAGATCTTAAAAATCATGAAAACATCTCAAAGAAAACTATTGCTCCACACTCCTATATATATGATGTTTTTCAAAATTGAGATAAGGATGAAAAGATGTGAAAAAAATCTCAAAATCTTAAAAAAGGCGCACTCGTTCGAACAAGGTATATATCATTCGAATGAAGCACCTCATCTCATTCGAACCATCTTCTAACAGAACATCCCACGATATTCCAAAAAATGCTAAAATGCTCATTCGATTTATTCGTTGGAACCTTGTTCTAACGAGATAAAGTATCTCGTTCGAATGGCATACTAATGTCTCCCTAATGACAATGCAAAAAAATAATTTTCTCTTAAAAACTATTAAAACGGATAAAATCATTTTAAAAAGTTTCAAAATCAATTTTGTAAATTTCTAATACCCCCAACAAAAATATATAAGACTCGTCATAAATACTCATTCATACCTGAGAAATACTTGGAACATGAAGATTGAAACAAGCACAAAAACACGAAATGATGATGAAACCTCATCATAGGCTTGAAAGTTCAATAGCATAAAGCCTAATCTATGACTCAAATAGTTTTGTCCAAACATGGAATAAGACAAAATACGTATAAATTGACTCTATTGAAAATTTGTTCTTACACCTATAATGACATAAGCCTAGAAAATTCATGTGTAAACACAAACACTAAAGCCTCACAAACTGTCCTTATCTACCAGAAGGCCCTCCCTCATCATCATCACCATTTTCCAAAGGATCCTAAGAATCACAATATTTATGTTATCTCCTTACACGTTCCATGTGGCCATAAGCCTTGATAAGCATTGATAAAACCACAATACCCTCCTCATTAGTTTCAAACATAGTAGGCCAACTTTTACCAGTCTCTTCAGTACAAACCATCATGAACTCATTTTTAAATAAACCCCAAATATTACCCCAGGCTCCCTAGCATATTGTGACAAATGGGTAGATGGTCGATGGTGTTGATATGGAGCCGCTAAGGTCATCGATGATTCAATCAAATACTCCATAGGAAACAAGTCAGTTATGTGGGGAAGGAGAATCTTCTCATAACCCACATGACAAAAAAACTTCCAAGGTTAGTAGAAAGAGGTTTGGCGAAGGCCCACTATCCGAACATACCGGTATTCATCTAATTGCAAAATAGGCTGCAACTTGCGCTACTATGGTATAGGCCAACGAAGATGTCTAACTCAATGCTCCATGATCCACTTAATCCAGTTCCCCACAGAAGGTCCAAAACTCTTAAAATGTCATGCAGAGAAATTAGAAACACTAGTCAGGGGATACTCAAGAGGGGCGGTAAAATTAAGTCTCTTTGCCAACCACATGAAGAGCATCACAGTAGCTTCCTTCTACTAGTCAAGCCCATTCAACTTTTCCTCCAGTATCGAAGAGATAGGGTTATAATGATAAGATATCCATAACATAACGATGGAAATTTAGGTATCAAAGGTCATATCTCTTCTCACAAAAAGAATCCTAGTAGTCAATCTAAAAGCTACGATGATAACAAATTTGATATCAATATACCCTCTCTAATACACAAAATTCAACATCGTCGAAAGGTCGATAATTCCTCCACACACTAATGGTCGGGTAATAGAATGAGATACATACAATAATTCAACCAATGATACTCGAGGATAACGAGATATGTGAAGCATAGTTGAAAAAATGATGGGGTTGACACCCAGCATTATAGAAATTTCCTCGTAGGTTGGACACACCTCATCCAGGACAAAGAGAAACATACGCTCTGCAAGGTACCAAAACTAAAAATGGCCTCCAAAATATTACAATCATTGGATGGTTTTACCACAAAATAGCTAGAAGCAAGTTGAATGTCTCATAATTGAAGTTGTATAAGCACATAGCCTCCAAACCCGTCAAGATAAGCTGCAAAGACTTCAGTCATCAGAATGGCCATCTCAAAGAGCGAAATAAGCTTGGATAAACAAAAAAGTAAGGAAAAAAGTTGAAGTATGGTTTGAAACTTCACCAAGAGGCATCTTTTATACTTTAAATTGTCCACAAAAGACGAAGTAAGCAATTTGCCGCTGCAACAACAGTTCCTATATACTAAGCAATGCAGAAAAAGAAGAATCATGGATGAAAAGTATCCATAACTGTAGGAGTATGCTGATATGCACACCCCCTATTTTGATAAGATTCCATTTTCCTTTTTTTCCTCTTTTATTTTTAAATAAGTCCCTATTTAAATTAACCTTTTGCAATAAGAGTTTTTTGTGGCCATTTATTTCCACTTTTCTCAAATACAAATAAAATACCCAATAGAAAATTACAAGTGCATGTAGACTAGGCCATTAGTTCTAGATAAACCAAAATGAAAATGCATATATATATATATATATATATATATATATATATATATATATATATATATATATATATATATATCATTGCATTTACATTTACATTTTTTCAGGAATAAAAAAGAATAAATTAAAATAAATTCTAGGGAGTTCAACTTCAAATCTGCAGTGAATTTATTCAAGCCTCATTACACTAAATCCTTAATCTATACAACTATGTGGCATAAGAATATTCCTCTTAAAGTGTCTACTTTATTTTGGAGACTAAATCTGTCTTCAATTCGTTTAGACTACAATCTTCAAAAGCTTGGTATTAGACTTACTCCAAGATGCAATTTGTTTTTTAACTCGATGGAGGATATTTCTCATCTTTTCCTTAAATGTTGAGTGGTTGTTTCAGTTTGGAAGTGCTTTTGTAGATTCCTGGGTTTCTCGATTAATTTATCATCTATTCTATCGATGTTTGTTTCTTGGTTGATTAAGAAATGTGATCAACCATACATCAAATTCCTTCTATCTGCATTACCTTTGTGTGTTTGTTGGGATATTTGGAAGTCTAGAAACAAATCATTATTCGAAGGTGTTAAAATTTCATTAGAGAATATCATTAATTCCATAATCCAGTCAGTTCAAGCTTGGATGACAAGCATTTCTTTTAAAGGTTCCAATAATTCTTTCTCTTCTCACATTGTTCAACTGTTTCAGATTGAATTTAGGAGACTTAAAGTCATTTTCAAGCTTATCGGGTGGAAAAAACCTTCTCTAACTTGTTGGAAATTAAATGTTGATGGATCTTGTAAAGGTAATCTAGGTATCAGGGCTTATGGGGGTTTTATTAGAGATAACAGTGGATTTTTCAATCTTGGTTTTACTATCAATATGGGTAACAGTTCTAATATTCAAGCAGAGGCTGAAGCGTTAAAATCTGGCTTGCTTCTTGCTATTCAAAATAATATTGTCAGCTTGGAAATTGAATCTGATTCTCTTATGCTTATCCAATTATTTGTTCAATGTAAGGACACAATTTTATAAATGTCTTGGGTAGAATCTAGGAATTTTTTATTTTCCCTAGATCAAAGTTTGTATGTCTGATACCGCTACATTCGTCACATCAACACGATCATCCATGATGGCCTTTATCCGAATTCATGCATCTATCATCTTCACATGTGCATCATGCGACTGCTGCTCAACCATTTCCCACTTCTCCACTACGTAATATTGGTAAAGTGATTTATTGAAGTTGCTTATATTTGCATAAATATTTGAGAATTTTTCAGAAAAATAATTTTTGAAGTCTGAAATGTTTTTTATCGAAAGAAGAATTTTTTCTAAGTGTAGAAGCGGAGTGCCTCGGTCGACGAGCTCGTTCAAACGAGTTTGTACTGTCATTCGAGTGAGATAAGCATCCCGCGCGATGTCATTCAAACGACACGTGTCCTTCGTTCGAGCGAGATGCCTATCTCGTTCGAGCGATGCCTCCACCTCGATTTTGTATAAATACCAGTGTGCATTCTACACATTTTCCCAAGTCTTTTATGCACCAGTTTCTGCATTTTCACATCCCAGAAAATAGACTTCACCTTTTTTAAGATTTTATACCCTTTTTGATTCACAAATCCATTCCCATATATGTGTGTGAATCTTTTAAAGTTCAAGAGGATTGTTTACTCATCTGGAGTAACTTATGGGGAGAACTCTACAACCGGAGAACTGCGTGCTATTGTGGGGGGGGGGGATCCTTACGGAGTAACTTGTGGAGAAGTCGTTTCTCTTCTTCATTGCTGACCACGTGGAGTTCTTGCCGTAGATTCCAGCCGAGACATCGAAACCAAGGCCTGAGGGTATTTCGTACGTCGCTCTTATTTTCATTATAATTCGTGTAACTGTTTTTCCAAATTATAGTGAAAATAAAAAGGTTTTACCCCTTTGGGGGATTTTTCCTGAAATTGTTCGTTTTATCCTGCATGCTTTATTTTATTGGATAAGTCATCTAGATGCATGTTTTAGGGTTTAACTAAAATTTGGGATTAATTAAAGTTGGATTTTATTTGAGAAGTCGCAATATTTCCGCTGTAGCGATTCTACAAATTGGTATCAGAGCCTGTTACACTAAGTTATTGTGTTTTGATCTTGATTTTTCACAAAAATTTCTTTTGGTGGTTTTGATGATTTTCGATGTCAACTTTTTGAAAAGGTTAATTGGAAAATTCACACGAACTCTTATTTTAAATCTTCTGTTGAAAACGAATCTGAGAGGTGTCCTTATTGTGAGGGTGTTGGTCACACGTTAGATGAGTGTACCACAAATTTAAAGAAAAAATTACATAAACCGATTTCTCTTGTTTCTACCCTTAGTGATAATGATTCGGAAGAAGAAGTTTTTTATGCTTCTAGGCGAGAGATTCCCACCCATGTGATTAGTGATGGGAGTGAGGATGAAAGTGTACATGAGCGTGACTTGCAAACTACTTTCAATAAACTTTATGCTGAATCTTTGAAAAGGAAGAAAGAAAATTTGAAATTGAAAGTTCAATTGAAAGAGTGTGCCTTAAAAAATAATGTTTGTTTATTTGAAGAACTTGGGGCACATGAGAAAATTTTGAAAGAGAAGTTTGAGTACGTCGAGGGTGAGAGAGATAGTCTTAGAGGGTTGATGGAGACTATGAAAAAATGAGCTTTTAGAGTTTGAGGATTTTAGACCTGTACTTGAATCTAGGATAGGTGAACTTGAGGTGAAATTCAAAGATTCAAGTAAAGTGAAATTTGATTTGGAGTCTAGGTCTGAAAAACTTGATAAGATTTTAGACACCGTCGAGAGAAAAAAGGATAGGGGTGGGATTGGTCTTGAAAAATATGTTGCACCCATTCCCACACGTGTGAGAGAGCCTCCTAGGATTGTTAAGAAAGAGGCACCTAAGTTCGTTAGGAAAGAGCCCCCTAGGAACATCGTGAGAGAACCTCCTAGGATCATTAGGAGAGATCCACCTAGGCAAATTCAGAGAGAGCAACCGAGAAATTTAAGGAGAAGGCCACATTTAGGTAACACTCATCGCCCGATTTATACTTGCACACATTGCGGTAGGCAAGGGCATCTTCGACGCTTTTGTTACAAGATTTTCAATGGACCTAGGAAGGTTAATAAAAGAATAAATTCGATTCCCCAAACCCCCATGTGTCATTACAAATCTATTTGGGTTAGAAAATCGAATTTAGAGGCATATGGTCTTTTTGTTCACAACTCTCGTTTGCTTGCACGTGATTCACCCCATGTGAAATCTTTTGGTTGATTGTGTTGGATGTTTGTCATACACTAGTTGTGGTTTCATGATATATATTTTCTAGTGTGTTGACATGTACTTTTTGTATAAATTTGTGCTTTTGAAAAATACAAAAAGATTTTATTTTGATAACATTTTTGAAAATCCAAAAAGATTTTTGTATTTTGTTTACACCGTTTATGGATGAACATTTAGGATCACCGAGTCACAACATCATTTCATCTTTTCATGTGACTATTTGATAGTGTTTTGAGACAATAGGTCAATTCATCCATGTGCTTTATAATGTTTGAAGTCGTTAAGATGTAATTAACTGTTACTTCCTACATGTTTGACTCATGTTTCCATTATTGCACACATGCACAAATTTGTTTGATTATTGTGATTGTCTTATCACATTTTGGTTGGGTGTTTTCACTTCAATCCTATCCTTAAAACGAACCAAGTGTGATAAAACTTGATGAGAAAGTTGTGCATGTAAGAGCCGATTGTGAGTTTGTGTGCTTTGTCTGAAAATGGTGAAGGGCTACGAAAGATTATCATTTATCCTTTACGATTAAGCTGCCGTTTAAATTGGACCAAAAAAATTGAGGATTTTATTGTTCGGGGTCCAAAGAGGTTTAAAAAGTGCCCAAAAAAATTTAAAGGTAATAAAAAGAAATTCATGCCAATTATGGGCCATTTAGGTTTTTGCACCAATTCTCCAAAGTTTGAGAATTTAGTTTATACACCTCTAAAAGAAAATATATGAGGAAGTTTGGATGGAGAATTAAAATGGGTTTGCATGTCCATGAAAGTCTTCAAAAAGTGTTACATAGTTTTGGACGTTATTGGTGTGGAAATTACTTTGACTTTGATTTGTTGATTTTCATAAGACGATGTCATCTAAATTCAACAATTTTTACACCTAAGGATACTTTTGATGTTCATTTATTAGGAGTACACGTATGCATAGTGCACATATGATTAATTGAGTTTATTAACCTATCGAATGTATTCACACCCGTACATTCCGTTTCCATGACTTGGTTGCTTTAGTTTAAATCCAAGGTGTGATTTTTAGTATCTTATTTTTATATGAAAAATTAAAAAATCCAAAAATAGTTTGTGGATGTTTATGGGATACTCCTTTGCATGCGCGTTGATTTTTTCGTGACACTCTGTGTTTTGATTTTTTCTTCTTATCGGTCTATATGGGGACATCATAAAAAGGGGGAGAAAGAATTACCATGTTATGGGGGAGTGAGTTTTTAAATTATGGGGGAGATTTGATTTATTAATGATTTACTCTTATATCATTTCAAACTTGATGCGTCACGAAGGTTTTTTCTTTATCTCATGTGTGTAGGTACAAAGATGATTGATGTTCATTATGTTGCACACCCTCATGAGAAAAGTTTTGGGAGTTTTTAAAGAGCTGAAGATTTGAAGATGTTGAAGTTTGATTGAAGACATATCATTTAGTATTCTCAGTTTAAGGGTTTAATGGGATATTATCTTGTATGTCATCTGTTTTATGGAGATAGCATAATTCGGATTTTTTATGTATGTACCAGCATAGACATAGGAGGAGATTTGTAAGGACACAATTTTATAAATGTCCGGGGTAGAATCTAGGAATTTTTTATTTTCCGTAGATCACAGTTTGTATGTCTGATATCGCTACATTCGGCACGTCAACACGATCATCCATGACAGACTTTATCCGAATCCATGCATCCATCATCTTCACACGTGCATCATGCTACATGCGACGTGTTGGTCAACCATTTTCCACTTCTCCACTATACAATATTGGTAAAATGATTTATTGGAGTTGTTTATATTTTCATAAATATTTGGGAATTTTTTGAAAACATAATTTTTGAAGTTTGAAATGTTTTTTATCGAAAGCACAATTTTTTCTAAGTGTAGAAGCGAAGTGCCTCGGTCGATGAGCTCGTACAAATGAGTTTGCACTGTCGTTCGAGCGAGTTAAGCATCTCGCGCGATGTCGTTCGAACGACACGTGTCCTTCGTTCGAGCGAGATGCCTATCTCATTCGAGCGACGTCGTCGCCTCGATTTTCATAAACACCAGTGTGCATTCTACACATTTTTCCAAGCCTTTAAGCACCAATTTCTGCGTTTTCACAGCCTAGAAAATAGACTTCACCTTTTTTAAGGTTTTATACCCTTTTTGGTTTACAAATCCATTCCCATATATTTGTGTGAATCTTTAAACCTTCAAGAGGATTATTTACTCATGTGGAGTAAATTGTGGGGAGAACTCTACAACCGGAGGCTGCGTGCTATTGTGGAGGGAGTCCTTACAGAGTAACTTATGGAGAAGCCGTTTCTCTTCTTCATTGCTGACCACCTGGAGTTCTTGCCGTAGATTCCAGTCGAGACATCAAAACCGACACCTGAGGGTATTTCGTATGTCGCTCTTATTTTCATTGTAATCCGTGTAACCATTTTTACAAATTATAGTGAAAATAAAAAGGGTTTTCCCCTTTGAGGTTTTTTTCCTAAAATTGTTTGTTTTATCCTGCATGCTTTATTTTATTGGATAAATCATCTAGATGCATGTTTTAGGATTTAACTAAAATTTGGGATTAATTGAAATTGGATTTTATTTAAGAAGTCGCAATATTTTCGCTGCAGCGATTCTTCATTCAATATTGGAACCTCCTTGGCATATTCTCAATTTGTTGGCAGAAATCAAGGATTTAATGAAAATGTTAAATTTCCCTCTTTCCCTATTTTAGAGAAGGTAATTTAGTTGCTTATGCATTGCCAAATCATGTAATCTCTTTAGAGCAAACAAAAATTTATGATTCAGTCTTTTCCCTTCCTATTATTGTTAGAGGCTGCTTGAATTTAGATAGGTGGGGAATTCCTAATCTTAGAAGTTGATTATTCTTTATTTCATTTTATTTTCTTTAATTCGTTGTAATGGGAGTGGGATTTTTTATAAATGTCCACATTTATATCTTTTCCATTCGATATAATAGGCTCGACTATCGAATGTTCTTATTAGAGCTTTTTATGCTACGTTTAATCAATAAAATGTGTGGGGGTTTCGTCCCTCTTCCATTAAATAAAAAGAAGAAGAAAAAGAAAAAAGACTAAAATTACAAGGACGCAGCCTGAACTTTCCAACTTAAAACCTACTAAAGATCCATCTTCTCGAGGATACCAATGTAGAAACTTCACATGACACTGATAATGAGCCCTCTACATCTAGAATTAGTGTTATCCTCACAGTCCTTAATTGTCATCGATGGCACCACATAAGATCAAGATGTCTTCCTCACGTGATTAGAAATAGAAGCCATTTAATCTCTGATGTTATCCTACTAAAACGTCGATGCGCGCACAGCCTATAAAAGAGCATTCAAGCAAAAACAATCAAGTCAGTAACAGAGGAAAGTATTAGAATCCAAGTGAGGGAATCAAAAGCTAAGGTCATACCTCCCACTGAGGAACCCCCTCAAAGAACGGAGGGAATCCATATATCGTTGCTCGAGGGTGATAAGTCACTAATACCATGTGGTCTCCAACCATTTGGATATGATAAGGAGTAGAAAAATGCTTGATGGTAACTGCCTCATCACCATTGAACCGCTCCTTGATGCATGAGTCAAAGAACCTAGTGCACTATTACCATCTCTAGTCCCTCCCGATAATTGAGGCGCACCCTCAATGTCATATCGTAAAGTCTAGATAATTATACCCTGTCGTCGTATTGGTGTAGAGAATATACATTCACCCTCAATTTACACCACCCTTGCCTCATCCGATAACTCTCCAACTTTCATCCAGTAAGTAGGAGGTGCAAGCAGTAGGACCTCCACCTCACCCTCCATCACATGTCTTACCACTCTCTCTCATATGTACCACATGTACTCGAACTTGTGTGTAAGTAACCTCCTCATCTGCGTATGCAGGCTCGTCATCCTCACAGCCCTCGAGCCAGATGCCAAAGATTGGACATCACTTGCCTCAAAATAAAATCAATAAATCAAAAAATCAAAAAAAACATAAGGAAAATACATAAAAATCCAAAAATAAAATAAAACAATGTCTAACCTAATCACTCATAAGGGCATTTAGAATCACACTTACATCCTTTGGGGCTAAGAATTCCTTCGAAACCTTATTTGATATTTTTCACCGATTCATCCCCAAGAACTCCCCCGCCTCACTCACCTTCAGAGACACCCAACCTATGTTGTGATCGATGACCTCGTAAAACCACGTTTATAAACCCAACCCGTCTCTCAATAGATAAAATCTCAAAAATTAAGAAGAAAATGCAAAAAATAAGTAAATAATAAAGGCTATGTCCAAAAGGTATGCTAGGCTCATGAAATTCTTATTGACAACACTGGTCGAAAGCATCCAAAGAAAAATAGAGGGATGCCAGTGTGAAGCTCCCATGGTCATACATGTTAATATCGTTAATCACCTAAAGGAAGGGAAGGAACCACATGCGAACGACATCATCAGTCGGAACCACCGTGAAGCCTCCCAATAGAAGCATAATGAACATGCGAGCTTCCAACTGCACCTGCCGACCATCCATGACGTCTATCTTAAGTGCCATCGAGGTGTCCTTCAACATCCATATCCTCACGAATTTCCCAAAATTAATTCTCCCAAATCCCCCAGGGAAGCACGGACGGCCGCCTAAAAAATGCACAATGTTCGATCCACCGCGATCTGTTGACCCTCACACTCTAGCTCCATTAGCTGATGTATATCCAGTAAAGTTACTGTCATATCACCCACGCCCATATGGAATGTGTGGGTGGTGTCACCCCACGCTCTCCCAAACCACACAAAAAAACTGACAATCTATGCGTATCATCTAAAGCCCCCATGAGAGGACTAAAACCTATAGCCTCCACCATTAACTTCACTTATGTGGGGAGTTTATCTCATATCTTCTTAATCTATGTCAATCCCCAAGAGCATACTCTTACACACAATTTTGAAGGATAGTAGTTAATCACAAGTCATGGCATTTGCATTTAATGCCTCTGTTTAGGCACATATTCTTCACATTTATCCCCTTAATTTCAGTATTTTTATGATCCCGTGCAGTGTAAGTAGCTTGGATTTGTCTCAAATGTATTCTACTAACCTTTTTTGGCAAGTATTTCTTGTTTTGTGTATTTCTCATGTGTTTTACAGGTATTTCACGCAAGTTAGTGCGAAGGAGAACGCAAAACAGTGAAAGAAACCTAGAAATGGAGAGTTGAAGGGCATTTTCATAATTTTTCAGCCTTAGTCCGGAGGAGGGGCCAACTAGAAAGTTGAAGAGCTCTAAATTACAAGAATACTGGAAAAACGGCACCTCAATCCGAGCTACGGTGAAGAAGTTACGATGTTTTGAAGTTGCGGGATAATGAAGAGTCTAGATGTGCGGATTTCTGACATTAATTATGCATTTAATGCAGTGCAACTCTTGGAAAACTTGTTCCACAAGCACTATTGGTTGTCAATTTCGAGATTTTGTGCTATAAAAGCCCATGACCTACATCATTTGAGAGGAGGCTAGAGAGAGGCTAGGGTTAGAAATTTTAGAGAGAGTTTTTAGATCAGATTTTTAGATCAAATTTCCATTTCCTTCAAGATTTGCATGAACCCTAGTTGTATTCTGAATCTCAATTCCGTTTTTGTGCTGAATTCAAGTAATATCATTCTATTCTCTTTTGCTTTAATTTTTGCAAAGTTCTTACAATGTTCTGCAATTTCATAGTTTCATATGTGAATTTGTTTTTCAACCAAATCATGAGTAGCTAATTTCTCAAGGGTTGGGGTACATGAACTCAATCCTAATACAAATTATTCGTATGGAAAATTAGAAAATAAATGAAAATGTTGGTTGAATCGTGAATGAAAATCATATATGCATTTTCATATCTTTTAATCTCTCTTGCCCTAAGTACTTGGGATGTTTAAGAATGCTTTGTATGTATAATTTGTCGTTCACCGCCTTATATTGATCTTTGATTTCATATGATGTGGTCTTGAATCTCATATATGTAATGCTTAGTGATGATAAGGACTGGATTTAATCAAGAATTTTGATTTATAATTTTAATATTCTAAAGGATAATTTGTTAAGGATTGAGGGATTGTACCCTACCCTAATTTTCTCTAAATTGTTAAACCTAAATTTTTCTGTTAATTTCCATTTGTTTTTCATAAGTAAAGTTTTAGAAAGTTTCTCAAAAATCAATCATCTTTTTATTTCTTTCAAGAAATCATTTCACGGTTTGGTAACTTTCCTTGTTATTGTTTGGCAATTTTGATCCCTGTGGAGACGATCCCGACTTACCGGGTTATTACTTGAGCGACAAGGCTTGCACTTGAGCCTAGATAAATACGCAGCCTCGTAATTTAATAGTAAAAAACAAATTACTTCTTAATATTCATTTAATCACACTCGTCCGATTATGGCATCTACGTTTGATGTCCAATAATTTCATAATTTTGATTAAGTAAATGAACGTAATACATCAACAATTAACATTGACATACAAGAGTCTAACATTGTTGGTTTCATATTATAACATGTGTTTAACATCTAAACTAACTAAATAACTAACATTAAAGTTAATCATTCATCTAATATCCATATACATGAATTACGGTATGTGTTTTCCGTCTAGTCTAACATAAACATTCCCATTAGAATCATCACGAATAAAAAAAACAACCCATGTGGTGGAAAAATACAAACAAATAGGGAAAAATGTCATTTTTTCCAATAAATGAAAGTTTGGGTTAGTACCATATGGTTATAAAGATTCACTTATAGATCCCTAAATAATTAGTGAAATTTTACAAAAATTTAGGGTGATGACTATTGATTTTGATAGTCACCTTTAACCATAACAAAAGGTGAGGAGTATTGATTCTTAGTTAGTTTCCAATCGACCAACAAAGTTTCATAAAATTCTAACCAAGTTGATTTTGTTTTCTACTAATGCGTGTATTCTAAAATGCAAACTTATTATCACTTGAAATGTCTCCAAAGGTCATGGACTCAGTTTTCAATAAATTTACAAACATAAGTAAATCGTAACAATAGTGTTGCCAGAAAATAAAATTAATTTTTTAGCGGATTTAAAGGCATAAGTAAAACATCGCAGGACACACATAAAAAATCACAGGCATGGAAAATTGATTTAAAGAAATATTTATAGACGTAAGTACTTCATCACAAAAGGGTTGTTCAATGTCCCGGGAAAACAAAAATTGTCTCTTCAAAAAGTTTTAAAGGCAAAAATAAAGCATTGCAGAAAACGCACTAAAAATCCTTGCCATACAAAATTATTTTCATGCAGACTTCATTATAGGTAACTATAATTATGGGAAAAACATGATATATTAGGAATGATATAATTAATCATTAATTAACTAATGTGATTAAATTTCAACATCTAACTTGTTTTTAATAAAGAACTCGATATTCATATATTCACAAATTATGATTTTGCTTTAGTAAAACAAGAAAATATACGTTTCTTAATTTCTGCAAAGTATTTTGACGCTTAATTTTATCTCCTAATTATTTCATTTGATTGCTCTATAAAACCATTATTCAACTCAACTACACAACTGGTAAAGTCTTTTCTAAATTATTTGAGATCGGCTATATGAATCCTATTATTGTGTCAAAAAATCTGGGATATAGGGGGTGCCCATGTACCACGATGTACGCACAATAATAAATACGAGAGAGACAAAGATTTACGTGGTTCGACCATGAATGGCCTACGTCCATGGGGCTGCTGATGTGTTCCATAGAATGATGAGAGAGTTTTACGTGAGAGTGTTTCTCTCGCTTCTAAGCCCCATTTCACAATGGAGGTGTCCCCTTTATATAGAGTTAGGGGTTACATTAGGGTTATAAATATGGATGAGTCCTATCTTCGTGGAGTTTCATTCCAATCAAATACTGCTCCTTGGACTTCTAGTTTATCAAGGACTCTAGTCGTTCCTATCTTATTGGAGCGTCTATTGCTCACCATCTTCACCGGGGTGCTCACCACGTGTCATGCTATTATGTAGGAATATTTTTCCCCCCACAATAGCCCCACAGGTCTCAGTTCAGCTGAGTTGATTCTGAGATGAACTCGGAGCTGGTCCATAATCTCTTTAAACGTATGCAGTTGTTGATGGGACTGGACTGGCGTACTTTGAGCTGTCGTTCAACTTTTAGCCTTATTTGGTTGTTATTCTTTATAAGTTTTTTAGATAAATGCTTGGCTTGAGTTGAGAGACGTTCAGTTGATATGGGAACCGAACTCGAGAGTGTCGAACTGCCTACGTACCCTCTTAGGATCAGGTCGAACGTAGTTCATTATTCTGTTTTATTGCATGGCCCAATTCGTAAGGTTGACCATAGGCATGTTTAGGATTCGCTTGCTGAGGTTTTCTCGAGCGTGCATCAAGTTCAGGGCATCTCCCTGTATTTTAGTCTTGTATGTTCTATTCGGTGAGGCCGACTACATGCCTATGTGTCGAGCCTTGCTCGAGCATTTACCAAGGAGGGATAAGACCCTGCATTAGGTTTTTCACATTATCCAATTGGAGAGGCCGACCAAAAGCCTATGCGTCGAGCCTTTCTTAAGCATGTACCTAGTAGGGGTAAGACCCTGCATTAGGTTTTTCATATGGTCCAATTGGATAGGCCAAACAAAAGCCTATGCTTCGAGCCTTACTCGAGAATATACCTAGTAGGGGTAAAACCCTGCATTAGGTTTTCATATGGTCCAATTGGAGATGCCGACCAAAAGCCTATGCGTCGAGCCATGCTCGAGCATGTACCTAGTATGGGTCAGACCCTGCATTAGGTTTTTCATATGGTCCAATTGGAGAGGCCGACCAAAAGACTATGCGTCGAGCCTTGCTCGAGCATGTACCTAGTAGGGGTAAGACCCTACATTAGGTTTTTCATATGGTTCAATTGGAGAGGCCGACCAAAAGCCTATGCGTCGAGCCTTGCTCGAGCATATACCTAGTAGGGGTAAGACCCTGCATTAGGTTTTTCATATGGTCCAATTAGAGAGGCCGACCAAAAGCCTATATGTCGAGCCTTGCTAGAGCATGTACCTAGTAGGGGTAAGACCCTTCATTAGGTTTTATAACATGTGATATGTAATCGGTAAGCTTATTGTACTGAGGCCTTTCCCACAAGTAAATGTAATACCAATTACGTTTACATTTTTCCATTTTCTAATACCTCGCATGTAAATATTCGCCTATTTTACCTTTTAGGTTGTGCCGTCACACTTCCTTAGGCCTAAGAGGTGATGGCAAAATTGCACCTGGTTTAAGGGCCATCCACCCGTTCAGGATTTTAACCGACCAACATAGTTGGCGACCAACCTGAGTTGGCTTTTTGCCTAGGGATCCCCCGTAGGGCTTTTATTGTTGTCGGGGCAACTCATGAGGCCATTTATGTTTGGAGATGATAAAGGCATGTAGACGTACTTAATTTAATGGGAACAAGCAAGAAGGCTGTTGTAATTAAATCACGCTTAGTCTTGATCATCATTGGAAAGACTGATTCCGGTGTTAACCATGTTAGCATCCGTCCTGAGTTGACCTATTCTTTTTTGCTTTAAATGTTGCAGTGAATCTATTCATGTGTCATCATTGCCATGGAGCCCCCAATCGGGCTGTGAAGAGAAGACTGCCCGACCGTCCATCGAGTTATTTGATCTATATAATCGAGATGATAGGTGTGCCCGATCATTCCTCGGGGCTTTGTTGTGTTGAAGAGTGTCGCGTTGATCGTTCGTCGAGTTGGATATAATTAAGGATTGTCTTATTCATATAGCTCCATGTAATGTATCGTTCCTCGGGGCACACTTGTTCGTCGACCATGCATGGTGGTTCCAGGAGGATATGGAAGACTCCATATATCTCGTGCACCTAAAGAAATTGATATGAGTTCAAAGCATCTTCGCGCAAAAATGAGTTGATTTGATATGGCATTCAACAAACACCGTTCCTCTGGAGTGGATATCTTAGTGTTGATGACGCGTTAATTTTTTGCTTAGTGATCACCGATCACCATGGGTTGTCTGATGATGTTTCTTGATACATTTAGGGTGGTCTAGTGTTGTTATCAACATGTTCTGTTCGTTAACTATGATCTTATTGGATATGTGACTTCTTATATGTTGGATTCGTCCTTATTGATGAATATATCTGATCATTTCTCCCCATGTTGCTTTATGTGTTATTGGATCTTTGTTATACAGATCGCCCAACTTCTCATTCGTCACGCGGTTGAATTAAATAAGGATTGTGGACGTGATCACATGGTGTCAACTATCCATCGAAGCTGAGGGTCCGTCGAGGCAAAATTACAAAGGACCTAGTAGATGTTGCGAACGATCCATGCTCGAGAATCTATCGGAGCATTGATAAGATAAATGATGCCTGAATGCCTGTTGAGGCAAAAATTATAGAGGATCTCGTAGATATTGTGAGTGACCCATGCTCGAACATCCATCGAGGCAAAAAGGAACGAGCAAGTATTACGAACGATCCTGTAGTGTTAGTTAAAACAAAATTTCTGAACCCTTTATTAGGGTTGGATAACAAAAATAAATGTGGCATCGATCATTAACCAATTGTGCCAACCATTTGTCGGGACTGAATATAAGAATTATCCTGATCAACCATTTATTGGGTATAAAATGCGATATCTTCGGGACTAAATATATAGAAATATTTTGTCGGTCATTTGCCGAGATGAACCTTAAATATGCCTGATCATCCTTTAAGTCAAGAATCATAGATCCAGGTCATTAATACTGAAATTGAAGAAATATCAACGTTCGAGCATCCTTCAGTTATCATAAATAATATTGCTCAAGTATTTGTTGGGTCCAAAGTGGTGTAAAGTGCTCGACCATCCATTGGAGCATTAACAAAATAAGTGGTGCCAGGCTGGTCTACCGGGGTGAAGTTGTACAGTTCCGAGTAGATATAGAGAGCGATCCATGCTCGAGCATCTATCGATGCATTAATAAGATTTCCAAGAGCTTAAGATTATAGCCGAGCATTCGTCGGGACTGATTCTTATACCTGTGGAAGTTAATAAGTTGCTCGACCATTTATCGAGGCTAATTCAAATAGAATTCATCATGAAATTCATTTATTCGGTTAAGGAATATATGATGTGCCTTTGCTCGACCATGTGTCGAGGAAAAGATTCATAGTATTGAATGGATGATATGAATGATCCCATAATTTTTATGATGAAATCTCATGAGGATGGTCGTGCCCGAGCATCCATTGGGGCTATGCAAAGTATTAGTAAAAATATTACAGTGACCATCCATTGGTATAACCAATAATAGCTAGACGAAAATATTTAAAATTAAGTGATCGAATAAATGACATGAGTGCTCCATAAGTGCGCTCCAATATTTACGGGAATAAAATAATTGTAATAAAGTCGAATAAAAGATGCAAAATTTGTCAAATATATCCAGATGTACGACATAGGAGTTAATTTGGAATTTCTGCAGATAGCTCTAAGAAAATGCTCAATTGTAAGTTGGTTTAAAAAAAATTATTTTCACAGAGAATTGTGTAGTGACAATTGTTTTTCACATGTGAAGTGTGAAGTATAAATTATAGATAGCCCCCCTCTAATAAATTTATGATGATAAAAATTGTGAGCATAATTTGTGAGCAAATAAAATATTATGAGACAGAAATGAACAATGCACAAATAAATGTGGATATCCATCAACTGGGGTTGTGATAAATATAAGAATTATCCTGACCAACCATTTGTTGGGGATAAAGTGTGACATGCGTGGAAAATATCTTTGGGACAAAATATAAACAATTATTTTGCCGATCATTTGTCGAAATGAGTCTTGAATATGCCTGACCGTCCATCAGGTTAAGAATCATAGAATCCAAGCTTCAATCGGAGTAATAATAATGTTTCCTAAGCATTTATTTGGGTCTATAGTGCTATAGTGTGCTTGACTATCCGTCGGAGCATTAATAAAATGAAGGGTGCCTGGATAGTCCGTCGAGGAAAAGTTGTAGAATACTGAGTAGATATAGCGAGCAATTCGTGCTCGAGCATCTATCGAAACATCGATGAGATTTTCAAGGACTTAAGATTGTTGTCGAGCATCCGTCGGGACTGAATCTTGTACCTGTGGAAGTTAGTAAATTCTCCGACCATCTGTTGAGGCTAAATCAGATAGAAGTTATCATAAAAATTATATGTTCAACAAAGTATATAAGATATGCATCCGCTCGGCCATTTGCCGGGGAAAAAATTCATAGTAGCGTATGAATGTAATGAATGATCCAATGATTTTTATGATAAAAATCCTATTGAAATAACTGCGCTCGAGCATCCGTCGGGGCTGAGCTAAATAACCAATAATCTCCTTCTGGTGAGATTAAATTATTGTAGCTGAATGGCAATATTGAAAATTAAAATGTTCGAATAAATGACGTGAGTGCTATATAATTGCGCCCCACTTATTTATGTGAGCAAAATAATTTGTAATAAGGTCGCATAAAAAAGTGCAAACTAAAATCGTTGTAACAATTGTCATTTAGTCACATGATCCCTTAAATTTTTTTTAGAGAGAACCGAGCCATGCAAAAATTAGTCAAATATATCTCAAATGTAAGACATAGGGCTGATTTAGAATTTTTGCAAAAATATTTGGACTCCAAGCAAATTTCCAATTAAGTTGGTTTCAAAAATATGTTTCCTCGTAAAGCCACATAAGGCTGTGAAGGAAGAAAAATGGCAAATGTAAATTTTAACAATTTTAAAGATTTTTAAAGCTTCATTGAGACACGTGCTCCAAATGGGGTTTAAGTGTGTTTATTAAAACACATGGAGGGTGTGCTGAAGCAGACTCATATACTTACCACCGACCACTGATTTTGGTCCAGTGGCCATACCTCTTCGAGCTCATCACCGTTCGTCCTTGCCGCCGAGAAACTGATGTTGTGCTCGTGCCCACTGGTCCCTACCGCCGACCAGATGATGGTAGTTGCAAACTGGTCGCCGACCACCAGGGGGTCTGGTAAATCCCTTTCTGCTGCTCGGTGGTATTGTGGTTTGTTGTACAGAGGTTGCCCTGATCTAGCGACGTTGCTGATGTGGTTAGAAAAGAGTCTAAGGTCGCAGCGGCCAAAAGGGAGATCAGAAAAAGTAGTGGGGCATTGTTCGCCGAGCTCAGATGGTGTTTCGAGGATGCTGTTAATATGTGGAAAACCCCATATAGTCCGAGCGCCTGAAGAGATCGCAAACTGCTCGGACCTATGTTGGTCTCCAATAGGTCGTGAACTATCTAGACTCCATATCCGTGATTTTCACTGATTCGAGCTGGTTTTCACAGCTATCGATCAAAGGTAACAGTTTGGCGATCTTGATGTCCAATCAACTCTTTTGGAATGATCGTTGTGTGACTATTATTTCATCGAGGTTCTTCGTTAGTGGAATACGAAGGCCGACCAACAAGCGGCGGATCCGGTCGCAGGTCGAAGATGAATTAGAGAGGATTAGAAAAAAAGTTTGGTAGCGATAGCCCAGGTGGATGAATAATGCACAGCAAACGTGTGTGTCCCATAAGGGCTCTAATTTACTGATCCACGCTCAATTTTGTTTTTCACAAAAAGAAATGGGATTGAAAAGGGGCTATCTAATGATGGTTGTTCCTATTGTGACTGTCGACCAGCCAGAAAAAACATCCTGTTGCAAATGAAATCCTGCCCCAAAGAAGCTTTATTCTGTGTTTCGCTTTTTTACTACCGACGTGGCCGTTGACCACCATGTGTAGCTGGTAATGTAGCCGAGGCTGCCTTATCTTCTCCCACATAATTTGGGATATGGTAATCCAGATACGATGTAATCCAGTTAATAACGTGTATACCCAAAAATATCTCAAAAGAGTCCAAATATTTGGATACTCTTCGTAGACATCTCCGATAGTGAATTTCCTCTGAAACACATAATGAAAATTGTCTAGAATCAAAGTTGTTATGCAGATTTGCAGATGCATAAAAATTGAATACAAAGAATGCATGAATATAAATGTGCAAAGAATCGTTCATCAATAAAACAATGTTTATACAAAATATATAATAATTTATACGGAGATAAAAAAAAAGGTAAACTTAGCGTTTGATTATCGTGCGTGTACGTCATGAGGTCACAACGTAAATCTCCATCTCATAAATAGAAAGGAAAGACTTTCTGTGTCGTTTTCCACAGATGGCGCCAATTGTGGTGTCAAAAAATCTGGGATATGGGAGGTGCCCATGTACCACGATGTATGCACAATAATAAATACGAGAGAGACAAAGATTTACGTGGTTCGACCATGAATGGCCTACGTCCACGGCGCTGCTGTTGTGTTCCATTAGAATGATGAGAGAGTTTTACATGAGAGTATTTCTCTCGCTTCTAAGCCCCATTTCACAATGGCGGGGTGTCCCCTTTATATAGAGTTAGGGGTTACATTAGGGTTACAAATATGAATGAGTAATAAATATGGATTAGTCCTATCTTTGTGGAGTTTCATTCTAATCAAACACTTCTCCTCGGTCTTCTAGTTTATCAAGGACTCTAGTCATCCCTATCTTATTGGAGCGCCTGTTGCTCGCCATCTTGACCGGGGTGCTCGCCACATGTCATGCTATTATATAGGCATATTTTTTGCCCCCACAATAGCCACGTAAATCTTTGTCTCTCTCGTATTTATTATTATGCGTACATCGTGGTTCATGGGCACCCCCCATATCCCAGATTTTTTTGACACCACACCTATTTTTTCATCCCACTCTATTAAGACAGCATCTTCGGTTAAACTATATGATATCATTTCCGTTTTAAAATATCTCACCAATCAATTTAGGTCTACTCTACCCCTTGCATTATCATCAATACTAACTAAAACACTCTTCCTTACTGGGACATCCATTGGTCTATGCTTGACGTGTCCAAATAATCTAAGATAATTTTATTTCAATTTTTCTATAGGAGCTACTTTTATTGTTTCACAAATTTGTTCATTTCTAATTTTATTATTTTGATTTTTATCACAATTTCATCTCAGCATTCAAATCTCTGCCACACTCATTTTTTCATATTTTATTTTGTAGTTGCCTAACACTCTATTCTATAGAGAATGGAGGGTCTAATGACCATCCTGTAAAAAATTTCCTCCAATTTTAAAGGTATACGTTGATCAAACAAAATTCGAGTAGCACTTATCCACTTGACCCAACCTGCTTTAATCCAATGAGTAACATCATCACTAATATCTCTATGTTTTTGGATAATCGAGCCTAAATAAAAAAAATGATTATTTAAAGGTAGCTCTCGACCCTTCAACTTCACCACATCCTCGTTTGTCCTCTTAATTTCTCGTGTTTATAGAGTTTCTCTCTAGAATTATAATCTATCATTAATCCTCGTCTTAGTCTCATCCATTAAAATAATAACATTTTTAAATAGAATACACCGTGGAATCTTACCATGTATTTGTCCAATCAACTCATCCATCATAAGAGCAAATAGATAAGGACTTAATACTGAACTTTTGTGCATACCTATAGTAATTGGGAATTCACTACTTTCTTCGGTTCATGTTATTACTATAGTCGTGGCCCAATCATACTCATTCTTAATCATATCATTATATCTATGGCTTACTCATTTTTTTTTATTTAAATCACATCATATTATATTTTTTAGTATCCTATCGTACGCATTCTCCGAAACTATAAAAACCATTTGAAGGTCCTTCTTTTACTCCCTATACCTCTCCATTAATCTCCTCAATAAATAAATAACTTCCATTATTGACCTCAAAGGCATAAACCTAAACTGATTTTTGTATACTGTTATTTTTAATCTCAATCTATATT
This sequence comes from Sambucus nigra, assembly GCA_949130495.1. NCBI lineage: Eukaryota > Viridiplantae > Streptophyta > Magnoliopsida > Dipsacales > Adoxaceae > Sambucus > Sambucus nigra. Next base: position 418,413,304 of record OX422221.1, on the reverse strand, counting down.
CAATTACTCTCTCCCAAAGTTTTATTATATGACTCATTAACTCAATACCATAATAATGTGAATAACTTTATATGTCTCCTTTATTTTTATAATATAGAATTTTTTCCAAGGTCATGTTTCACCCTATATTTGAATTTATAGGACACTAGTTTACATGTTAAAAATGTAGTCCCTATGGTACAATAACATTTATTTATGTGGTCCCTTTAGAGATAGGATTGTTATTTATTTTAGTTAAAAGTATATTTATACCCTTAATCATACCCATTTATAACTCACTTACTCTCTATCTAAAAATAAACACATAACCCCACCCTCACCCTACACGACCCACCGGATTCCCCGCCTAAACAATCTGTTAAAACTCTCACTGGGGATCGTCGAAATTCTCGCTGGATTGTTACTTTCCCCCTTGTTTCTCTCTTTTCATCTGTTTCTTTTCTTTTTCTGGTCCGTGCTAGCGAAACCATTGTCAGAGCTGGAGAATAATGTTTTTCGCAAGAAAAAATGGAGTTTTTGCGGGAAAAATGAAGATTTTAGTGGAATAGTAAATTTATCTGTTTTGATTTTTTTGTCAAAAAATATAGAATATGATGTAACACCTCGTAATTTCTGGGTTTTATCTTTATTAATTAATTCGGAAATTTGGTAATTTACTTGTGTCGTAAATTAACGAGAATTAATTAATTGGGATATTTAAAGTGGGTATATTTAAATAAATTGACTAATGGAAGTTAATTTTAAAAAAATTCATTCGGATGGCGATTTTGAGCACGCGATTGAGTCCGTTAGGGTCGAAATAGTTCGAAATGAGTGGCCATATGTGTATAATGGGTTTCGGGTCTTAATTAGACATGTTTAAGCCCCAAATGGTGAGTTTGGACCCTTTTTAGGAAGCCCATAGGCCCAAAAATGGGATTTAAGCTTTTTACCCTAATTAGATAAAGGTAAGACAACCTAAAGTCATTTTAGAAGATTAAGTGTGGAGAGATTGAGATGAAAGCCATTAGAAGAATTTGGGGATTTTGGAAGGAGCTTCAAGAACAAGAAGAAACCTTTGCATTCAATCCATCTCCATCATTCAAGACCTTGATCTACATTAAGGCAAGTGGTTTAATTTGCAAATTGTTAATGTGTATTTACTTATTCATATTAAAGGAGGTGAGACTCAATTAAAATGTTAGGGTTATATTCATTAAAAAATGGGGATTCTTTAATTTGAAGTTATAAATATGTAAAGGGGCTAAGATTTGATGAAATTGATGTTCTAATTGATGAAATGGTTAGGGTTAGATTGAATATGATATAAGTAGGGAATTAGGATGAACCTGGGGATGTTTTGATGTAGAAATATGTTCAGAATAGAGGTTGAAAACTTGTTAATAGTGGACTGGATTTTTTAGCAGACGAGAGAGAATGAGAAATACTAGGGTCGTTCAAACGACCTGGTATTTCGTTCAAACGAGATCCACTATCTTCGAACGACAGGGATCTTCATTTGAATCACCTGTTAGGTCTGCCAGATTTTCGCAATTCCCCTGATTCAGACCTGTTGTGTTGGAGATTTACAGATCCTACCCTAACTGAATTATGAAATTGAGTATTGAATTAGGGTTTAATTTGGTAATACCTAACCTTGAATTAATTAGAGGACTAATGAAATTGAAGATGTAAGTTCATGATTTAGCATATTGTAATCTTGTTGTTTAAGTCATTAGACTTGATTGCATGAAATTGAAGATGTAAGTCATGATTTAGCATATTGTAATGATTAGACTTGATTGCATGAAATTGAAGAGTGGATTGAAACTATTGAATTTTGGGCCGAGAGATAGAGAGTTCAGGTATACTTGATAGGGAGACACCAAAATAATGAGAATTAATTAGTGTATAATTAAACCATAGACTTAAATGTTTTAGTCTTTATGTATGGGCATACGACACCGGTATCCTAGATTTCTATATATATACGGTGATGTGTAGTATATATATGATATAAATGTTTGTGTGATTAATAATTATAGTAAAAACATACCAATATTAGTGCTATCTTAGGAGGTTGCATGATGTGGGTGAGTCCCTTGACTAGCGTATGCAGGGTGAGTATAATCCCCGTGTTATAGCGTCTGTTTATAGGGGTGGGCTATTTTGGTATTGAACGGGCACTTCCGAGGGAAACTATGACCGCATCCTACGCGTTGGATGATAGTATTTATATCCTACATGTGCAGGAATATTGTTATATGATAAGTATATATAGTGCAGAATTATATACGGATATAGATATACATGGTGTAAATGTATAATTAATATAACTTGTGAAACGGTTATATAGTATTGGATGAGATTTGGTTCAAATAAGTTAATGTGCATAACAACTTATAATGTGTACGCTAAACTCACTCGGGGTATAATAGTGGGGTTGTTAGTATAATATTTGGGGCAAGGCTAGTTATGGGGAGAGTGGCTAGGTGTGTTATGTATAATTCGTTAGGCGTGCACATTAAATGACGGGTGAGGTGTACTCAAGGGAGTGTACAACACTAACTTAAATAGGATGAGCATTTGCATTTTAATTTCTTGCATTTAAATACACTTGCTAAAATATTTTCAAATATTTTGGATTCTAACCCTTGCTATAAAATATTTTCAAAAACCTTTTAGGTGTCATACCACAGGGGCGCCAGGCCTGATCCTTCCTACAGGGTGCACAACTACAGCTTATGTGGATTGCTGCGGAATCTTTGTGTAGACTCTTGTCTCATTCTATCTTTAGATAAAAACTTTCAGTTGTAATATTGGGTTGTACTTCTATATTCAGTCATGCCTTGTATCATTATTCTTTTATACTTTCACTTTATGGATTACTTGTAGTTGATGTTGCTCGACAAACACTTGTACTTATTTCGTGGCATGTTTAGTTTCCTTCTTGTGATAGCTAATTTGGTTTCCTAGTATATTGGTTGGGTTTGATTTAATGCATAAGATAAAATTTGACATCAGCTTAATTTAAGGCTAGTTGATTAGTAATTAAAAAAAATTGACAGTGATGCTAATAATGAACCAGATGAGATTCCTCTTTAATTTGGTATAGGACTGATCACCCGGTATTTTATTGAGAGGGGTTTCACATATGAGTGTTGTCTGCTATATCTCGACAAGTAGATTTCAAATATATAAATTTTGTGAATTTTGGATTTGTAGATTTGAAGTTATGGACTTTTAAATATTTGATGGGTCTTTTGCATGAGTTGTGGAATGGTATAGTGGTCATTTTAATGGTTTTCTTAGTATAGGGACTAAATTTATAAAATTGTGTGGGTTGTCCTATTTTTACACACTTTTGGGTTGAGTTGGACCTTTCTCCAAAAGCCCCTATTTATAAATAGGTACTAAAACACTCTTTCTCTATTCATCGGGCATCTTATTAGTCATTGTAATTCTATTATATAATTTACAAGCCAAGACACTCATTCATCCTTTACGCATTTTTAAACCTCAATAAGGATACCATTTAGTTCTAAAGCCCTCCATGTTTTTATCCCTTTTAGAGAAATCCTAAGATTCGTTTTCCTAATCCTACAAAAAATATATATATTCTCGAGTCTCCCTCTATATCTAATGTACTCTCATTATCTTCATTCAATAGCCTCTTTGAAGTAATTTTTTCATCTTTCTATAATTTCATCATCCTTGACTAGGACTCTCAAATAACGTTATTAAAACCTTTTATTTTTTTGCCCCTAAATTTAGCAACCTTATAAATACCTTTTTCCCTTCACGGGTTTCTAGTTTTGTATAAAGATCATCATACACATTTAACTTTGAATCTCTTCCTATTTTCTTAACTTTTTTTCTTAGCCAATTTCTATTTCTCAAAACTTTATTCATTTCTAGTTGTTTGCCATATTTTAAAGCACTTTCTTTTAATTTTTACTATATTTTGTACTTCTTCGTTCCACCACTAAGTTTCTTTAGATTGTATCCCCCTACATTTTTATTCTTCAAGAATTTCTTTCAACATTATCCTAATGCACGTAGCCATCTTATCCCACATTATATTAGTCTCAACTTTGATACTCCATGACGTTTGATTTAATATTTTATCTTTAAATAGATCTAATTTCTCTCCTTTCAAGTTCTACCACCAATTTAGTAGGTTTATCTTCTTTTTTCACACTTGTGATTACTTTTAAATGTTTATATGCAACACCGTTATCCCATGTTTTTAGGTTAGGCTCTCTTCCGGGATAATCTTACAACATTTACATGTTAATCGATCTCCTTTTTTAGTAATGAAAAGTCTATTTGTCTCTTATTCGTTCTACTTTTATAAGTTATCGAGTGTTCAAGACTCAATTTGAAACATGTATATACTATAATCCATCGCAAAATATAAGATAGACTCTAAACCATTGTTCGTATCTCCAAAATCGTATCCTCCATGCACCATCTTATATCCCATACGATCTTTCCCTAAATGGCCATTAAAATCTCTCCCTATATAGATATTCTCGCTTACACGTATTTTTTGAATTAGTTCATCAATTTGTTCCTAAAATTGTACTTTAGTATGCTCATCTAATCCTACTTGGGGTATATAAGCACTAATAATTTCATATTTTCTCTCTCTTTCCACATAATGTGTATGATATTTTGATACAGATTATTGATGGCATATAAATATATATATGGTGAGAGATACCTAAACTTTTTTGTTTTCTTTAATTATATCTTCCATCATAGTAGACTATGATTAGAATACTAATCGACCATCATTATCTTTTGAAAACTATGAGGACTAATCCAAAGGAATATTATCAAACCAAATTCTCACATGGACCACATTATGTTGGATATAAATATTTGATTAGATATTAATTTTAAAGTTCATTTAATTCTGAAATAAAGCATTAAATAAAATATACATAAAATTTCTAACATAAAGCTCACATATCACTTCCAAACTAATTATAAAGGATTTTCTTGAAACCCAGATTTTAAAGAAATTTTGAGTAAAAAAGTAAAAAATTTACTTTAGGTAGATGTATACTTATTTTTGTTACTCTTTTATATTTCTTTAAACCAACTTTTATAATGTCACTATAATAGAATTTTTTGAATGTCATTTTATAATAAATTATAGTTTCATATTAACACAACTTTATAATTTGTTTAATATTTAAATTATAAAGTTAACTTAACATTTGCGATACTATTTTAAACAAAAATCGCAATTTCATTTTATCAAAAATCATAGCATCACTTTAAACAAATCCCAATGTCGTTTTTTTAAAATGACACTCCAAATTATAAACCCAAGTGACAATGTGATTTTTTTATAAATGATATTATAATTATAATGGTTACACAATTGCGTTAAAATAATATCATAAAATTTTATGTTAACTTTATAATTTAAATAAAATAACACTACAATATTAAAAACATAAAAAAAATTAGCATATATGTATTTAAAAGTGGGGAATTAGTGCAAACTTATTTTGTTGGGTTAATTACACTTACTTTTTGAACTTTATCCCATATTTCACTTTACCCACAACTTCAAATGTCTAAACTTACCCCCCCCCCCCCCCCCCCAAAGTTAATAAAAAGTTCTAATTTACCCCAACTCCTTGGAGGGTGTTATATTTTTAACGAAATATTGGTCGTATTCAAAGAACATGAGGGGAAATTTGTCCATACATAACTCAAAAGTATTTTAGCAAATGTTTGTACAAATATAAAAGGTAGAAATGTAAGTTAACATACTAGAACCAAAACGTAAAATTATTTTCATTTTTACCCTTAACAACCCCTTTTTACTTTTCCATCCATCTCTGCCCTCTCCACCTATTTCCACCCTCTCCACCACCACCTATCTTTATCTCTAAACACACACACACAAAAAAACACACACACACAAACACACACACACACACACACATATATATATATATATATATATATATATATGCAAACGAACCATCACGCCACCCAAGACCCTCCACCCTCTCTCCGTCTCGCCCACCGCACACCCTTCCACCACCGTCATCATCATATTGAAGAGATCAAAATAGATGGAGATTCGATTTTGGATTTCAATTGGATTCGGATTTATAATGATTTCGATTTGACATTTTTTATTGAATCTTGGTTCATAATCGTTTGATTTGGGCATCTCTTAGAGTTAGGTGATATGACATTATTTTCCCAGTTTTTTATTTTTCATAAGATCATCCAAATATTTTAAATATATTTGGTAATATTTCCATATTTTAAAAGTACTTTTCAATATTATTAGATTTTTAAAAGTTTTTCGATATATTCAAAGATTAAAGATGTATTTTTTTTGTTTTTCTAGTTTTATGGTAATTTTCAAGTTTTTTCTAATTTTTAATTTTCTTAATGTTATTCAAATATTTCTAGATTTTTTAAAAGTATTTTTCAATATTTTCCAAAATTTAAAGTTTTTTAGTCTTATACAAAATTTTAAAATGATTTTTCTAACATTTCTTGTTTTATTAATTTTTTTCTTGTTTTTTGTATACTTACCATTTTTTATTTTACATAATTCCCTATTTTTTCTCCAGATTTTTATTTTCTTTCAACATTATTCGAACACACACACACACACACACACACACACACACACACACACATATATATATATATAATTCTTTTTAGATTTATAGAAGGTTTCCAGTTTTATTCAAACTCTTAAAAATGTTTTTCATTTGTTTCTAAGTTATAAATTCCAAAATATTTTCTACTATTCCAAATTTAGAAAAATTATTATTTTTAGAAATTGTAAACGATTTTTTATAATTTATAAAATATTTTATAGTAATTTATAGTTTTTAAAAAATATTTTTCTATCATTTCAAAAAAATTATAATGTTTTTCTATAATTATAAGATTTTATAAATATTATTTTAATGTTTTTTTTTCAATTCACATTTTATATTGACGCGGACCAAAATATATTCACGTGCATGCATATGACCAATTTTCTATCCAAATATTAACACCGTTAGGGTTTGGAGGGTTATTTGACTCTGTTTTGAAAGTTTAGGGTTAAGTACAAAAAATTAAAGTTGAAGTAGTGAAGTGAAAAAGAGCATAAATTTCAGGGGATAAGTGTATTTCACAATGAATTTTAATGCATTTGAGATAATTTTTTGATACTTTATAATGAGTTGCTAAGAGTATAATTGTTTTAGAAATCTCTTGTATTTTATATAAACACATTGTATTTCCATTTATCAATGGGATCATTTTGCCAAAAATGTTGTGTCAAATATCATTATATGGAAGGCTATCATCCCCTTCAAGGTGAAAAATGAATATGGTAATGCTTTGTATATTTTGATCCATTAACTTCTTTTTTTTTTGCGCTCCTTCGAATTTTAAATTTAGGCTTTCATATTTAAAATTCAGGCCTCGATAAAGGTTGAATAATCTCCGAGAGAATGTTGAAATTTAAATAAACTAATTAGTTGAGAATCAAATTAGAGATAGGTTTTCTTGAATTTAATCTTGTGATTAAAATTTTTGAACTCTTAAAAATTAATTTTTAAGTATTTAAAATAGTTTTAGCGAATGATTCTTTACTAATAGTTCATTAGAAATAATTTATTCTAATATTCTAGAGCTTGTGAAAGCATAAAATTAATTTTCTAAAAAAGATAATTATTTTTTCACATTTCTGACGTTAGTCAATTTGTTGATTTAAATTTATATATAGGTTATTTTAAATTATGAATTAATAAAAATGAAATACGCTTGGAGTTAGATTCTTAATCGTTGAATCTTTTCCCAACTTGGTTTTCCCCACTTTTTCTCATTTTAGATAATTAAATTGCATTCTAGTTAAAATCATTCTTGTTAATCTTTTCCCAACTTGGTTTTCCCCACTTTTTTTAAAACATGATTGGATGGAAACATAACTACCTTAACATGTCATTTACAAGTACTAAACAAATTTACATACAAAAGTTCTTTAGTTTAACATTTACCCCCAAAGCTTATTGATATTTAACCCATATTAGATATCCGACACTCCCCCGTTTTATGGTCCTATCTTGGCAGTGAACTCCAAACAATAGACATACCTGAAACATAACATTATAGGAGTGTAAGCGACACAAGCTTAGTGAGTGACCATATTCCACACATACACCACATATATATAACCAATTTGAATAACAATTTTTATTTTCTAATGTCATAACCCAACAAGAATTGTGTAACTCTCGCAAGCCTGGACCCGCCAGTCCAATTAACTCCCAGTTATTGGTGATACCACATCCCATAATTAGGCCCGAGTACAACAAACCTTTAAGTTGGATTAACGGGGCCGCCGCATCCCGTAGGACCCACCACAGTCCTTAACATTAGATAGAGGTCCCACCTCAGTCTATAACATTGAATAACATCATTTAACATTTTTAATCATACGCATATGTTTCATAACACCGCATCAGTCCATAAGCACCACCACATATGTATTTAACTACATAATTCCATATGAAAATATATGCATCTATATTTCATAGGACAGGTCACTCACCTTGAATTTGGTACTAAGGTTAATAACAAAACTATTTCCTTGGTATGGTAGTGTTAGCCGCTTCCCCACCTAACAATCCAACATCATTAGTATTTGAATACACCAACTCACATTAAACTCAATAACAAATCACATCAGTTGGTCAATATAATACAACTGAAAATTTATTGAATATGATACTACACATTTCTATAACACCTTATTCATTAGGATTCTAACACAATTTACGGAAATAAATGACAAATTCTCTAAACAAAGTTAATCCCGTTTTATTACAACCTTTTCCAAATCATTTCTGGAGAAAAATACCACTAAAACTTCAACTTCAATACAACACCCAAGCCAAACTAGAAGGTATTTTATTCGCCCCTTCAATTATATCATACTCATATAAGTCCTCTTATGTTTTCAATTGGAATTTCTTGATTTCAACAAGCATTCAATGATTTATACCACTTTTAACACATCTAGGTCTAAGTAGACCATCAAAGCATAACTTAACATTTTTCAAGAATATATAACTTCCAACTAGGTTATAAATCATGGGAACATATATTACACATATTGAATAATATAAAATTAAAGTTGCATAATTTTTAGAGTTCATTTACTAAGTCAAGCAAAACGTCGAACACCTGGTGTGCGCACTTACACTTTTGGGGCCGATTTCATACCCAAACTTCAAACTATCACCCAAGATTCATTTCTTGGTATTTTTACATAATTTTCGGATATGACATGTATATATAAGTTTAGTTTCATATCCAACTAGAATCAATCGATTCCATTGAGTATTCACAAAGATACACCAATTTGATTAACATGACGATTACACCCTTAGTCGTATGAATTCAACATACTTCATATATACCCACCTACACGTAAGAACAAGTATTATCTCATCCCCAAGTATGATCTTTAATATCATATAAAACAACCTATGTCGTGTAAAGAATGAAATTTACAAGTTAAATCTTACCTAAGCACCTTTGGATACATAAGCTTGTTTATCTCTCGATAATCTTCCTTAATCCTTTACTAATTCATCCTAACCTCTCTTTCTTGCATGTAACTCTCAAACCCACTTGAAATTATGATGACAATGAAGAATAAGGGAGATTTTTAAGGTTTTTAAGTCAGCATAAGGCACCTCCCCTTGGTCCAATCAAAACAAGCCAAGTGTTCTACTAATAAGACAAATTACCATTTAACGAATATACATATTTGCCCTTGTTTTCTAATTTCAGCATAACTCCTTACTTGGACCTCTGTTTTACACACCGTTTGTTGTGTTATAAACTTAATTCCTATATATACAACTTTCATATTTTTTATTTTCCCAAAATCATAAAATTTATACACCTAATTTAGGCTCGAAACGGAAAGTAGCAATTTACTAAAAATCTCATAACTTTCACATTTGGCGACTAAACATCGCCAATTTCGCACTAACATCCTAATTTACTTTTATAAACATAATGATGCATTAGAGACATATTTTCATGATGTATTTTATCACATAACTAATCATATGCCCTAAACATGTTATCCTCGATCATATGCTCAAATAGCATCTATTGTAAACAACATATATATCACATGAGTATGCATCCCCCAAATGTGATAATTAAAATGTTTAACACCCCTCAAAAAATTTACAAATCATAACTTATCTTAATAATATCATTAACATTTTTAATCGCATTTTAGGGCTTCACAGTTACTCAAGCAACCTATTATTGTATATGGGAGGCCAAAATGACATCTTTGAACAATTGTTAGAAATAAGGTCCCTCGAGGGAGGTTCCTAGACTGAAGGTATCTCAAGAGGTTGTTTATTGGTTTCATTGAACAGGGGTTTTGCCCAAGTGTGCCAAAGAGGTTGGTACTATATACCCAACGCTACCTTATTCTTAATCCTCTAAACCAAGTCCCTGTGAGATTCCTTAAATGAGGTTTTTCGATAGAACATGTGAGCTCCCCCATATTTTTCCATATATGGTCCTTCGAAGGTACCGATCAACCTCAAAATTATTATAAAACATATCCAAGTATTTCAATCAATAAGGGATAATACATTTGAATCATAACTCCTATTACAAAATGCGCCTTCAATATCTCTCGATTGAGATTGATCTTCATGAGGGTCCTTTGAGTGACCACATTCCTTCTTTGAGGTACTTGATCACGCGTTCTAGCACTGAGCCTTTTTGCGAATGGTCTTCTTCCATATGATATTCTTCCGAATGATCTCTTGTTTTATCATTATTCTATTGTTTGTACAAGATTAGTCTTTCAATCAATCTTGGGCTTGGATCTCCCTCTACGCCCCTTTGTAGATGTATTTATTTAACTATAAATAAATATCTATACAAAATGTTATCACCTATCTTTCAATAGCCTTAAATATAGGGCCAAATATGTGTTTGCCTTTCAAGTGAACTTTTTCTCAAGCGACCTGGAAACTTGGTCGTGAAGTTTTCTCAAAGGTGAAAATATTTTATGATAATATTTTTTATATTTATTGGGGAAATATAATGGTTTTTGAACTTCCCCCTAAAACTATTATATTTACCGAAGAAAAAAAAAGAATCATGAAGTGATTTGTCTAATCCCCAAAGTTAAGTTTTCATCATTGAACCACCATGCTCCATACTTTGGGAAAACTGACCAATTTTGGTCTATAGCAGATAATTTCCCCAACCGTATGACTTCTAATCCATCTCCCCACTTTCTTGTGGAGGAAAGTTACAAAGTTGAGGACTCAGCTTATATTTCAGGTTCCAATGTAACAAGATTTAGAATCAGGCGTGGATATTTCCCTATTCTAGTGTTGAGTTTGAGTCTACTGGTGGAGCCTATGATGGCTTAGGTCCCTGGACGGATTAAATTCATGGAAAATATGCTGCCAATTTATCCCAGGTGGGACTTGTAATACCCCGTATTTTTATGGCTTTTAAATTTAGGGATTTATTAAATTTAAATTGAGATATTAATTTAATATTAATCCGAAAATTTATTTTTATATTTACTAGCGTGATGTGAGTTAGTAATTATTGAAAATTTGTTGAATATTACTGGATAAGTAAATTAATATATGAGATTTATTTTATTAAAATTGTCACGAGTGAATAAAATGGCAATTATGGAAATTTAAGTCAGGACGCGCCTGTGTCGTGTCGGGACTAAATTAGTATTATTAAAAGTGAATAAATTATAAGTCGCCCTTATGGTCATTTAGAGTGCGCCAATATGTTCGGAATGGCCGAGATAGTCAGAAAAGTGTATCCGGGGGTTTAGTTTGGGTCTCGAAACGTTTTTAGGCCTAACCGGTAACCCGGTAGAGCACTTTGGTAATTTTCTATTTTTGGCCTTTAATAATGACGAAAATCATTAAGATTATATCAGATGGAGTGCCAAGGAAGTTAGGGTTCTTAGAACCAAAAGGGAAGGAGGTCATAGAAAGAATAAGGTAAAAAGCTTTCCAAGTGTTCAAGGCCAAGAACCACCAATCTTGCACCCTCACCACCACCAAAGTGTATATCGAAAGAAGAGGATTACTGCGATACCAATTAGAGTCATCAAATCAGACCTTTAATTCTCAGGAAAGTATCTATCTTGCTTCTCTTTTAAGTTAATTGTCACACCATGTTAGATTAGGATGATTGAACTTATGTTTCATGGAAGAACTCAAGGATTTACAGGACCTAATCACATGTTGTAGGGAAAATAAATAAACTCTGGACATCCCAATCATATGTAGAGGATTACCCATGAAATTTGATTAATTTAGAAGTGATAAATCTGGAAAAAGATACAGAATTATGAAAGTTTAGAGGAAAGTTAGGGTTCTTGATAATTAAAATGAATTGGCCATTAATTAAACTCCTTGTTCAAATTATGCATGTTTTACGTAAGAAATCTTACATATATGTGTAAACAACTTGTGGTAATGTTCAAATTATGCATGTTTTACGTAAGAAATCTTACATATATGTGTAAAGAACTTGTGGTAATGTTCTTTAAGAATTTGGGAGTTGTTAATGACATTTTTGGAGAAATTGGAAGATGAAACCCGTAGGTCTTAATGACAGTTTCTGGGCAAGAACTGCTTGATCGATCGATCGACCCAAGAACATCGATCGATCCATGATCGATCGATTGTCCCAATTTTCTCGATCGATCGACCCCTCCTGGAAAACTGCATATTTCTCGTCCGTTGGTTTAATCCGGTTTTAATGCATACGAACCCTTGATTGTTATTGCTGGAGTTTAATGGGACATAGAGAATACCAGTAGATCCTAGGTAGACTCCATTGAGTGAAACTTAGTGTAAGATGAGATTTTGGGTTAATGAGGAATAATTCATGTGTATACTAAATTATGCAAACATTTAATAAAAATATCGAGACTCGTAAGGAAGTTAGACCAGAAGGTAAGTGAGTGTATGCCTATTGAAATTATACTTAGAATACTTCGAGAGAGGAGAAGTGAGTATGAAGTGAAATATAAATGAGAATAAAAATGACGAGTCTGCTATGCGTAATAATCAAGTAAAATGTGTTAATAACGGATAATTATAGTTATAAGTCGTGGGCACACCTAACTTAGAAATGTGTGTGTATATATATATATATATATATATATATATATATATATATATATATATATATATATATATATATGACTGTGTGATTGTGTATATATTATATATCTATATAAATATCATACTCGGGCTACTTGCTATCACGGGAGTTTCCGCACCGGGATGGTTTTATCACGATTAGGCCTTTATGGGGGATATTGGATCGTACCCTAGAACATAGGATTCCTTGGTACAGGATATTTGATTGATAGTCAGGCAGTCCTAAGAGACGTGAGGGTATGTGATGACCTCTTAGTGACTTGGAACTATGCTTCGCATCCATTTGTATGAGTTTTATGTTAATACAGCTCGAGAGTGATTCCGAACTAGTATTTTCCTTAATATGAATGATACGGGGACTTGATAGCAGAGTATGCCAGCACCATAGATTTTATGTGGGGTGCCATTAGTATATATATTATATGAGTGACTAATATATATATATATATATATATAATTATTCTTAAGTATGGGAACTGTCTACTGTGCATAAAAGTAGTTGAGTAATGAATAAATACTCCGACTCTATTATAAGTGTTTGAGGAATTTTGTGACATCACTGGGATATTTTTATATAAATAAGATATGTAAGAGCATAAATTTCAGGAATTTATTTGTCTTCGCCATTGTAGTTAGCGGTATGAAACTTTATGGGAAAGCTAAGTTAAAATAAACTTTTGAGGTAAATAGTATGGTAGGCGTGAACACTAGAGGAGAGGGGAGAATTGCTCAAGAGAGTGATGCGTACTAACATGGTTGTTACATTAGTCGGTAAGCAATTTATTTACTTACTAAACTATTTTTAAACTATTTTACAATCGGGCTCTGACCCGTTTCCTATTATTTCTTTTCCTTTGTATGTATATGTATATAATACAGATGCCCAACCACAGGGGCTTCATGCTTAGGTTCTTTGGATCGGACGCACTGCAGCTTATGTGGGAGTTGCAGGCCATTGCTTAGACAATCTCATTGTTGATTCTACTCCTACTCTTAGTTCTTATTAGTTAGGGCATGTGTCGCCCGTTTCTCTATTCAGTTGGATTTTTGTCAGAGATTTACGTTCCTTTATATTTCCATTAGTTACTGTCAGGATGGTTTTATTTCTAGTTTAAACTGGTTTGGTTTATATGGATGAATCTAATTCTTGTGCGTTATTATCCATGTTTAGTATGTCAGAGTTCTTAAATTGTTGGTTATTTAAAAAGGTTTTCATATTTGGAATTTAATAAAATGGAAATAAGGTTACAAAATTGTTTTGACACTTAGCTTAATTATTTAGGCTATTTAAATTGGAAGTTTTATTTTGCGACAGTGATGCTAAGAATGAACCAACCGTTCACCTTGATTTTAATTTAATAAAGGACTAATCACTTTGGTAACATAACCCTTGTCAATAACAACAATACATTGAGATTAATAGTCTCTCATTGGAGCCACTGGTCTCACACATGTGTAGCTGTTTGGGGGGAGTTCACAATATCTCTGAAGGATGTGTGTAAGATTTTGGGGGTTAATGCTACTGGGAACAAGACTTTCTTCGAAGAAGTTCTGTAGAAGGAAGAGGAAATTATTCGAAAGAGGTTGTAAGATATATATAATAAGTGTATAGGGAAATCCAACAAATGTACCTTTTCAGAGCTCATCTGTTACATCTACTTTATAGAAGACAATGCAACTGCCAAAGCTAGGGATTCAGTAAAAAAAAATCTCAAAGGCAAGAAAGTTGTCAAGTACCTCCCACTCGAGAGGGATTTAAGAGTGACCTAGAGTCGGTTGCTTACATATGGGCAGTCTTATTAATGATCTTCTTGTCTAGGAAGCCCCACAAATATTCTAGGAAGGACTTAATCAGCCTGTCCATTCGGATGTTATTGCGCATAAAAATTCCTTTGGCTACTATCACCTTGGACTCACTTTATACTTGGCATGATCGAGTGAAAGCTAACTCAGCCAAGCCCATCGAAAGGTTTGACATCTCAAACTATACCAATCACATGCATCTCACTACCTTCATATATGCCAAGTTCCTTGCCTATGCCCCTGGCTCTTTACTACTTGTTTTCCATATCGTGAAGATTCCATACATTTGTGCCTAGAATCACAAACAAAATAAAAAAAATTGTTCTACACTCTGATTGATAATGTCAAGTCTTTTTATTTTTGGCTTTATGTTGATGTTAACTAGTTTTATACCAATAACTTTTTTAGTGAGTCCTCTCGATCGATAAGCGAGGTCGACGAGGCTATAGCATGTAACTTCCCTCCAACTAATGTTCTTTAAACTATAACCCCTTCTTACCTTCCTTCTTACATTAAGTGGAAATCCTACTAATCCATCTACTCCCCCCGTCGTATGTCCCCCAAATTTAGGTACGACCATGGAGTGCCCTTGTTGAGTCATAACTCCTTAAAGAGACCTGCTAACTTCCCAATGGCCTGTAGGAATTTTCTTACTAGTATTATGGATCCACTATCGGTTCAGTACAAAGAAAAGTTGGTGATTCCTTCAAAGAAGGCTCAAGATAGTAGGTCTATTACTTACCTTAGCTTGTTTTGTCCTAACCAACTTGGCAAGTCCAGAAAGCCATTATGTGCCAACCTGTTTACGCAGTTGTAGAGAGATTTCCTCCGACTGAGCTTAGATTGATAAGTTGATCAATCAATCAATCTCAATTTCCCTTTAGTGATCTCAATATTACAATATCCAATGAGCTTCCTCCTCTAGCACCTGTTGAGGAAACCATTTTTAAGAAAAAGAAAGGAGACTCTACTTCTCATCTTATTGATGAAGTTTAATATTCCCATAAGACTTATCAACTTGTTGTTGATGCGGAGACCCCACTTAGTCCCTCGATAGGAGTGGTCGTCTTAGCAAAGAAAAATCAATAAAAAAAAGAAGAAGAAAACTACTACTTTTGATCCCTCGGAGGTTTCTCTTCTAGCTATAGGGGTTGATCCCACCCTCAAGGACAAAGTGAATGAGTTTTTTAATGACCTGATGCACAATTACGACCGAGGTTCGACAGCTGCTCGAGCTATAATTGAGGAGAAAATGGTTACTCGAGGCATATATTTTACTCCCTTAGTCAACACAAGTGTTAGAAAGATAACTAGGTCAGAGGTAAGACCTTCTTGAGTAGATGTAGGTGATGTTGAGGAAGAAGATGATCATGAGGAGGCCTTTTTTATACATCAGTCGTGCGGGTTACATAGGATATTTAACACTGAAAATCCATCCTCTTCTCCACTGGACTGCACCATTTTGGATGACTTTGTTGATGAAGAGTTATTATGTGTGCTTACTTTGTCTGTTATGATTATTCAGCTCTTTCATTTCCTTACACTTTGTGGCACACATATTGATGAGTATTGTGACACTCTCATTGTCGAGTAAGAGCTAACGTAAAATCAAGAGACAAGGGATATCTTCAACCAACAAACTCAATTAGGTTCTCTTTCATCCTATAAAACCCAAAAAGAATAACTCCTCAATACTTCCAAACCAACTCATTATCCATCCCTCAAGGTCCCTGAATGACCCAGAGGTAATGATAGACTCCCCCTCCTAGCAGGGGGTGATTTTTATCTGAGTAGGTCAATCAACATTGGTTTTAAATTTGACTCTTCTTTCTTACATAACCAGACAATACTTGTTCAAACTGGGACATAAATTACTACGGACGACGTGAAGCAGCCTTCAACTCCTAAGATAACTTTTGTGCAGAGTTTTATAGCTTAGTCTTGTATTATAAGATTTAATAACTTAATCCCCCCTTTTTATTTTAATTGTAGGTTGTTCATTCAGATAATGCGCCCAGCAACACCTGAAGAGCCTTAATAGTTGTTCTTACTATGAATGAACAAATTTTGGGGAACCTATTTAGGACCTACATTTTAGAGGGTGGAACAACTGCGGAGGCTAAGGTTGAGGAGGTCATTCGGGATACCATTATTAAACTTACTTTCGGGCGAATAATCTTTGTTGTACCTCCACAGGGAGAGGTATATAATCATCCCTTAGAATTACTTTTTCCCCTACCTGATTTTCTTGTTTAACCAAGTATTGTTGCCACACTCTTTGAAAAATCTTTAGGTTATTTTCTAAAAAAAGGAAATGATAAAATCAAGCGTGCCCAGGTACTTGACTGAGCAACCCTAAAGGTCCTTCAAGTAAACTGAGACTTCAAACGACCATAAAGACCAAGCGTGCCCAGAGTACTTGGTCAATCAACCTTAAAGGTCCTTTAAGTAAACTGGGACTTTAAATTACCATAAAGGCCAAGCGTTCCCAGATTACTTGGTCGAGTAACCTTAAAGGTCCTTCAAGTAAACTGAGACTTTAAACGACCCTAAAGGGCAAGCGTACCCAAAATATTTGGTCGAGCAACCTTAAAGGACCTTCAAGTAAACTATGGTTTTAAACGGCTATAAAGGCCAAGCTCTTTCGGCCAAACGGATCTTCACTGGCTTAGTTTGTTTTAACTGTAAAGTTTTACCCAAGCATCTTGTCACTCCAACTGAGCATTCTTTGCCCATTGATCAAGTCTCTCACGAGGATATTCTCAGGGAGGCAATTATGAGCTTTGTTATTACTGATATTTCTATGCATCAATCTACTCTTCCCCCACTGGTCCAATTATTAAGGGACCAATTCGAGCAACCATACCCATCTTAGAAAAGGAAGATAGGATGTCGAACACAGTGTTGACCTCAATAACCAATAGTTCTTTTAGTGTCCATCCTCTAGACGCATCTTCTACTGACTTGGTTAGGCAAACCGTTAAAGATTTCCCCCATATTCTGTCCATTCTTCATCAAGAACTCATTGAAACGCTACTTGAACATCATCCCTCCACCTAAAACACACGTTGCATTTAACCGACTCTAGTTATGATGACTTATAGGTTACTTGGCTTTACAACTGTACTCAATGAGGTTTTGAGTACCCCGCTACAGTCACTCACCTCATCCAAAATCAAACAATTAATGGGCAAAGTTAATATGCTTGCAATTAATGGCTTTTCCTTGACATGTTTGATCAATTTACTGAGAGTTTCATTTAAGAAAACCAGTCTGCCATCATTCTATGCTATACTTCAAGCCAATGGGAAAAATAAAGCTATTATCATAGAAGAAATGGCTACCCTTTTCCCAAAGCTCATCAGGGCAAAGGAAAGAGTTGTGGCTACCCATGAGGCTATGGCTAAAGATGAGTCAAAGTTAGATAAATCACAATAGAAAATGGAGGGTCACGAGAAGGATATGGTCGACTCGACCAATGTGCAAGCTACCTTGGAGATTGATTTACTAGACCTTCACTATAAGTTGATCGAATCCACCAACTTGTGGTTCATTATAGATAACCCTAGTCATTACTAAGGTTTGTATTTTTTATTATCTTTTGTACCTTGGGGCAGAAGCTCCCCTCATGACTGTACATGTTCTTGAGATTTTGAATGAAATTACTATTTCTATTTTCTCTTGATTGTATCTTTTTTCTTGTGGTCATTTGTTGTGAAAAAAAAATGCACTTGAATGGTTTACTATATAACTTCATTGTATTATAAACAATATACCTTTTCCTTAGGTTAGATAACACCCTCTCAACCAACCATAATAATTGTAAGCACAAACAAAAGGAAAACTAAGGATAAATAGCAAAACGTTTAACATGGTAAATCTTGAGCCACATATTGTTAAGCTTGAATGTCACATCGTCCTCAATCTTTGAAATCTCATAATAACCTGAGTCATGTGCCTTGTACGCTATATAGGGCTCTTACTAATTAGCTTCAAACTTTGGCAGTGAGAGACCACGTATATGCCTTGTGCACACCTTTAAGACTAAGTCTCCTTCTTTGAATTTCCTTAGTTTCACCATCTGATCATAAGACCTGAAGAGTTTTTTTCTTTAAATCTCAAAGTGTCTCCTTGCATTGTCTCTGTTCTTATCTAGTGCCTCTAGCTACACATGTATGCTTTGAGGGAGCATTACACTATGTAAGTTGTATCGGGCAGAGGGTATTTCTAGCTCAACTCGAAATATAGCTTTCGCCCTAAACACCAAAGAGAAAGGAGTATAACCAGTGGGTTTCCTCATGGTTATTCTATAAGCCCACAAGACCTCTGGTATCTTATCGTCCCAAGTTCCAGGAAAATCCTCCAATAAATTTACTAGAATATTTAACAAAGTCTTATTGGGAGCCTCTTACTTCCCATTGCACTTATGGTAAGCCACAGTGGACTTGTAATGGATAACGGAGTATTCATCTATGAGCAACCTTACATCGCTATTTACAAATAGATTTCCATTATATGAAATAAAAAACTTTGGGATGCCAAAATGATAGATGATGTATTCTTTCATGAACTGAGCAACTACACCTGTTGTGGCTTTCTTAATAGATATGGTTTCTACCCACTTAGTAAAGCACTCAGTGGCAACCAAGATCCAGATTTTGCCCCTGGACGAGGGACTAATTGCCCCTATAAGATCAAATGCTTGTGGAAAGGGAAAGGAGTGAATATGGAGTGTAAGTCCACTAAGGGAGAGTGGATCATATTACCATGAAGTTGACATGCCTTGCACTTTAGAACAAACTCGATGGAATCCTTTTTCATGGTTGGCCCCAAATACCCCAAGGTCATGAGTTGGTTATACATCTTTGCTCCTCCAATGTGGCCTGGCTCGTGGCCATGCTTCAATACCTCCTCTGCCTCCTCTAACCTCATATATCACATAGGTATATCATGATAACCCTTTAGATATATCCATCCATTATGTGTGTAGTATCTTGAAATTCTCCTCTTGAGGCTCACAACGTCATCCTTATTTGTTAGAATTACCCTCTCTACTAGCATGTTAATATATGGTTGCCTCCAATCAGGTGGTTGCTATATAAAATTGCACTCAGCTACTTAGTAATACACTTGGCACTTATCATAACTCCTTTGTACTTTCACGACATCTTGCTTCATCGTAGGTCAAAAGTAGCCAACCTATTGAATTCTCTAGTACAAAGGAATCTCAATGGTTTCATAGCTTTCCTGGTGAGCTTCTTTTAGTCTCTTCTCACCTTTCTCAGGGTCAATATACCTTAACAACTATCCCACTTTATTTTTATAGTATAAATTACCAGCCATAGCAAAATGTTATGCCAATCCACCAAGCTCAATGGTCCTTCTCCAGTGTCAAGCTGCTTCCTTATCTCGCCTTTTCAATCATTATTATCATCAGTAGGAAATATTTCAGTTATTGCTGAGGGTGATATCCTCTTGGTAATTTGAATTACCGTTGAATTCCCTTTGATGGAAATTTTCTAGGCAATTTTAGCATAACCATCTGCATGTCTTTTCATTATTCGAGGGTTCCTTTTTATTGTTACTTCACGAAACTATCCAAGAAACCTCTGAATGGTCGTTCGATAGGGTTCCAAGCTCATGTGTTTAAGGTCATACTCCCCATTTACTTTCTTCACCAACATATTGGAATCTCCCTTGATTGTAAGTATTTGGATACCCCTTTTCAAGGCCTCTCATAGGCCCAACACTAGGGCTTCGTACTCGGCTTCATTGTTCGAGCAACTGAAGTCCAACTTAAAGGCAAACGGACTTCCTCCTCCCTTTTGCTCAGGATAACCCTTGAACCTCCTTTTCTTTCAGCCAAAGATCCATCGAACTCTATGTTAAATCCCTCCAAAGTAGTTAGCTTGAAGATCATCACCTTCGATCTCCTCTTATGGTGGCTCAAATGTCACAAATGGGAATATGGCCAATAATCTGTACAATCGTAGCTTTTGATGTCTCCAGAGACCATGACTTTGAGATCGAACTATGAGAGTACTAGAAACCATCTGGCTGTATAGTTCTAGCTAATAAAAACTTTATAGGGTCACATTTTATTATAATGCGGATCGTGAAAGATAACATGTAGTTCCTAAGTTTTTTAGCAACAAATAAAAGGGCTAAATAATTCCTTTCAATACTAGTGTATTGACTCAGACCCATGTGTAATGTGACTCAAGAAATAAATAAGTCTTTATACTCCATCCACCTCTTGATCTAACAGTGCTCAAATTGACATCTCTGTAGAAGTGAGGTAGAGTCGCAAAGGTATACCTGCTTTTGGATTAATCATGGTTTGTGGAGAGGTGAGGAGATTCTTTAACTTTTCCAAGGATTCTTGATATGGATTATCCCATGTAAACGAGGTTACCTTTTACAGTAGCTCCATCAATGGGTGAGTGACCTTAGCAAAGCCAGGTACAAATCTTTTTAAATAGGAAACTTTCCTCAAGAAGCTTTCCAACTCTTTCATTGTCTTTGGCTGTGGTATGTTGATGATATATTTTTACTTATCTAAATACATCTGGACACCTTGCCTATTAACCAAAAAACCAAGAAACTTCCCACTTGTCACCCCAAAGGCATACTTGAGGGGGTTCATCTTCAGCTTCTACTTTCTGCACCTTGCGAACACTTTTCTCAAGTCCACTAAGTCAGCAACCTCCTTTTTTAACTTTATCACCAGATCATCCAAATATAATTTCATAATATCGTGGAAGAGATTATGAAATATGTCCATCATAGTCCTCTGGTATATAACACCTGTGTTTTTTTAGTTTGAAAGGCATAAGTGTATACATTAAGTTACCTAACGGGGTGCGAAAGGTAGTTCTCTCAGCATCTTATGGATCAATATTGATCTAGTTATACCCCACGTAGCCATCCATGAATCTATGCATCTCGTGCCCTACAGTTGCATCTATCAGGTTATGTATGGAAGGCAATGAGAATTCATCTTTTGGGCAAGCCCAGTTCAAGTCACTGAAATCCACACAAATCCTAATTTTGTTCCTCTTTTTTCTTCCCAACAGGAACATTGCAGGACAACCAAATAAGATGTTGTACTGGGATGATGAAATCTATCGTGAGTAATCTTTGCACTTCTTCCTCGATTTTTAAATTCATTTCCACTTTGTATGTTCGAGTGGCCTGCTTGACTGGGATAGTCGAGGGCATCACATTCATCTTGTGGTAACTCACCTCGTTGTAAACCCCTGGCATCTCTGTGTATTTCCATACAAAAACATCTTTGAACTCTCGTAACATCTCAAGGAGTGCTCCCCTCGATGTTCCTTTTAGGTCTTTTAAAATAAAGGTTGGCCTAGGATCATCACCTGCCTACGCGAGATCTACTTGCTCCAATTCTTAGATTTGGGGCCTTGGCCTATCTCTCATGCATTCTGCTCCTCCTCTACTTCATCTACAAACTCCTAGATATTAGAGTTATCAATAATCATACACTGTCTTTAGTTGTCCACCAAAAAATATTCATATTTTAGGCCAGCCTCATCATCTAAGCCTTCTCCACTAGGTAACACCACCCTTTTTCACTACCTAGGGTTCTCTTCCCCGTGTGGCCTCTTTCAGCTGTTCTCCTCCAGCTCTCTTGATGAAAATCTATTGAGTACGCTTTGTTGTTTAACCCGGTGCTCAATTGGATCGACTCGTGGCGTCATCCTATAGCACAATTATCTAGATAGGCTAGGGGTCTCACTGCTTTTCGATCCATCTCCTACTCTTCAAAACATCCCACCTGAA
Organism: Sambucus nigra; assembly: GCA_949130495.1. Taxonomy (NCBI): domain Eukaryota; kingdom Viridiplantae; phylum Streptophyta; class Magnoliopsida; order Dipsacales; family Adoxaceae; genus Sambucus; species Sambucus nigra. Next base: position 418,390,481 of record OX422221.1, on the reverse strand, counting down.
TAGTTATTGTGCGCACTCTTTCCCTAGAGCTAGGGATTCTAGTGCCACCAATGTATCGAATGAGCACCGCATCCTCCTTGGCCAAGTCTGTATAGAAAGCTGCATCCACGAAATGTACTTTTTCGCATGCGAACGACTTCTTGGAAATTTGAATAACCACTTCTCTCCCTTTAATGTTTGCCTTAGCACATTAATGGTAGTTATATGGCACAGTCTATGGTTATGTATCCATACTCTCCCGACTAGTATATGATATGATGGCTCACATTCCATTATGTGGAACTTTATATGGGAAGTGATATTTCCCATGGTAATCCCCATATTAACATAACTGATGGACTTGGAGGATTGATTATCATACCCTGAGATGGCCAAAGGATTTGGCACAATCCTTGTCTCAATAATTTTGTAAGCATAAAAAAGCCCAATGGGCATGGTGTTGATGGAAACCCCACCATCCAGCAAGACACGATTGAAGTTGCACCTGTTCATACTTGTTGTTACATAATGTGTCCTATTGTGGGGGTATTTAGCCGATGGATCTGTCTTTGAGAAAGTGACCTCTGAGAGAAATCTCCTCAAAAGCTTAGCCATAGGCCTTTTCCACCGCAAATTTAGAGTCATGTTCTTCTTTACAATCTCTAAGATCGCTCAAGTAACCTTAAGTCTGGTACTCTTTGGCAGCCCCACTTGGTTAAAGAGCCAACCAAATTTTCTATGAATGTGCTACCACTTTACATTCCACCCAAGGATCAACATGGTTTTCTTCCTGCTCATAGACTTCCTCCACATCTCTATAGGCTGACTCATCGTAAGCTATCATGGCGTTCGCAGCTCCCAGAGAGCAAACCTCCAACTGTTTGCTCAAATCATCAATTGGACATAGGTCATCCTCTAAAGTTAGGTGAGTCATTTTGAATACACATTCTTCTAATAATTCCTCAAAATTTTCTTTGAGGAACCATTGTTCTTTCAACATTTTCTCTGCCTCTTCATCATAAGCATTGGCCATTTTGGCTCTGGAACCGGTAACGGATTATCATTCACATTAGCCTGGGAAAACTGAATATCCCCTTTCTTAACATGCATGTCGATGAGCCTTCTCAGTGAAAAACATTTGCTAGTTAGATGGCCCAAATTGTTGTGAACTTGGTAAAACCATGGGATATCTTTATCCTCTTGTGTAACATGCTCTGTGCTGAAACTAATAAGCCTGCACACTTTATCACGAACCATGTTCTCGTAGAGATCTAAGGCTTATTCCAATGTGTAAGGTAGGTCGAATGGGTCCCTTTTACCATTGAACTTCCTTTTGTTTCCCCTTCCTCTATGGCTATCATTTCCACCTCGTTGTCTCTTGTCTTTATTATTAGAATATTAACTCGTGGTGGCATCCCCCTCCCTGCGTTGGTTGGTGGTCTCAACATCAAACTTGCCAAAGGTTGGTGGTGTTAAGGGATTTACCACCAAAGCAGTATTCATGCCTGACTTTAGGAATGCTGCGAAGTTTCCTTCCATGTTCTCACTAATCAAATGATAAATATATTCAGGTAGAAAACCTACCGCATAAACTTGCAAGAGATTACTTTCTCCCATCTCCTCTTTCACATCCAAAGATCGTTCGAAGAACCTCTTGATATACGCCACCACATCTTCACCGAGATTTTTCTTTTCTCGTGCAAGCTGAGTGAAGGTGAACTCATCTTCTGCTAAGAAGAACTTTTGAACGAACTAGACGTGGAGCTTTTTCCAAGAGGCCACATTGCCTGATGCCAAATCGGAGTACCATATGTAACCTTTATCGATTAAAGATTTGGAAAACTCTCTTAGCCTTAGCTTTTTGTCATTACAATGGGCCTCAATATTTTCAACAAATATTTTCACATGCTCTTTGGGGTTTCCACCTTTCTCCGTATAATTTTCAAAAATGGGTGGGGCATACCCCACTAGATTAGGTTCGTTATTGTACTCCTCTGGGTAAGGTGTACGAGAGTCATCGTATATCGAGGAAGCTTCTCCTTTAGATTTAGAAGTTTCCAGCATCCTCACGAGTTCCTTTTTCATTTCCTCCATACTTGGTGGATGAGGGCTCTTTTGCACAAGAACAACCACGGTTGGGAGTGCACTTGGTGGGGCAATAGTTACTTCACTTCCTGGATCGGAAAAGGGAGCCGCAACTGGTGGGGCAACAACGTTGTTGGTACTGATTTGAGTAACTCCTCCCAAAATAAAAGGATTAACAATTTGTTATCCTGTTTGTAGGGTAACAGTATTGTTGGTAGCGGTCTGAACAACTCCTCCCAAAACAAAGGAAGCCTACAACACCACAGGTGGCATTGTGCAGGAGCTAGATCCAGCGTTAGATATTTCTAGTACTGCCTGAGTACATGGGGTTTTGATAAATTCGGTGAACAACATCATCGGCCTCGCCATTTGTGTTGGGCCTATGGCTGCTATCACACCAGCAGTTGGAAGGCCACTTTCCGTTTGCACCGCTCTACCTGCCTTTGGCAAGACAGTGAGGTCTCCATCCTCCTCACCTTGCAGAGCATCAAAATCAATATTCTTAGTCACGTTATAGTTAGCCATTCTTTAAAAGAGAATACCTCCCAGCGGAGTCGCCAAATGTAAGATGTGGATTCTTTAAATACAATTAGTATTTAGCGAGGCGTAACCCCTTATCAGAATGATGATTAGTGCACAAAGAATAACACAACAAGTGAAAACTATAATGTCCACAACAAGAAGTCCTTAAAACTATAAGTCCGTATTAAATGAGCTTTTACACCATAAATGTGCTTTGACTGTAATAAATGAAATGGGTCCCCGCAACAACCTTTATTGGAGGGAGAAGGAATAAGCACCTTAGCACAATAAAGTCAAGGCAGCAAACCAGGTGTGTAATAAATTCCAATGGTTATAAAACAAAAACGGTTGAACTCTAAAAATCACGGGATATAATTACCAAAATGGTAAACTCATAATTAATTATCTGTTTAGAGAAAACTGGGCATCAACTTTGGAGGGGGAAAATATCATCATGTTAAAGGAAATAAGTGAAAGTATTTATATAAGGGTAAGGTCATTTGACTGACCTTACCTGCATTAAATGATCTTACCCCATTTAATTCTAAGAACATTATGAAATTGATGCTAAAGATAGCTCATTAAATGCATAAGATATTATGTTTTGGAGGGAACACTGTATGAGGGTTCAAGGGTCTCTTTACATTAATTGAGATGTGAAAGGTTGGAAAAAAGGGATATTTTGTGACGGCTGATGGAATATTCTCTGTCTGAGGAATAAACTCACTGAAGTGCCACCTTCGAGTCTATAAAATGTCAGGAAACATGACGTCATAAAAGGTTGTGAACGATGATTTATGAGATGAGCTATCTAATCATCCAGTTGCATTCCTTCGGATGATGGTTGTTCGAGGTATAAGGGAGGCCAGAATGGCATTTTTGAACAACTGTTAGAAATGAGGTCTCTCGAGCGAGTTTACTCAGCTAAAGGTATCTCGAGAGGTTGTTTATTGGTTTCATTGAACAGAGGTTTTGTCCAAGTGTGCCAAAGAGGTTGGTACTACTTATCCAACGTTACCTTATTCCCAGTCCTCCGAACCAAGTACCTATGAGGTTGTTCGATAGATCATGTGATCTCTCCCATGTCTTGCCAGGCATGGTCCTTCGAAGGTACCGATCAACCTCAAAATTATTGCAAAACCGCTCCGAGTAATTTAATCAATAAGGGATAATACATGTAAACCATAACTCCTATTACGAAATGTGCCTTTAATATCTCTCAATTGAGCTTGATCTTCGTGGGAGTTACTGCGAGTGACCACGTTCCTTCTTTGAGGTATTTAATCACGCGGTCTAGCTCTGGGGCTTCTTGCAAATGATCTTCATTCGAAGTATCTCTTGTTTCATTATTCTCTTGTTTGTACATGATTAGTCTTTCAATGAACCTTGGGATTGGACCTCCCCCTACATAGTGAATACATATAAAATATTATAATCAAAATAAATTCATGTCCAGATGAATAAAAATAGAATTTGAATAGAATTAATTTCAAAACTTAAGCAGGGAGAAAGTCGTAAAAATTAAGAATGCGAAAGATCAACAAAATGTAGAATTTCAAAATGCCCCAACATTTAGGTGATTGAAGAACTTTAATTTTTTACATTAAAAAATAGAGTCAACAACATGACAAATATTATAGATTATAAAGCATTTTTCCACAGATAAAAGATATATACTAAATCGCCCACTTTGTGTGTATTACTAATTTATGATGTCAATCTAGATTAAAAGTTAAAATAAGGCTAATTTATTGTTAATATGATATACAAAATAGAAGTTTGATTGAAGAATATATTAAAAACAAAATTATTAGAAGTTTGTAAAACAAATATGTAATGGACTTTGAACAAAATTGAACACTTGAAGACAAATTGTTGACACAAAGCTAAGTTGAGGAATCCAAAGTAAAGGGGTTAAGTTAAGTTTAAATAGGGAAAAAGAAAATTTTATTTTTTGATTTCCAACACACCTCTTTCTTCATACCAGGAGGCGGCATTTGTGCTATTCCTACTCCACAAGTGCATTACATAATCAAACTATTTCCTAAATGATTACCCAAAAATCATAATGAGTTCCAATTCTTGCGGTCCTTATATTCCATTAGGAATCTACTCAATACCAATTTTTTACTCATTTAAGGATCATGAATCAAGACCTTAAATGTTAGCAATTAGTCCAATGGTCTTAATAATCTGCATAATGTGATATTCATTACATGGAATGTCATATAAACTTCTTTTTACTAATAATATAACAAAAAAAAAATATTTAGAGTCATGTGATATTAAGTTACTGTAATAATGTAAATCACAAAAACTTTGTCGGAGTGCCAGCAAATGGGCCAGGTACTCGGAGGACGCAAACACACGTACGGTATGCCTTGGATATGTATTCGACATTCCATCTAGTGTGTCGGACATAAACGGTATGTATCAAACAAATTCATTATATTTCGATAGTATTAACTGGGAACAATCTAGGTTAAAAATAAATTTCCAAGCATTAAACCTTAATACGTAGACGAATATATGGAAGTGAAAACAAATTAATCTTAAATTGGATTGTTTGTGGTCCAATTTGTTAAGGGGTTCCAGCAACTAATAACATGACAACATCACATAACATACATAAAAAAATGTTCAAAAACTAAAGGTATAAATAATCTAATATATTCTCTCAGTATAATAACAAAACGACATAAACGCGTATACGAAGGCGCTAAAAAACCATAAAAAATAAAAAAAAAATCAAAATCGAAACCTAACCCCAAAAATTTTAATTGAATTTTTTTTAAAGAAGATTATAGGTTAATACTTAGAGAGAAAATAAGTCATAATCAGTCCTAAAAATTTCTCTTTTTTTTTCAAATGCTAGAAAAGGTAGTGTAAAAACTCTGGGAAAAATCCGTCTTGCCGGCTTGGAGACGTTATAAAGATAAGGGGATGTTTAAATGGTGTGCATGCGTGCGTGCGGGAGGGAGAGAGAGAGGGGGGGAGTTATAAAAACATCACAGACCTTTGAAGCTTTCGTCTATAATGGAGTCAATGAGAGGTATTATTGGATTTATGGAGGGGAGAGTAATTAGATGCGAGAGGTTTTAGTTTTGTTTTGTGAGTTTCTTCTTGTGGTTTAATCAGATGAGGGCTTATATGAAGACAGAGAGGGATTGAAATAATTATTATATATAGAGATGAAGAAAAAAGTCATTTAGGCCAGTAAAGAGAGGTAATAAACTGAACGCTTAGCACACGCATGCAAATGAAAGAGAGAAATATGGAATGTATTAACTGTGAGAGTGTACAAGCGGAATTTCAAAAAATGAGAGGATAATTTGGATATATAGCCATCCCAGAATTTTTAACATATTTTTAGGTAGTAGATATAGAGATAACACACTAAAGGGTACAAAAATTAACTAAGTCTCTTCTTATATTACTAATCAAATTGTCATAAAAGAGGAGTGGAGAATGTAAAAACCGAGAAAAATCAAGAAGATTCATGGTTATTACATATGTAAATATAACTATAAATGTCAAAAAGTGTAATTCATATCTGACGCTCGAGGCCACCGTTATTCGCACGGACTTGTAGTTTCGCACGGCATTCCCTATGATCATTTCACATCAATTTCTTTGACTAAAAACTCACCAAAGTGACGTTAAAACAATAATTTATGAAACCAAAATACACATAAAATTATCACTTATCTTTTTAATGATAAATTACACAAATAATTACCTTTACGAAAAAATTAAACACCATAGTAAAACTAAAAACACAGGTGAAACATTCATATTTACCTATTAAACTGGAAACCAAAAGACAGCAACCTCTACAGGAAAGATGGAGAAACTATATAAAGTTAATAATTAGGATAAATAAAAAAGCTTACAATTATTTAAAAACAATACTTACATTAAAGAAACTATCAACTTCATGTTTTCTTCAAATCCATAACCATTTTTTTGGGGGGAGGGAGGGGGTTGGAGGGTGAGTAATGATACTAACGTGTAAATACAACATAAATGATCACAATCCGCTCACTTCTACAAAACTTCAGACACTAAAACGTCAATAGCCCACTTATTGTAATAATTTGAATTTAAGTTTCATAATATATCTATATAATAAAGCAGAAAACTTATGTATGTCATAAGATAGAACTATGATGTCATCTATATGTATTTTTTTTACACTACCTATTTTACCCTTCAAAATTTTTGATTTCCCCTCTTTTTTTCTCACTAATTAATTTTCTCTCTTTCACTTTAATTCAAACACAAAGGCTACTTTGGTAAACCTACCACTCTTTGCGCACCACACCACAGCCCTCTTTCAAAAAATCAGCTGAAAGAACAACATTCCTACTTTTTTATTTCCCTACCCCCCACATTCTCTCTCACCTTACTATTGGACCGGAAGAACCCTCCCCGTCTCACTATTTCACAGGTTCTCTCTCTCCCTCCCGATGTCAAATGTATTTTTATATTTATGTTGATTTGGGTTATAAAAATGGACTTGATGTCTGATTTGGGTAAAAAAACATCTATATACCTGTTTGTATTTATTTATGTCAATTTTATATATTCCTTTGTATGTGATTTGGGTTCCAAAAATAGGTATATACCCGTTTGTATCTGATTTGGATTTTAAAACATTGGTTCCAAAACATTTTTAGTATACATGCGATGTTGTTGGGGATAGATCGGGTTCCAAACACTTTGTATATTTTCTTAACAACCCCTTTTGTATAAGAACAGGTATATATATGTTATTAAAAACAGATGTTAAGAACATGGCAAAAAATAGTGGTGTATTTTAAATACCTGTCCGGACAAGTCACAATTAACTATTTCTATATGGGCCATTTCAGAACTAAAAAAATGATGTATTTGGAAATTGGATTTTATATACCCGTTTGTATCTATTTTATATATACCTGTTTTATCTCTGTGTAAATTTGTTAGATCCTTAAATTTGTGTTCAAATTGTAATTTGTATTAGATTTGTAACGAGTCAGATCTCAAATATTTTTTTGTTAGATCGGTAATTTTTCAGATCTGTGAATTTGTGTTAGATCCGCTCTTAGTTTTTTCCAAATATATTGCTGGCACTAGGTAATAATCAGCACTTAGTTTTGTCCCATTATATTGCATGCTTTGGAGGTACTAACCAGCTCCTTAAGTTTTTAAAGAAAATGAAATCCGATATAAAAAAGGCTTAAGATAGCAGTTTGTATTTTGGTACTTTATCCGGTTCTTAAGGCAGCTGTATTTTGGTTCTTTATCTCAACACGCAACTGCCTTTTGTGTGATTTTGTCAGCGCGGGTTGTATTTTGGTACTCGAGAGTATTTTGGTAGCTCCACACATTTCCCGAAACACCTTGACAAGACATATTTACAGACCCACGTCACTAAACCAGTTTGAGAATTGGACACAAGAGTGGGAAAAAAATTATCTGTTCCATCAATCCCAAAATCATCTTAGCAAAGAAAGACAGAAACCAACATGTTTAACAACTAATACAAAGAAAATTAAAAACTCGCAAACCTCATCACTGGTCACCCTAAACACCTCCTGATCATTTCCCACAACCCAATGTTCCCACACTCCCATCATTTTCAGTTAGACAGAACGGGAAAAGATAGAGAAACAAATAAACAACATTAAACATAATTCCCAATGTTCCCACATAGAAATTACAAAGAAAGATCTCACGTCTCTCTCTCTCTCTCTCTCTCTCTCTCTCTCTCTCTCTCTCTCTCTCTCTCTCTCTCTCTCTTTCCCCTTCATCATTTTAACGTCACTTCATAATTCCCAACAATATTATTATTGCTTATCTAATATCTTAGTAAGACATAAACTGATGAGGGATGGTTCGTTTATGCAAAAGTACCAAAGTACCAACACAAGATAGTGTGTGGCTTCAAAAATCTGCATAAGCCAGTTGAAAAGACTTGGCATCATATAGCTGTCACTTCCTTCTGACCGTATGGACTGTGATCGGGTTGAAGCCAATTGCTAGAGGGATTCTTAGGTGTTGATAAAACCATAGGGACATTTTAAAAACCGACGATGTTATAAAAACATTAAATAATTTTACAAAACATTTTATGAAAACATTAAATACAATTATAAATAGTTTTTTAGAACCATTTTATATAACGTTCTAAAAATTATTTCATAAAAAATGTTTTATTTAAAAAAATATTTAAGAAGTTTTCTCTAATTCTTTTTATTTATAAAAACTCAAAAGATTTTACTTTCTTAAAATATATATATAAAAAATGTGTTCCATACCGTGTACATGTAGCAAAATATAGGCCATGAAGGCAGAAATCGGTATTACCAATCCATGCAAAGGTCACATCCAACTCTCAAAAGTACTAAAATATTTGCCAAAAATACTATTGTGCTTTATTTTTTGACCAAATTTCAGCCAACACACTCACGTGTCGGCTTGGTATTGGTTGGTTTGTGAGATCCGCGCCAACGGCCGACGCGTCAGCGTGTCGGCTCAAATTCGATCAAAAAATTGATCCCCATAGAAGTGCTCAATATTTTCTAAAAACTAAGAAGATTGTATCATGATGTTCACTTTTGAGGACATCATATTTATCTTCATATCAAAATTGTATTTTTGGAGCAGGGGAAATATAAGCACGTGGCTCAAACTTTTTTTAAAAGCGTGAGAATAAAAAATATTTTCTTAAATCAAAAATAAAAAAATAAATCTGACTAAAAATAAATCCAATCAAAATAAACATGATACGACATAACATGGACATAATGTTTTTTAAAATAAAAAATGAACCCGATCAAAATAAAAAGTACACAACGTGATATAATATGAAATATTTTTTTGCCAATCAAGATTTTATCCGAGTAATAGTGGCTCAATACAAAATATTCGTTTAAAAAAAACGAATCAACAAAATGTATAAAAAAATATTTTGTTAAAATGAATATGTATGAAAAAAAAAAATTTAGAAAAAAAAGTTAAAACAAGTTTTTATATATTTAAAAACAGTCAAAAATATTTTTAATAAAAAAATGAAATTTTAAATAGCATTTTACCATCAATTATATTTTGGACGAAAATGTCCCCATTTTTTCTAAGGGTTATTCAAATATGTTATTATTACAGGGGTTTAAGGGTTAAGCCCAAAAAGTCTTTTGTTCAAAAAATAAAAGTTTTAACTATGAGGGATTATACATAAAATTGTTACATTGTTATAAAAATGTTATGTTCTTTTGTTGGTTTTTGGAGTTTTAAATTACAATTTTTTTTGTTAGGGAATTATTTTTTTTTCGGTTTTCTATTACGTACTTAGGAAATTTTAGTCGTGCCTTCAGACACGGGTATTTTTATGTTGCGTTTCAAATTTTGTTGCGTGTGAATTTATACTCTTTATTTTTATGTTTTAAGTATGATCCTCTCTTTGTTGTGAAATCTTATGAATAACAAAACCCCTTAAATAATTTTTTTTGTTCAGGGACACTTAAATTTTGCATAATTTTTTTCTTATATTTTTACATTAATTTGTGTTGAAAATAAGGCTGTCCTTTAGGAAAATTGACCCCGATTGATACTTTGGAAAATAACACTATAATACAAAGCTTTATGACATGTTGACATAATTCATACTCGGAAAAAATATCGTCGTGCCTTCAAGCACGGACATACCCTAGTATATATATATAGGGAGAGAGAGAGAGAGAGAGAGAGAGAGAGTTTGGATCATGTGCGCACCAAATGGTACGAAACTGGTGCGCACCTTAATTTGTTGCTCCAAAACGACTTCATGCTGTGACGTTTTGAGATGGACAACTAAAACCCATTTGTGCCTGGGTAAAATTCCACCAACCCGATTGCTAACCCACTTTGCCTCATTTTGGCTCCAAAACAAATTCATTTCAGTACCTTAGGAGGACTGTGCAGAAAACCCTAGTAGAAAATCCCAAACCAAACAAATGGTCATCGATAGTTTGGAACAAAATACGATAACTGAAATTTTTTAGCATGTAGTCTCTATTTCAAGACCCAAATCGATATAAACTGAGGTATGAACTCTATTTACTTTTGAGACCCAAATACTCAGCAGTTAGTTTCTATTTATTTTTTAGACCTATTTATTGCAAGACCCAAATACGACCTACTGTGAGAATATTCAGCAGTTAGTTTCTATTACAAGTTGGTTATTATTTTTTAAATCAACTTATGCTATGGTTTTTTTGTAATATACTCAACAGTTAGTTTCTTTATTTTTTTGTAACGGTTGAGTTAATTTTTTCCATTTTTCTACAGAAAATGGATAGTTCGAGCATTAATAAAGAAATGTGGATGAAAAAAATATGGCATTTGAGTTTGAGATTGAGCAAAATATTAATTTAGATATTGGGGGTAACAGAGGGGAAAATGTGTTAAATTAAATTCGGATGACGATGGTAAATATTTCAAGCCTCAAGTATGAGATGAACTTAAGCTAAAAATAGGCCAACAATTTCAAACACTTGATGAAGTGAAGAGTTTTTACAACGCATATGCAAAGGAACTCGGGTTTAGTTTTCATAATTAGAGTAGAAAAAGGATATGGAGAGTTCAAAAAATATAAGGAAGGAGTATGTTTGTTTAAAATAAGGAAAGGTCAAGGTTGTAGAGGTTTTAAGGACTTCTAAACGTCGAGGTTCCATTAGAGAGGGTAGTAAAGAAAAAATTATGGTTGCGAATTATTCGAGTGGTACATGTGTGGTTATTTCATTTGTGGAAGGTCATAACCATCCGTTGTCGATGCCAAGGACCACACATTTTTTGATATCTCATCGTAGCGTTTCGACTTCCCAAAAGTGCTTAACTCAACAGCTTGGAATTATCAATATACCATTGCACCAACAATTCAACTTTCTTGGAGTGCAACCGGGTGGCTTTGAAAATATTGTGTTCACTCAAAAAGATTTATACAACCAAGAGAGGGATATAAGCAATGAATTGAAGGGACATGACGGAGATATTTTTCACGAGATTTGGAAACTAAAAGAAGAAAATAATCCGTCTTTCACTTACTAAATCTCAACGGATAGTGAACAAAGAATTAATCATTATTTTTTGGTTGATGCAACTGGCTGACGAGATTACAAGTGTTTCAGTGATGTGGTCGTATTTGATTCCACATACAATACTAATCGGTATGGTATGATTTTTGCACCACTAATGGAAGTGAATAAACATGGGCAAACTATTTTATTCGATTGTGCTTTTCTGAGTGATAAGACCGTAGATATGTTTATTTAGCTTTTCAATCATTTTTTGGAAGCCATGTCGAGCAATGCACTGAACATGACTATCATCGATCAAGATTCGGTTATGACAAGAGAAATATCAGAAGCCCTCCGACACAAATATCACGGGTATTGTAGTTTGCACATTTTAATGAAATTTTCTGAAAAAATTGATTCGTTGAAGTTTAGTGCCTTCTATAAAGAGTTTTCGAATTGCATATGCAATTCTGAAATGAGGAAGAGCTTGATGATAAATGGATTGATCTTATTGACAAGAGTTATTTAACTAACGATAAATGTCTATGTTCTATGTTTGAAATCCTTTTCCAATGGATTCATGCTTATGTGAATCATATTTTCTCGGCTGGAATTTCAAGCAGACAGTGAGCTAAAAGTGCCCATGCATTTTTGAAAAAACATGTTTCTAAAAATAACTCGCTTGTTGATTTTATGATACAATTTGGTAGGGGGCTTATGCGTTGATGTCATGAAGAGTTACTTGTCGATCACAAACACTTAACCGAGAAGCCGAAACTAAAACTATTTCATGTCGCTTTGGTGCAGATGGTTGGTATTTATACAAATCAAATATTCTATGAATTCTAAGATGAGATGTGGGAGATATTGAGTTGCAAGTTTGAAGTGGTGAAGGTGTGCGAAAATAAACATATCTATACAATTAGAAGGAAGACCGGTGACACGAATAAGGTACGAGAAATTATTTACGACACTAATTTGCAATTTTCTCGTGGAGTTTGATAAGCACCCAAAACTGTACAATTTATACCCCGAATAGATGTACTTTAGTTGCTAATTCTCGACAATTTGATTCTTATATCCTTAATGGTTCAACATGCAGGCTTAATTGCAGTTGCGGTGTCAAAAGATATATTTCTGAGCAGTTTGCAGTTAAAATTGAGTTAAACACCTTCTCTCTAAACCTACCTAAACCCTTACCCGAGCCTAAACCTAGTCTAAACCTACCCCGAACCACATGTGTGTCTAATTTGTCCCTTTTTTTATATTTTTTTAGATTTTTACTCCTGAGTCATTTTTATTTTTAGGATTTATTTTAGATTTATTTAGAATTTTTTAGGTTTTATTTTCTATTTTTATTTTTATTAGTATAATTTTATCTTATTTTGATTTTTATTGGCTTTTAGTTTAGTCTTATTTTATTAGGATTAGTTTTAGTAGTTTATTTTTAGTTTATTAGATTTTATATTTTTTAGGACTTTAGTTTTTATTAGATTTTTCATTTTTTATTTCTTTTGTTTTATTATTTTAGTTTTTAATAGCTTAGGATTTTATTTTTAGTTTTAATATTTTTGCTTTTTAGTTTGATTTATTTTTTTTAGTTAGATTTTATTTTTTAGTTTTAGTTTTATTAATTTTAATTGAGTTTTTTTATTATTTTAAGGGTCCAAATTAAACACACACACACCTTATTTCCTAAACCACAAACACACCCAAATAACTTATCATACACCCTCTCCCACACCCTAACAAGCCTACACCCACCTACACCCTATCCTCACCACTTCATCTTCCCCAACAACTCACCCTCTCTCCTCTCTCCAAAACACAGAACCCACCATAATCAAACTCACACACCCATCTCTCTCTCTCTTACCCTCAGCTTAACCCAGCACCCCACTCCGGCAGACGCGGCCTCATTCCCCATGCTGAACCACATGCAAACCCCCCTTCCAACTTGTTTTTCCCTAGCCGGACCTACGATCCTCAACCAACACGCCCACCCACCCCCAGCAACTCGATCTGGGTATACCCAAAACCCCCGACAGAGACCTCCACAGCCTACTACTTACGCCGTCCGGTGACCCTCGCTGCCACCTCCGATCGACGGACAGATCCGTCACAGCCCCTTACGCCGTCCGGCAGTGCACCATCCAGCTACCCATCTCGGGTATTGCCTGCCCCAAACCCATGACCCTTCTCCAATCCCTTACCCACTTTGAAAGCCAACACCCATTTTCCATGTAAGCCTTCCACGACTTCTACCACCTGCATAAGCCAAAATGAAAACCAAAACTAAACACTAATACCCACATGCCAATTAAACCCAATTACTCCTTTATTCCCTTTTCCCATAATAACCCCAACTAACACTTTTCACACATTTTACCCAAAAACACCCTTGTACCAAATCTTATTATTATCTCCATTATCCCACTTTCCAAATATCCTCACACCACACACCCCATGCACATGTGCTCACATCTCTCCCACATGTTCACCCTAGCCCATTACCAAAAATACCCCCTTTAGCTCCATGTTTGCCATGTATAAATAGAAGACTCAAGACCCCATTTGGGGAGGACTCATCATCATAGAGCTTTTAGATAGGAAAATTCTAGAGAGAGAATTGTAGAGAAAAATACCATTTGTAAATAGTTTTATTTTATTCTTTTTATTTTTGTTAGATATTTGTGAGATTAAATATTGTAAGAGAGTTAATTGAGTGAATATTTAATTTCAAATCATTTGGATGCTCAATTGGAGGGATTGTATGCTTCAATTTGGAAGAGTAGAGTTCAACTTTCTCAAAGAGATTTGGTTTGCTTGTTCTATTCCCTTCTATTTTATTTTAGTACCTTGATTATTAATTTGTCAAATTTCATATCATGTTAGGCTAAATCCCCTTTCAAGGGGTGGGGTAAAACCCTTATTTGATGTTATTTTATTTTTATTAGTTTAATTACTTGAAAAGTCCCTTTGAATGTTAATTTTGATCCCTCACCCTTAAATTTACGCCTCGAGAGAGGGTAAATGATTTTTGAGATAAAATCGAAATTTTAGTTATAATACCCATTTTAGATTCGAACTAGAGATAGGGGTTTCTTAAGTGGGGTATTATAATTTGAATTTCAACTCTAAATTTATTTTTATAGATTTTCATAAATTTTAATTGATCGATCATAGCGGGTGATTAATTAAAAGGCCTGTAGATCTATTTTTCTAGAGTTGAGGGGTGTTAAACTTAACATTCGAAAAGATTACTATTATAATTACACTTGCAACGTGAGTTGGTTTGTAATTTTGATACTAATTTGGGAGAATTCAAATAATTAAATTAATTAATTAGAATAACTAAAATTTGTGGTGTAATTTCACTCCTTGATTGTTCTCACAATTATTTACCTCACTTTATCTCTTATTTTAGTGTTAGACTTTATTTTTCATTTTAGTCACTTTCTAGTTAGTTGTTTTTCATCTCTCATTTAGTTTAGTTTAATTTAAATCATAACCTCACCCAATTGTTTTAATATTGAAAAAGCTAAAAAAATTATAAAAGTGGAAAAAGCACAAAAAGAAAATAAAAAGTGAAATACAATTTTGTTCCCTTTGCTTTACAACCTTGAAAGTGAATTGATACCCTTACTTACCTCTACACTTGAGATTATTATATTTTGTAGGTAATTGAGGTTTTGACTAACTTGGCTTTCAACAACGACATACAAAAGTCACGTTATCAAATGTCGCCGTTGCCGGGGATTTAGAAATAATTGAAGCCAAGCATGATAGGAAAACCGGACAAGGTTGAGAGAGGGCATCCATTGACGAGGATTTAGAAGCATCTCTACCTTGGGTCGGTAGGATTCTCGGGGACGACTGAGATTGGCGTATTCTCCCCCCGGTCGACTCAAATTTTTTGGCACCCCACGGCCTAAAAACTGTGGGAGGTACATTTCTAAACACTCACGCCTCTCCTGTTAGCGAGTCAATTCTTTTGTGTGCTCGTGTGTGATTTTATTCTCGCATTTATTTTTTGAATGGTGTGATGAACTAAATTACTAAGACCTACACCCGGTCACTCCCGAGAAGGAATTTCATCACCCGACTCACTCGCTTACCAATTGTGTGATACCCTAGCCATCACTAAATTTAAAATTAATCAACTAGGTATCCCACTAGGAGAACATTTTTGCAAAGGCGATCACTCATATTATTCCGTGAATTTTTATCGCCCGTGGACTTAATTAAAATTTGACTACCCCTTTCACTAAATATAAAGATAAAAATTAGCTATGTGCTAGTTAGAAAATTTTCTTGACTTGTGTGTGTGTCCAATTCATTTCTCAGTAGTCGGATTCTAGTTAGTTCGTGCAAAATCAAGAGTCCATATTTTTTCCCACCTTTTCTTCCAAAAAAATCCAAAAATATTTTCTTCCTTTTTCTTTCAGAAAAAAAAAATCAAAAAAATATCCAAAAATGTTTTCTTTCTTTCATTTTAGAAAAATTCATAAATATTTTTCCTTTATTTTTCACAAAATTCAAAAATATTTTCTTTCTTTCATTTTTAGAAAAATCCAAAAATATTTTCTTTCCTTTCGAAAAAATTTACAAAATCCAAAAAAATATTTGTCTCCTTATGGCCGAAGAACGTCCTTTACGGGACTACTTTGGTCATTTTCTACTGCCACGCGACACGTGTGAGCGTGATTGTGAGCCGTCTCTTTATGAGATACTTAGTGGTTTCTTCTCTCTCACGAGTACCGTTGGTACTCTTGACCCATCTATGCACTCACCTCATATTCCATCACACTCGGTATCAAGTGTCGACGCGTCTCATTCTTTGTTGTGCACCCACTGTTATTATGCCGATCACATGTCCCATGAGTGCCCTTACATTACATATCCATCCAAAACCACCATGGAACATGTGTATCCATATGACACTGTTCCGGAACCCACCTCGGCCTATTATCCCGATATACCTAATCCCGAGTTGTGTGAGTACCCGAGCTATTCATGGAGGCCTGATCACCCTTTCACGCAATAAGAATCCCAACCCGATGCTGTGGATCCTCACACGTTCCAACAGTTATCATGGAAATCTTGTGCACCCGTTCACGATCAGTTCCCTCACTACGGACCCCATGTGCATTAACTAACTGTCCATCACGAAAGCGATCCTTTCGTGTATAATGAATTTGGCCCCACCCCACACACTTCATATGAGTATTCTCCATATAGTCCCGATTATAGAAAGTTGTGTCCACCTCAACCACCACCACCATCCATCGTTGCCACCAAGTGTGACGATGATGTGTCCTCTTGTGACACAGATTCTGAGTGTGACCAACCCTATCCTACCGAGAATCTTGAAGTTAAGACCATCCCATGGTCCGGGTCCCAAGTCGATAAATGTGTTGACTTACCTTTCGATAGTGAGCTTAATCCAATCCCACCATGTCCACATAAACCCATCATTGCGGTTCACACTCTCGTCATATCCAAAAATATACCCGAGTCTACACCTATCGAGCTTCACCCTTGTGTTCCCGAGGAACCCATTTATCCTAGGTTAGCTCTGGCTACGAGTGTTCACCATTTTCCTGACATAGAATCCGTGATAATTCCTAAATATCCGGATTTGGATCTTATTACTCCATGCATGGCTCCCTTTGAGCACGATATTTCTAGTGATCCCTCTATCTCAGATCTTGGTGCCTCGTCTTACCCACCCACCCCATTTACCGATGCTACTCGTATGGAGAAGTTGACAACTCCATCTTTAGAAACCACACTCCCTTGTGAGTATTCATTTACTCCTTCCAATGAATGTGTGTCTCCCACACTTGAATTGTATCATCTTCCTCCACCGTTTATCCCACCCGATACACCATTTGTCCCACCCGACCCACCCATTATTCTTTACACCCCACCACCTGATTTGGATCTTGATTTTACACAGTTCATGTTTCCATCTACATTTTTAGATCCTCACCTGAAACCATCCCCCACCCATGAGAGTATTTGTAATGCTACTCTCCACTTCCGTGACACCGAGCTTGTTCCTCCATGCACACCACTTCCTCGTGGTGTTGATTTTTCTTCTCAACAGCTCCCTGGCGTGTCACGGCGCGACCAATACCATCGCCCATTCATAGAACGATTGTGTGATTTCTATGAGCCTCACCCCATTCCACTTTCTACACCATTCCGCCTCCCTCACCAATTGGAGCACCATGCTTATAGGGCCCTAGTTGCCCTCACCTTCCGGCTCAATAAGGCCCATTATCAATGTTTCATCATCCATGCCTTCCTCACCCTAACCCTTTTTCCCACCCGTCCATGGTCCACCGATGCTTTGCATCGTGTGATGCACTTTTCCATACAAGTGCATTGACCCGTTTTAGCCTCTATCCAACAAGACTGACGCTTCAATCTTATTTGGGGGTGATTCTCATCACCTAATTTTTTTTCCACCCCACGCTTTCATAGTTCCTATCTTTAGGGTGATATTCCATCGGTCTAGCTGAAGACGTTAAACTTAGCGCTACCGGGAGGCAGTCCGCATTTCTTGTATGAGTCTTATCCTGTTTGGGGGTGGTGTTTCACATCACCCTATGCTTTACCATGTTATGGACTTGTACAATTTTGTTTTCTTCTCATTCAGGTTTCATCTTAGCTTCACATGTCCACTTCATTAGCGGTTGTTTCTGGTAATATCTTTCCACCTTATGCTCTCAATTTTAAAAATCATATTACTTAACATCGAGGACGATGTTCCCTTTTGTTTGGAGGTGGAGAATTTTATCAAAATCGTGCCTCTTTTGAAAAATTTTGATTTTTGAACCTGATTTTTAAAATTTCGTGCAGTTTCTTTCATCTCAATCATTGATGTGAATTTTCAATCATCCATCTTTCAAAGTCTAGGAATCAAGCTAGAGAATTTTTTTTTCTAAATAGCTTATGTAATACATAACAATGCATGTTGCACCATGAATTTCTAGACTCAACAAAATTTGCGCACTTATCACGTCACTACGGTTTAGAGTTGAGGAGTACTACAATTCTAAAGAGAACCTTAAGGATCACTAGTAGAGACTTTAACTTGTGAGATTTGTGCCTTTCACCATTTTTGAGTGTTTTACGCAATCTCCGAGTCACAAGTTGATTCAACTTCTTTTGGGTCCGCACTTTAATTGTTGTATGATTTCATTATTCTTCAATTTTGGCTTGATCACTGAGAACGACATCACTTTTGAGTAGTAAGAAACGTGTGTCTTGAAATTTGTCCCGAATATCAGATTCTCATCCATACACATATCATTTACCATTTACCATTTACCATTCACCTCACCCATTACCTTCCCATTTATTCCTCTCATCATCCATACACATCCTTCACCACATTAACACATCATCCATCATATTGAGAAAAAAAGTGTTGATTAAAAATGTAAATGTTTTCATTGTTGGTTTGAAAAGAGAGAGAAAAAAAAGGGGGTGGGGTGGGGGGGAATAGGAAAAATAGAAAAAAGAAAAAAAGGAGAGAAAAGAAAAGAAAAAGAGTTTGTAGTTAGTAGTTTGTTTTAAAATAAAGACATTTGTGCCTAAAGTGTATACACTCTCTCACATCGCATATCCATCCATTTCCCATTGCATCATACATCCATCATCTCACACATCCATCTCAACCTACCTCACCTCATCCCACATATCCCATTTCATTTCCCCCTCACCCATATACATACATGTTCTCCTAGGTGTTCGGGCAAACTAAAGTCAACGTGGTGAATAACTCGACGTTCTCACTATAGTGATTAGCATTCTTTCATGAGATCATTTTTCTTTTTAATTGTTCGTTCTTTCTTATGTGTGTGTGAGACTTTTGAACTTGCTTACATTTACTCACCTCCTCACACACAAGAGCGATACAATAACCCGTACCTCGAGAGTTCATTTGAGAGAGATATATCTGTGAGATTTGAAGTTGAAGCGTTGATTCCGACAAGACAATCTAGGAATTACTCTCGTGATGCTCGACCCATTTTGACTGATTCACACTACACACGTTGAGTTCTAGGAAGGATGTGCCTTGAGTATTTACTTAGCTTAATCTTTTTACACATTCTAGCTTGTATTTCTCAAAATATATCTCATGATGGATTATGCGATTATTCTACATCTAATAAGAGATTGATTGTCTTTCAATAAATCATTTTGCAAATAAATAATTTTGTACCTATATTTCCTGCAAACCCTCACGAGACACAACTCGTCCTGTAGGGCAACCTATAGGTTTAGAGGCTTATTGCACATGCTAAGTGCAATCGCAAGTGCCCGTGAAAGTGGTACACTTTTGGTTTATTATTTGTCTCTCTCTCTCTATCTTATTGCTCGATGACTAGCAACGCTCTGTTTGGGGGTGGTGTGATAAGCACAAAAAACTGTACAATTTATACCCCGAATAGATGTACTTTAGTTGCTAATTCGCGATAATTTGGGTCTTATATGCTTAATTGTTTAATATGCAGGCTTAATTGCAGTTGCGGTGTCAAAAAAATTATTTCGGAGCAATTTGCAGTTAAAATGGAGCTAAATACCTTGTCCCTAAACCTACCTAAACCCTTAACCGAGCCTAAACCTAGCCAAAACCTACCCCGAACCCCCGTGTGTGTCCAATTTGTCCCTTTCTTATATTTTTTTAGATTTTTAGTCTTGAGTCATTTTTATTATTAGGATTTATTTTAGATTTATTTAGAATTTTTTAGGTTTTATATTCTATTTTTACTTTTATTAGTATAATTTTATCTTATTTTGATTTTTATTAGCTTTTAGTTTAGTCTTATTTTATTAGGCTTAGTTTTAGTAGTTTATTTTTAGTTTATTAGATTTTATATTTTTTAGGACTTTAGTTTTTATTAGATTTTTCATTTCTTTTGTTTTATTATTTTAGTTTTTAATAGCTTAGGATTTTATTTTTAGTTTTAATATTTTTGTTTTTTAGTTTGTTTTATTTTATTAGTTAGATTTTATTTTTTAGTTTTAGTTTTATTAATTTTAATTGAGTTTTTTCATTATTTTAAGAGTTCAAATTAAACACACACAAACACACACACCTTATTTCCTACACCACAAACACACCCAAATAACTTATCCTACACCCTCTCCCACACCCTAACAAGCCTACACCCACCTACACCATATCCTCACCACTTCATCTTCCCCAACAACTCACCCTCTCTCCTCTCTCCAAAACACAAAACCCACCATAATCAAACTCACACACCCATCTCTCTCTCTCTTACCCTCAGCTTAACCCAGCACCCCACTCCGGAAGGCGCGACCTCATTCCCCATGCTGAACCACCTGCAACCCTCCCCCCCTCTAACTCGCTTTTCCCTAGCCGGACCTACGACCCTCAACCAACACGCCCAGCCACCCCCAGCAGCCCGATCCGGGTATACCCAAAACCCCTGACAGAGACCTCCACAGCCCACTGCTTACGTCGTCCGGCGACCCTCGCTGCCACCTCCGATCAGCGGACAGATCCGTCACAGCCCCTTACGCCGTCCGGCAGTGCACCATCCAGCTACCCATCTCGGGTATTGCCTGCCCCAAACCCATGACCCTTCTCCAATCCCTTACCCACTTTGAAAGCCAACACCCATTTTCCATGTAAGCCTTCCACGACTTCTACCACCTGCATAAGCCAAAATGAAAACCAAAACTAAACACTAATACCCACATGCCAATTAAACCCAATTACTCCTTTATTCCCTTTTTCCATAATAACCCCAACTAACACTTTTCACACATTTTACCCAAAAACACCCTTGTACCAAATCTTATTATTATCTCCATTATCCCACTTTCCAAATATCCTCACACCACACACCCCATGCACATGTGCTCACATCTCTCCCACATGTTCACCCTAGCCCATTACCAAAAATACCCCCTTTAGCTCCATGTTTGCCATGTATAAATAGAAGACTCAAGACCCCATTTGGGGAGGACTCATCATCATAGAGCTTTTAGATAGAAAAATTCTAGAGAGAGAATTGTAGAGAAAAATACCATTTGTAAATAGTTTTATTTTATTCTTTTTATTTTTGTTAGATATTTGTGAGATTAAATATTGTAAGAGAGTTAATTGAGTGAATATTTAATTTCAAATCATTTGGATGCTCAATTGGAGGGATTGTATGCTTCAATTTGGAAGAGTAGAGTTCAACTTTCTCAAAGAGATTTGGTTTGCTTGTTCTATTCCCTTCTATTTTATTTTAGTACCTTGATTATTAATTTGTCAAATTTCATATCATGTTAGGCTAAATCCCCTTTCAAGGGGTGGGGTAAAACCCTTATTTGATGTTATTTTATTTTTATTAGTTTAATTACTTGAAAAGTCCCTTTGAATGTTAATTTTGATCCCTCACCCTTAAATTTACGCCTCGAGAGAGGGTAAATGATTTTCGAGATAAAATCGAAATTTTAGTTATAATACCCATTTTAGATTCGAACTAGAGATAGGGGTTTCTTAAGTGGGGTATTATAATTTGAATTTCAACTCTAAATTTATTTTTATAGATTTTCATAAATTTTAATTGATCGATCATAGCGGGTGATTAATTAAAAGGCGTGTAGATCTATTTTTCTAGAGTTGAGGGGTGTTAAACTTAACATTCTAAAAGATTACTATTATAATTACACTTGCAACGAGAGTTGTTTTGTAATTTTGATACTAATTTGGGAGAATTCAAATAATTAAATTAATCAATTAGAATAACTAAAATTTGTGGTGTAATCCCACTCCTTGATTGTTCTCACAATTATTTAACTCACTTTATCTCTTATTTTAGTGTTAGAATTTATTTTCCATTTTAGTCACTATCTAGTTAGTTGTTTTTCATCTCTCATTGAGTTTAGTTTAGTTTAAATCATCACCTCACCCAATTGTTTTAATATTGAAAAAGCTAAAAAAATTATAAAAGTGGAAAAAGTACAAAAAGAAAATAAAAAATGAAATACAATTTTGTTCCCTTTGCTTTACAACCTTGAAAGTGGATTGATACCCTTACTTACCTCTACACTTGAGATTATTATATTTTGTAGGTAATTGAGGTTTTGACTAACTTGGCTTTCAACAACGACATATAAAAGTCACGTTATCAGACTTGTAAGATCTTTGAGAGCACGGGGATCCCATGCCGATATGTTTAGGCTTATTTGCAAAAGTTTCATGATTTGTACGCCTTCCCGAGCCGATACATTTTGAAGAGATGGACCAAAATAGAAAAGATAGTCAAAGTCACTATTGCTAGTGCAATCGTTATGACTGATGACAAGTCATATTTTCTTCAGTGAAGTTAGTTAATACAAAGGTCGTTGGATGTCATTGATAAGGCCCTCATTAGAAGGATTTAAAATTTACAATGAAGGTATGGGAGACATACTTGAGAGAATCAACAAAGTTATTTTTATTGGTTTGAATGCTCGAGTTGGAGTCAACCCAAGTGTAGGCATTTTGGTGAACATGAATTGCAATTATGTTTATGTTTACAAAGAACCACAAAAAGTTAGAGAAAAAGAATTTGGTAAAAGGCTTAAAGAAGGGAAAGAAAAAGCAATGGGTAGAGTGAAAAAGTCTAACGGACGTCGTTGCAATGGGTGCAACATGGTTGGATATTCGCATGATAAAAGAAATTGTCTGTTGTTCAATAATAGGTAAATTAACATTAACTACCACTGTTCTTACTAGTTTTATAAGTCAATAAACATAAAAAAATTTACCATTTTTCTTTATTTTGTAGGACCGAAAATGGCGAAGGTGGAAATGTTGACAAAGAAAATGATGATTCAACAAGTTGATGGTGTTGTTGCTATTTTTGCTATTTATTTATTTTGCTATTTTTTGTTTTCTTTATTATGTTAGTAGTTTTTGCTGAGTAATTCAAACAGTTAGTTGTTATTCAAAATGCTGTTGTTAGTTGTTATTCAAACTATTAAAATATTAATGTTAAAATTATTGTTGTTAAAAGGTTGGTGTTAAGATGGTATAACTGTTTGACAAATGATACAAGTTAAATGTTGGTGTTTGTGTAAAAATGATACAAGTTAAATGGTATAACTGTTAAAACGTTGGTATTGGTATTGGTATCAAAATGACACAAGTTATATGGTATAACTGTTAAACTGTTAAAATAGTTGAACTAGTATATAACTCAAACTTTGCAAATGGTACATTAGATCAAATATTAATTAGTATATAACCCAAACTGTGCAAATGGTTGAACTAGTATATAACTCAAACTATGCAAATGGTATATTAGATCAACTGTTAATTAGTATATAACTCAAAATGTGCAAATGGTAAATAACTCAATAACTCAAACTGTTCAAATGGTATATAACTAAAATTGGATTAGTTCAATTGTTAATTAAACTTTGCAAATGGTAAAATGCCTCATTAGTTCCTCTGTTTCAATTAAACAGTTAATTTTGTCAACAATTAACACAATTCAAAATGCTCATTACATTGAACAATTCAAAATTTTCATTGCATAACATAATTCAAAATGGGACATAACATAAATCAAACCGAATTTTCACATTACGTAGAGTCATATATCTCCTAAACCAACATCCTAAAAAAATTGCTACAATAACAGCAATAATACAATTCAAACGAAAATATAAGTTGTTAAACATCTTCTCGTACTCGTCAACTTTTTGGCAATATTTTTCTCTTGTCCAACAAATGTTTTGTCAAGCTTCTTCTCTAATTCATCAATTTTTTGCCCAACTCCATTATGATCACGATAAAACAACGGCATTCAATTTTTGTTGATTTATTGTTGTCTGCTGATTTTTGGGTATCACTGATTTCTCAGCATCAATCCGTCGAAAAAATCCACAAGAACTAATTTTATAATTAGGGCACGCGACAACGTCTCCCCAGATTCCCCTTCGTCGTTGACGTTCGCATCTTCACACGGTCTCTGCAGTTACATAACATATGAGAGTCAAATGAACTTTTATGGGACTCCACAACCTAAAAATAAAAATACATAATCATTAAAAGAAAATAAGAATTAATTTCCAGGTTAATCGTGTGTTAGGTATAATCTTGATACAAAATTTCACAGTTGACTTCAAAATCAAACTTTGATTTCAAAATCAAAATATCACATGTAAAGCATACATATATGAAATTATAAGTTGCGAAATAAATCAGTAATACCTAAGTTCACCAGTTGGATTTGGAGCTCCAATTTGGGTCTCTTCACAGTTGGTTGGGAGCGCTGATCTTCAGAGTGAGAGTGGAAGAAGGGACTTGGAACAGGTGGGTTTTTTTTGGTCAAAGGGCTGCTAGACAAAAGTTTTCTTTTTATTTTGTCAAAACGACCCAAAAGGTATGCGATTTAGGTTGCTTAGTTAAATCTTCACCATTTGGTGTGCACATGAGCCGTACAAATTAATTAACTTATCACACAACATCAATATCATAACAAATTGAGGAACATTTCTTCTAGTTTTAGTGAACTCGGACTCAAATGGATAATCTTAACCTCATGTGTGGAAATATCATCATCAAAATATATTCAACATTTTAGTTCATATGAAATTCAAAAAAATATGGTAAAGTTGATTAAACCCAAATATTGATATTTTATTTTTGGTGAGAAAATATTGATATAAACCCTAAAATAGAGCATACCTAGAAAAGCAGAAGGGATAGTTTAGTCCTTGATGGTGTATAGGATCTACATGCATATTGATATATATTACATAAAAAACAAAATTGAGTTATTTTCTAAAAAAAGACCATGGGATAAGTTTAATAAATAAACAGAGGGAGTAGTGAAAAATCTAGCTCAAATCCTAGAAAAACATTTGGGTGGGGCACCATAATGTCAAAATCATCGATAACTTTCGGGGTTTCCCTTGAGCTAAATTTTTTAGAGATACTTTTAATTTTTTTACAAATATTCAATTAATAATTTGCACTTCTAGACAATTATAACTCAAATAAAACTCACTCGGATATAATAGCACAAATACACGTACTACGTTTATCAAACCCCCAAACTAAACAAAAATAAAATTAATTCAAAACCATAATATCTTAAAACCTCATCTAACAAATTGAATCTAAATCCATATAACAAATATACATCTATTATAACTCAACAAACATTGTTATATTCACATTCTCAATTTTACATCTATTTTAACTCAATAAATATCCGGATTGTGAGTTGAATTAAAATGTAAGACTTAACAAAAATACCTCAATAGAACCAATTCCAATTCTATCAAAGAAAAAATGTCTAAGGTAGATATACTCCACCACAACTTGCAAAATCCGTAAAAAATAAACAAATTATAACAAATAAACATTAAATCGTATAATAACCATATTTACCTAAATCATTAAACCATAACAAGATCAAAGTAAATAAAAAATAAATCATAAAAAGAATTACCTAACCATATTTACCTAAACATTAAATCAAACCTTAAATCATAAATCATGAAAGTAAATTAAATCATAACAAATGAACATTTAATCATAAACTAATTATATTTACCAAAATCATTAAATCATAAAAGCATAAAAGTAAATCTAAGATTAAATCATAAAAAAATACCAAACTATATTTAACTAAGCATTAAATCAAACCTCAAATCTTAAAAAATTCTCAAAGTAAATCAAACATTAAACTAACCACATATTTACTACCTAAGCTAGCAGTGTTGAAGGCGGACCAGGACAGTGTCGGAGATGGTGGGAGGCAGTGGCACTGGCGGGGATAGAATAAGGCTCTGAGAGAGTATTTGTATTTTTTTATTGGTTTGATAGAATAAGGAAGCGGGAGATAATGGTGAGTGAGAGAGTAAGACTTAAAAGTGATGCAAGTTTTCTCTTATATATTTGTCCCTAAGCTTTTATTTTTTATTGTTGTATATTTACCCTAAACTTTTATTAAAAAAAGAATGTTTAGATTTTCATATTTCTAGGTGGGGCGCTTTCCCCGCCCATGTATAGAATAGCTCCGCCCTTGATTGAAGGGACGGGGGAAGATGGACGGTTGGGTTAGAGTGAGAAGGTTGACGTTGATGGGATGGAATAATTATTGGAGTTGGTTTGAGATTAAAGAGAGAATGTGTATGTTGTAAAGATGGAAGACGCCTTTGACAAATTGTCATCAATGAACGAGGAGGTAAAAATGGGTATATTTGGACATATGAGTGTAAAAATGTAAATTTGAATCATCATCAGATTTTTATACTTTTAAGTAGTAGAGTTAGAGATAAATCTTATTTTATAACATTTTTATGTGAATTAAAGATAGAGTAATGCTATGAGTACCAAATACATTCCTCAAATGATTCCCAAATAAGATGGAATGGCATTAAGTTATTATATTGTATCATTATTACAATAAAAAGTACAACATTTAATAATATCCCTACTCATTGGTGGAATGATTTGGGACATTTTTTAGATTTATATCATTATTCTTTAGATAACTTTCATTTAAAAGTGTTGCACTCTAAATACGCACCAACATACTTTTAATCAGTAACTTATGCAACACTATAACTAACATTAAATAAGTGAGCTTTTGTGATCACTCTAAAATAGGTCACGGTGTGGTGAAAGGGTGTCTAAATATGATTCCCAATTTTTAGTTCTTTTTTGCTAGCAGTAGGATACAATTTTCATTTTATGTTTGTTTTGAATGAAAGATTTAATAAAAAATATTTTATAATATTTGGCCAACAACGTAGTTAATTTTGTTAAAATGTAAAATAAGAGATGAGAAGTAATTTTTTTCAATATGAAAAAAATATGGATTTGACAAGGGAGTGGCGTCGTGACGGGTCCTGTGGGGTAGCATGAGAGAGAGAGAGAGAGAGAGAGAGAGAGAGAGAGAGAGAGAGAGTGTGTGTGTGATTAGTGGTTAAATAATTAGTTGGGATTTTAGGTATTTAGTACCGTTTTTAAACATTAACTTGTGGTCACTTTCGAGCTTTTTTTTAGTAGTTGTTGGTCCTATTGTAATAAATATGGGACATGTGTCATTGTCTACAAAAAGAAAAAAGGTGGTTATGGATAGTTTTGAGTGATTATGAGACTTATTACAATTTTTAAAAAAAACTTAAGAGTGGAGATGTGACTTGTTGATGTCTAAAAATGGAGTGGGTTCAATTTTATAATCGCGGATAAAATAACAATAGCAATCTAAACAAACACACAAGAGATAAAGATTTTTAAAGTGGTTCAACTGTAAGAAGCCTATGTCAACTATTAGTATTATTTTTTGTGGTTACAATAGCTCAGTTGGGTGTGCTTATGATTGATTGAATCGTCCCCTTGAGCTAAGGGAGATTATATATTTATACCGTAGAGATGGAATGCCTTTATATCTCCAGGCATTTACATCTATATACAATAAATAAGACTCTTGACATTCAGTGTTGGTCGCCATTCCATCCGAGTAACATTTACTATTTCTGATGGTTCATATTTTGGGTGTTGATCGGCATGCGAGCCGACTAACTATCCATAATGCCATTAAGATAGTTGAATGACCATGTAGGAGGATAGGTGTCTATTGTTCATTGGTCTATGTAGAAGAATAATTTTTACACACAACAAAAGCCCCCAATGCTCCATGCTTGGTGATTGATCGAAAGTATTGAGTGTTTGTTCAAAATGTTGCTTGGCGCAATGTCTAAGCGCTAGTCGGCAGCCAACCTCCCGGACTTGTAAAAAAATTTCACTGGCACTGTTAGTAATGGAATTTTTGTAAATAATTTGAACTTTTTCGAACCGCCAAAGGGCATACTAGTCCTTTTGTATGTTGGGAAGTGTGCAGCTGACGGTAGTTCAATTGTTCCTGCAGTTAATCATTTCGTCCCTATTATCGAGACAACCTATAAATAGATGGAAACTTCCCTCCATTTATATTACCTCAAATTTTATGTACTTTGTTTCCAAGTTTTCTTCATTTTCAAGATTTTCTTCTCTTATATTTTGTTGTTTGCTAGCCACTATCTTTTTTATTCCTGATGTTACTTTTAGATCTCTGTAAGCTAACCTTTCCTTCTTTTCTCTATTTTTCCTTTGTTTCAGTCATGGTTTGTATCGTTGATGATAATTCCTTAGAGGAATTTAGAGAGAAAAGGAATATTCCTGGTTAGATGGGTCTAGAAATTTCTCACGATCCTATTGATGTGTATTCTTTAGTAGAGGGTCATTGGATTCCCACTCTTTTTATTACTGAATGTGACATTTCCCATGAACCCACTTTTTCTTCAATTTTATCAATATTTTAATATCTTCCCAGGAAGAATAGGTCCAAACACATGGAGGGTGGTGAATGGAGTGAGTAGGTTGAATGAGATTTATGGGATTCATATTGGTATCCCTGAGTTGATGTTTTGCTATAAATGGAGAGACATTGGGGATAGTACATACTATTTGAAGACTAGGTAAGCCAATAAGGACTTAGTGGTCAACTTGCCAGATTCTAATAAATACTGCTGGGATTATGATGTTGTTGTCAAGAATTGGGAATATGCCCCCTTCCTGAGGGGTAACATACACTAGTCCCAGGTGCCCCTAGGAAGGGTGTGGCATAGGTCATAAATTTATTCTTAAATTTCCTCTGTTCATTATCTATTCAAAGATTTGTCAACTAACTTCTCTTATTCTTTTTTTAGTGCGTAGGAAAGAAAAAATAAGTGTCCCAAGGGAGGGTGAAGTTAATCCTTACCACCTCAAATACTTGTAGGGTTTTAATCAAAGGGCTGGAGAAGAACATCCCAGAGCTGCTTCCATACTATTAGAGAACAAGAGTTCAATTACTTCATTTGTTGCCCGAATAACACATGTATTGCCTCATTCTCCTATCAACTTAGACGAGGAACATGCATCCACTTCTTCAACTACAAAATCAGTTGGAGCAGAGCTTGTTTAAGGAGTAACATCTTCCTCTTTTGAATCCCTTGATATCACCACCATCCCTACTTCTCCTACTGTCGAGATGGTGAAAATAAAAATCCCTAATTTGCAGACCAAGTCTCATCCCCTGCTGCCAAAAAGACCATCACTGCCAACAAGAGGTCTCAAACCATTGAGAAGAGACCTCAAGTTCTTAACACTAAGGAGGTCCAAATTGAAGAACCTCAGTATAAAAGGTTGAAGAAAGGTTTGCCTAGCCAATAAGACCCAACCAAAAAATCCACTGAGTTAGCTAAACCTATTGAATTAGTAAAGAAGTCCCCTGCCGAGCAATGAAAAATTAAGGATGCTTCTATGGCGATAAACCCTCGATTGGCTAGAGACTTGATAAAGGCTAGGACTTTACTAATAGACAAGTTGGATCAAGCCCCTATGACCAGAGCCTAATTAACTAAGAGGGTTGTCCACACTCTGACCTTAGAACATTCATAATCCTTCTGTTGATATTCACTAGTGCTTTAATGCCTTTCTTGTAACACATTCTTTTGGTTGCAGTTCTTGGTCGACTTCAATCAAATGATGGATAAAGATAATCAGATAACACTACACCAAATCCTGCGAATGGTCATGCCCAGTGGGTCACGGCCCAAGTCCGCGACCAGCTGGTCACGGACTTGGACCGTGACCCACTAAATATTTGGCGTGACTATATTTATTATCACACTAAATTATCTATGTTCTGGAAGTGGTCACGGCCCAAGTCCGCGACCACTGTGGTCATGGACTTGGGTCGTGACCAGGTCGTGACCATCTTGGGGCCAAACTCGCGCAAAAATTTCCTCCAAGCTTGGTCGCGGATGTGTCACGGCCCAAGTTCGTGACCCATGGCATGACAAAGAAGAAAGTACACACATTGAGGGTCACGGCTTAGGGCCGTGACCATTTCTGGGTGTGGGTCACGGCTATGGGCCGTGACCATCCCTCATTCAAGCACTAGTGTTGATAAAAAGGGTCGCGCATCACAGATTGAGGGTCACGGCTATGGGCCATGACCATTTCTTGGTATGGGTCACGGCTATGGGTCATGACCAATAGGTAGTACACATCCCACTTAGCTTCATTAATGGGTCGCGGTGGGTGGGTCACGGCTCTAGGCCGTGACCACTGTTAATCCTAAAACCAAGCAGCGCGCCTCAAATTCTCAATTTCCCCGCTCATCAGTTTATGTTTCTTCCCCAAACTGTGGAAAAGGTGCGGACATGTTTGAGATCGATGCCGAGGGCGGGGCAAGTTGGTTGGGTGAGTTCCATTAGCCGAGTCGAGGTGAGGGCATGTTTGGGTTCGTTCGGATTCAGATGGTCGGCGTTCGGATTCAGATGGTCGGATCCAGATGCGTTTATTGACACAAAGTTTCATATGTACGTGTTTATTTTTATGATTATTTTTAATTCTATATTTTGAGCATTGAATTAAAAATTATGAGAGACAATGGCACCTCAAAATCTGATGAGTTTGTTCGGGTTTGATTGGTTGGAATATGATAATGTCTAAGCCTCCATTCTACTTTGGCGTTTGAAGATGGTCTAGGGTTTGATAGATTAGTGAAGGAAGAGGAATGGGTTCTTTGGGTTATTTATTTTTTAAAAGTATTTTGTAATGTCTATAGTAAAATAATGGGTGTTAAATGTTCTCATAATTTGTATCTTCTTTTTTCTTAGAAAGATTTCAGCTAGTAATTTTCTTTTCATTTTCATATCATCGACAAAAAATTTGGTGTGCTATAATTTTGTTTATCACTTCATCAAACATTTGGTGTGCTATATTTTGAAATTTTAAAGTAACATCATACATTACTTGGATGTATTTGTTGTTTGTACTGTAGGATTAAACATTTGGGGTGTTATATCTTGGAATTTTATACTAACGTCATACTGTAGGATCAAATAAAGCGCCTCAAAATTTTCATTTCCCCGCTTATCTTGTTTATTTCTTCCCCAAACACTGGTAGCAGGTATGGCGTATCTTCCCCAAATGCTGGTAGCAGGTATGGCCATGTATGGAGGTTGACCGGGTTTTTCAGGAGGGCAACGGTGAGGGTTATTGAGGCAGGGGCAATTTTCAACTGGGTTCCGATTAGCGTTGGCATTTGGGCGCGTATGGGTGAAAATGGGCAGGTCGAATTTGGGTTCGGGTAAAAATTGGGCGGGCTGGTTTTGGGTTGACAAGCGGGCGGCCCGGACCAACTCAGTGAAAAATCTTGGGTTTCATCGGTGTTGATTGATTCTTGAAATAAGGGAGCATCGATTGGGGTGCGGCTTGAGAGAGAGAGAGATGAGACAGTTGGTAGAGAAGAGAGAGAGAGAAAATGAGAAGCGGGTCCACATCTTTGTGAGAGTTTTCTTCGTAAACCCGCACCACTGCCAGTGCTAGTTGCGATTTTCAACTGGGGCGGTTTTCAACTGGGTTCGGTGAGGGTTGTTGGGTTTGGGTCTTGATTTTCAACTGGGTTGCTGTCGGAATTTTTGCCCGGTTTAAGTCCGGTGGGTTGATTTTTGTTGGTCCAAACCGGGTTTGGGTGATGGAGCTATAATACAGTGGGTACAGGTATTGTCAATTTTAAAATTTTGTTTTCATAATTTGTATCTTCTTTTTTCTTAGGAAGATTTCAATTAGTAATTTTCTTTTCATTTTCATATCATCGACAAAAAATTAGGTGTGCTATAATTTTGTTTATCACTTCATCAAACATTTGGTGTGCTATATTTTGAAATTTTAAACTAGCATCATACATTACTTGGCTGTATTTGTTGTTTGTACTGTAGGATCAAACATTTGGGGTGTTATATCTTGGAATTTTATACTAACGTCATACATTATATGGTTGTCTGTTTGTCCCATAGGTAGTGATAAAATTGATAATAACATTATGGAGACCTTTATTTGGGACACTTTTGGGCCAACCCACAGCAATCTGTCGAGGTAATTGTAGTAATATTTCTTTTTGTAAATCAAAGTAAGTCTTTTTTTCCAATCGTTTTTTTAGAATAGTTTGAGTTAGTTGTTGTTTGGGTGTTAAATGATCATACCCATGCGGTTCTTTCTCTCTTAAGTATTTGAAAATGCTCACAAAATTTCTTAGACACGGGCAACTCTACAATGCTCACATGGGCATAATAAAATGGATTTCTAAATAGTCATAATGTGTTCATGTGTTGAAATTAATGATTTGGGCATATATGCATACAACAGATGATGTTTTTAAGACTTTTTTCATACTGGTTAGTAATGGGAAAGTCATAACTGATGCTGGGAGCATGACTTCCGATCTTGCCAAGGGCTCAGCAGCAGTTGCATCGCTCTTCTCTATTCTTGACAGACACTCACTCATTCAAGGCTACTGCGATGTAATTATACTATCATTTATCTTACTGTTTTTCCTTTCATATATTACGTTGATAAGAGTTTTCATCTTTTCATCACACTTTTGGAAGACTAATGCTAAACATACAAATTAAATTGTACACTCCTCATTTTTTAACAAATTGAGATGCCATTCAGAAACCGAAGAATAAAAGAGAGAGCATTTCAAACATGGACAATTATTGCGTTTGAGGTTTTGATTATTTTCTCTATTAAGAAGTTGAGTATAAATTTTTATCTTTATTTGTTTTTATTAACCTTTTGACTAATTTAAATGTAGGGTTTCCAAACTTCAGTACTAAGATGTTGGATTTAATTGAACCACTACATTCATCGAGGTAAAGTTTTGATTATTTATTGTTAGTTTTGTTATGCGTTTATTGTATTTGCAAGTCTTTACATAGTTGATTGTAGTAGTCAAGATGATCGAGCAGGTCTATAGTCCATCCACTCATAAACATAACAGTTGTAGGTACATTGGAGGTTAGCACAGCAAAGTCGTGGTCGTGAGGATCAATGGCATTAGTGGACAAGTGTTAAGGATGAATTGCAGATTTCACGTAAAAATATTCCATCCCTCTTCTCTTAGTATATGGACAAAGGTCATATGTATGATTATTGCATCTTCAAATCCCAACCCAAGAAAACCAAAGAATACAACTCAAACGTTCCTCTACCTACGCTAAAACCAACCCCAACCCCTATTTTGTTTGAAGGAAGTTTTGTAGCATCCCTTATATTTTTTTGTAGTAGTCCCCGTACGGTACCATGCTTTCTTTAATTTTAAAAAACAATTCAGTGGTTTTGTGAGGTACTTTATTTAATTTTACATACTCTTTCTTCATAACACATTATTTACGTATTGCAGATCTAACCAATTGGATACCAGTTCTTCATTACATACCAGTTCTTCATTACACACCAGTTCTTCATTACACACCAGGTACTCTGTACATTAACTAAAGTAGTTATATAATTGATATGCATTATCTATTAAATCTTTTAGATGATAGAAGGAGTACGGGATAGTTATTGGTTTTGTTTGGTTTGGCTGTTGGATAATTATTGGTTGTTGGAATGTTGTTGGATAGTATTTTAGAAGGAGTATGGGATAATTAGAAGGAGTACGGGATAATTATTGGTTTCACTGTTGGATAATATGTTGAAAATATTTTAAACTCCCGGTTTCAGAATACGATGATAGGAGAACTTGCAAATGTCGAGACTTAAACTTAAAAACATGGCACCAACACCTCACACGGGACCAATGAAACTCGTACGAACTGACTGCGAGATCACGGGACCCCCGGTTTGAGAATACGACGATAATTAAAAAATATTAGGACTTAAGCTTAAAAACAAGGCGTTAGATAGTAAAAACACGAAATAACCCTCGTACGGACCCGTGAGAGGCACCAACACCTCTCATGGGACCAATGTAATATGTAGGAATAGACTGCGTGATCACGGGACTCCCGATTTGAGAATACGACGATAATTTTAAAATATGAGGCCTTAAGCTTAAAAATAAGGCGTTAGAGGGTGAAAACTGGAAACAGCTCCCGAACAGCCCCGTGAGAGGAACCAACACCTCCCACGGGACCCATGTAACTCATAGGAACTGACCCCACAGCCGCGGAACTCCCGATTTGAGAATACGACGTTAATTTGCATATTTCTAGACTTAGGCTTAAAAACATGGCGTTAGTGGGTGAAAATCCGAAACAGCCCCAGAACGGCTCCGTAGGTGGCACTAACACCTCCCACGGGACCAATGTAACTCGTAAAAACTAACCGCGCAGCCACGGGACTCCCGATTTGATAATATGACGATAATTTGCATATTTTTATACTTAGACTTAAAAACATGGTGTTAGAGGGTGAAAACCCAAAACAGCCACCGAACGGCCCCGTGGGAGGCACCAACACCTCCCACGGGAACAATGTAACTCATAGGAACTGACCCCGAAGCCGCGGGACTCCCGATTTTAGAATACGACGGTAATTTACAAATTTCTAGACTTAGGCTTAAAAACATCGCGTTAGAGGGTGAAAACCCGTAACAGCCCTCGAATGGCCCCGTAAAAGGCACAAACACCTCCCACGGGACCAATGTAACCCGTAGGAACTGACCGCGCAGCCGCGGGACTCCCGGTTTGAGAGTACGATGGTAATTTACATATTTATAGGCTTAGACTTAAGCAAAACATGGCGTTAGAGGGTGAAAACTCTAAATACCCCCGAACGGCCCCGTGGGTGGCACCAACACCTCGCACGGGACCATTATAACTCTTAGGAACTGACCCCGCAGCCGCGGATCTCCCGATTTGAGAATAAGACGGTAATTTGCATATTTATAGACTTAGGCTTAAAAACATGGCGTTAGAGGGTGAGATTTCGAAACAACCCCCGAACGTCCCCGTGGGTGGTACCAACACCTCCCACGGGACCAATGTAACTCGTAGGAACTGACACCGCAGCCACGGGACTCCCGGTTTGAGAATACGACGGTAATTTGCATATTTATAGACTTAGGCTTAAAAACATGGCGTTAGAGGGTGAGAACTCGAAATAGCCCCCGAACGGCCCCGTGGGTGGCACCAACACCTCCCACGGGACCAATGTAACTCATAGGAACTGACGCCGGAGCCGCGGGTCTCCCAGTTTTAGAATGCGATGGTAATTTGTATATTTCTAGACTTAGGCTTAAAAGCATGGCGTTAGAGGGTCGGAACTCGAAACTGCCTCCGAACGGCCCTATGGATGGCACTAACACCTCCCACGGGACCAATGTAACTCGTAAGAATTGACCCCGCAGTCGCGGAACTCCCGGTTTTAGAATACGACGATAATTTGCATATTCCTAGACTTAGGCTTAAAAACATGGCGTTAGTGGGTGGGAACTCGAAATAGCCCCCGAACGTCCCCGTGGGTGGCACCAACACCTCCTACGGGACCAATGTAACTCGTAGGAACTGACCCCGCAATCGCGGGACTCCCGGTTTGAGAATACGACGACAATTTGCATATTTCTAGACTTAGGCTTAAAAACATGGCGTTGGAGGATGAGAACTCGAAACAGCCCTCGAACGTCCCCGTGGGTGGCACCAACACCTCCCACGGGACCAATGTAACTCGTAGGAACTGACCCCGCAGCCGCGGGACTCCCGGTTTGAGAATACGATGATAAGTTGCATATTTCTAAACTTAGGCTTAAAAACATGGCGTTAGAGGGTGAGATCTCGAAACAGCCCCCGAACGGCCCCGTAAGTGGCACCAACACCTCCCACGGGACCAATGTAACTCATAGGAACTGATCCCGCAGCCGCGGGACTCCCGGTTTGAGAATACGGTGGTAATTTTTATATTACTAGACTTAGGATTAAAAATATGGCGTTAGAGGGTGAGAACTCAAAATAGCCCTGGAACGTCCCCGTGGGTGGCACCAACACCTCCCATGGGACCAATGTACCTCTTAGGAACTGACCCCGCAGCCGTGGGACTCCCGGAATGAGAATACGACGGTAATTTGCATATTTCTAGACTTCGGCTTTAAAACATGTTGTTAGTGGGTGAGAACTCGAAACAGCCCCCGAACGGCCCCGTGGGTGGCACTCACACCTCCCACGGGACAAATGTAACTCGTAGGAACTGACCCCGCAGCCGCGGGACTCCCGGTTTTTAAATATGACGATAATTTTCATATTTCTAGACTTAGGCTTAAAAAAATGGCGTTAGAGGGTGAAAACACGAAACAGCCCACGAACGTCCCCGTGGGTGGCACCAACACCTCCCACGGGACCAATGTAAATCGTAGGAACTGACCCCGCGGCCGCGGGACTCCCGGTTTGAGAATACGACGGTAATTTGCATATTTCTAAACTTATGCTTAAAAACATGGCGTTAGAGGGTAAGAACTCGAAACAGTCCCCGAACGTCCCCGTGGGTGGCACCAACACCTCCCACGGGACCAATATAACTCTTAAGAACTGACCCCGCAGTCGCGGGACTCTCGGTTTGAGAATACAACAGTAATTTTCATATTTCATGACTTAGGCTTAAAAACATGGCGTTAGAGGGTGAAAACTCGAAATAGCCCCCGAACGTCCCCGTGGGTGGCACCAACACCTCCCACGGGACTAATATAACTCTTAGGAACTGACCCCGCAGCCGCGGGTCTCCCGATTTGAGAATATGACGGTAATTTGCATATTTATAGACGTAGGCTTAAAAACATGGAGTTAGAGGGTGAGATCTCGAAACTGCCCCCGAATGTCCCCGTGGATGACACCAACACCTCCCACGGGATCATTGTAACTCGTAGGAACTGACCCCGCAGCCGCGGGACTCCCGGTTTGAGAATTCGAGGATAATTTGCATATTTGTAGACTTAGACTTAAAAACAAGGCGTTAGAGGGTGAGAACTCGAAACAGCCCCCGAACGGGCCCGTGGGTGGCACCAACACCTCCCACGGGACCAATGTAACTCGTAGGAACTGACCCCGCAGCCGCGGGACTCCCGGTTTGAGAATACAACGATAATTAGCATATTTCTAGACTTAGGCTAAAAAACATGGCGT
This sequence comes from Sambucus nigra, assembly GCA_949130495.1. NCBI lineage: Eukaryota > Viridiplantae > Streptophyta > Magnoliopsida > Dipsacales > Adoxaceae > Sambucus > Sambucus nigra. Next base: position 418,352,883 of record OX422221.1, on the reverse strand, counting down.
TAGAGGGTGAAATCTTGAAACAGCCTCCGAACATCCCCGTGGGTGGGCCCAACACCTCCCACGGGACCAATATTACTCGTAGGAACTGACCCCGCAGCCGCGGGACTCCCGTCTTGAGAATACGATGGTAATTTGCATATTTCTAGACTTAGGCTTAAAAACATGGCGTTGGAGGGTGAGAACTCGAAACAGCCCCCGAACGGCTTCGGGGGTGGCACCAACACCTCCCAGGGAACCAATATGACTCATAAGAACTGACCCCTCATCCGCGGGACTCCCGGTTTGAGAATACGACGATAATTTTCATATTTCTAGACTTAAACAAAACATGACGTTAGAGGGTGAAAACTCAAAACTGCCCACGAACGTCCCCGTGGGTGGCACCAACACCTCCCACGGGACCAAAATAACTCGTAGGAACTGACCCCACAGCCGCAGAACTCCCGGATTGAGAATACAATGGTAATTTGCAAATTTCTAGACTTAGGCTTAAAAACATGGCGTTAGAGGGTGAGATCTCGAAAGTGCCCCCGAATGTCCCCGTGGATGACACCAACACCTCCCACGGGATCATTGTACCTCGTAGGAACTGACCCCGCAGCCGCGGGACTCCCGGTTTGAGAATACGACGGTAATTTGCATATGTGTAGACTTAGGCTTAAAAACAAGGCATTACAGGGTGAGAACTCGAAACAGCCCCCGAACGGGCCCGTGGGTGGCACCAACACCTCCCACGGGACCAATGTAACTCGTAGGAACTGACCCCGCAGCCGCGGGACTCCCGGTTTTAAAATACGACGGTAATTTGTATATTTCTAGGCTTAGGCTTAAAAACATGGCGTTAGAGGGTGGGAACTCGAAACTGCCCCCGAACGGCCCCATGGGTGGCACCAACACCTCCCACGGGACCCATATAACTCTTAGGAACTGACTCCGCGACCGCGGGTCTCCCTATTTGAGAGTACGATGATAATTTTCATATTTATAGACTTAGGCTTAAAAACATGGCGTTAAAGGGTGAGATCTCGAAACTGCCCCCGAGCGTCCCCGTGGGTGGCACCAACACCTCCCCCGGAACCAATGTAACTCGTAGGAACTGACCATGCAGCCGCGGGACTCCCGGTTTGAGAATACGATGGTAATTTGTATATTTATAGACTTAGGCTTAAAAACATGGCATTGGAGGGTGAGAACTCGAAACAGCCCTCGAACGTCCCCGTGGGTGGCACCAACACCTCCCACGGGACCAATGTAACTCGTAGGAACTGACCCCGCAGCCGCGGTACTCCCGGTTTGAGAATACGACGGTAATTTGCATATTTCTAGATTTAGGCTTAAAAACATGGCGTTAGAGGGTGAAAACCCGAAACATCCCCCGAACGTCCCCGTGGGTGGCACCAACACCTCCAACGGGACCAATGTAACTCGTAGGAACTGACCACGCAGCCGCAGGACTCTCGATTTGAGAATACGGCGGTAATTTACATATTTCTAGAGTTAGGCTTAAAAACATGGCGTTAGTGGGTGAAAACCCGAAACAGCGCCTGAACGGCTTCGGGGGTGGCACCAACACCTGCCATGGAACCAATATGACTCATAAGAACTGATCGCACAACCATGGGACTCCCGGTTTGAGAGTACGGCGATAATTTACATATTTCTAAACTTAAGCAAAATATGGCGTTAGAGGGTGAAATCTCGAAACTGCCCCCGAACGTCCCCGTGGGTGGCACCAACACCTCCCACGGGACCAATGTAACTCGTAGGAACTGACCCCGCAGCCACAGGGCTCCCGGTTTGAGAATACAACGGTAATTTGCAAATTTCTAGACTTAGGCTTAAAAACATGGCGTTAGAGGGTGAGAACTCGAAACAGCCACCGAACGTCCCCATGGGTGGCACCAATACCTCCTACGGGACCAATGTAACTCGTAGGAACTGACACCGCTGCCGCGGGACTCCCGGTTTGAGAATATGATGGTAATTTGTATATTTATAGACTTAGGCTTAAAAACATGGCGTTAGTGGGTGAGAACTCGAAACAGCCCCTGAACGGCCCCGTGGGTGGCGCCAACACCTCCCACAGGACCAATGTAACTCGTAGGAACCGACCCCACAGCCGCGGGACTCCTGGTTTTAGAATACGATGGTAATTGAAATATTTCTAGACTTAGGCTTAAAAACATGGCGTTAGAGGGTGAAAACTCGAAACAGCCCCCGAACGGGCCCGTGGATGGCACCAACACCTCCCACGGGACCCATATAACTCTTAGGAACTGACTCCACGGCCGCGGGTCTTCCAATCTGAGAATACGATGGTAATTTGCAGATTTATAGACTTAGGCTTAAAAACATGGCATTAGAGGCTGAGATCTCGAAACTGCCCCCGAGCGTCCCCGTGGGTGGCACCAACACCTCTCTCGGGACTAATGTAACTCGTAGGAACTGACCACAGAGACGCGGGACTTCCAGTTTGAGAATATGATGCTAATTTGCATATTTATAGGCTTAGGATTAAAAACATGGCGTTAGAGGGTGAGAACTCGAAACTGCCCCGAACGGCCCAGTGTGTGGCACCAAAACCTCCCACGGGACCAATGTAACTCGTAGGAACCGACCCCGCAACCGCGGGACTCCCAGTTTGAGAATACGGCGGTAATTTGCATATTTGTAGACTTAGTCTTAAAAACATGGCGTTAGAGTATGAAAACTCGAAACAGCCCTCGAACGTCCCCGTGGGTGGCACCAACACCTCCCACGGGACAATTGTAACTCGTAGGAACTGACTCCGCAGTCGCGGGACTCCCGGTTTGAGAATACAATAGTAATTTGCAAATTTCTAGACTTAGGATTAAAAACATGGCGTTAGAGGGTGAGAACTCGAAACAACCACCGAACGTCCCCGTAGGTGGCACCAACACCTCCCACGGGACCAATGTAACTCTTAGGAACTGACACCGGAGCCGCGGGACTCCCGGTTTGAGAATACGACGGTAATTTGCATATTTATAGACTTAGGCTTAAAAACATGGCGTTAGTGGGTTAGAACTCGAAACATCCCCCGAACGTCCCCGTGGGTGGCACCAACACCTCCCACCGGACCAATGTAACTCGTAGGAACTGACCCCGCAGCCGTGGGACTCTCGGTTTTAGAATACGACGATAATTTGCATATTTCTAAACTTAGGCTTAAAAACATGGTGTTAGTGGGTGAGAACTCGAAACATCCCCCGAACGGCCCCGTGGGTGGCACTAACACCTCCCACGGGACCAATGTAACTCGTAGGAACTGACCCCGTAGCCGCGGGACTCCCGATTTGAAAATACGACGGTAATTTGTATATTTCTAGATTTAGGCTTAAAAACATGGCGTTAGAGGGTGGGAACTCGAAACTGCCCCCGAACGTCCCCACGGGTGGTACCAACACCTCCCACGGGACCAATATAACTCGTAGGAACTGACCCTGCAGTCGCGGGACTCCCGGTTTGAGAATACGACAGTAATTTGCATATTTCTAGACTTAGGCTTAAAAACATGGCGTTAGAGGGTGAAAACCCTAAACAGCCACCGAACGTCCCCGTGGGTGACACCAACACCTCCAACCGGACCAATGTAACTCGTAGGAACTAACCACGCAGCCGCGAGACTCCCGGTTTGAGAATACGGCGGTAATTTGCATATTTCTAGAGTTATGCTTAAAAACATGGCGTTAGTGGGTGAAAATCTGAAACAGCCCCCGAACGGCTTCGGGGGTGGCACCAACACCTGCCATGGAACTAATATGACTCATAAGAACTGACCGTACAGCCACGGGACTCTCGATTTGAGAGTACAACGATAATTTGCATATTTCTAGACTTAGGCTTAAAAACATGGCGTTAGTGGGTGATAACTCGAAACAGCTCCCAAACGGCCCCGTGGGTGGCACTAACACCTTCCACGGGACCAATGTAACTCGTAGGAACTGACCCCGCGGCCACGGGACTCCCGATTTGAGAATACGACGGTAATTTGCATATTTCTAGACTTAGGCTTAAGAACATGGCGTTAAAGGGTGAGAACTAGAAACAGCCCCCGAACGTCCCCGTGGGTGGCACCAACACCTCCCACGGGACCAATATACCTCTTAGGAACTGACCCCGCAGCCGCGGGACTCCCACTTTGAGAATACGACAGTAATTTGCATATTTCTAGACTTAGGCTTAAAAATATGACGTTAGAGGGTGAAAACCCGAAACAGCCCCCGAACGTCCCCGTGGGTGACACCAACACCTCCAACGGGACCAATGTAACTTGTAGGAACTGACCATGCAGCCGCGGGACTCCCGGTTTGAGAATACGGCGGTAATTTGCATATTTCTTGAGTTAGGCTTAAAAACATGGCGTTAGTGGGTGAAAACCGAAAACAACGCCCGAACGACTTCGGGGGTGGCACCAACACCTGCCATGGAACCAATATGACTCATAAGAACTGACCGCACAGCCACAGGACTCCTGTTTTGAGAGTACGATGATAATTTGCATATTTCTAGACATAAGCAAAACATGGCGTTAGACTGTGAGATCTCGAAACTGCCCCCGAATGTCCCCGTGGGTGGCACCAACACCTCCCACGGGACCAATGTAACTCGTAGGAACTGACCCCGCAGCCGCGGGACTCCCGGTTTGAGAATATGACGATAATTTGCATATTTGTAGACTTAGGCTTAAAAACATGGTGTTAGAGGGTGAGAACTCGAAACAGCCCCCGAACGTCCCCGTGGGTGGCACCAACACCTCCCACGGGACCAATGTAACTCGTAGGAACTGACCCCGCAGCCGCGGGACTCCCGATTTGAGAATACGATGGTAATTTGCATATTTCTACTCTGTTACTGATAATTTTAACTCATATATGCAATTTTTCTGCTTGATTAAATTTTTTGTAAAACTACTTGGTTACTGATATTTTTTTTTTATGTATCCCATCATTTGTAGGATTTTTTCACGCGAAACAAACGAAGGAGGCAATGGTCTACAACATGAAGATTGTTTATAGGTTGTGGACATTCAGGATTTTAATTTTTGTGTTACAGCCGAGCGGGCTTTTATTGTTTAGTTTTATGGTCGTGCGGGCTTTTATAATTTGATTGTTGAATTTTATAACAGTGCGGGCTTTTTAATAAGTAGGTTTTACATTTACAGGTTTTGGAATGTCTAGAAAATAGAGGAAACTTTGCCCAATTTTTTTTTGGTCTGTGAATTATTAAGACGTGTAATTTTTATAAGTTTGTATATATATTTGTTTATTAACAACGTTCTCGATTCGCAATTTCTGATTTTTTTTATTGTTTTTCCAATAATAAATATTTGTAACACCTCGTACGTGTCAAACGTTACACGTAGCAACTAATGGTGCACTCACAGGACCCCCAATTTTAGGATTGGACCAAAAAAATACATTTTTTTTAAAATTGTAGTTAAATATGGTCATGGACTTTGTCCATGACGATTTTATTTTTTCATCACGCATAAATATGGTCGCGGCCAAAGTCCGCCACCATTTTTTTTCGTCACGGTTATGGGTCACGGATTAGGGCCGCAACCAATTTGTCACGGTTGTGGGTCACGGATCAGGGCCGCGACCAATTTTTTTTAATTTTTTTTGTCACGGTTGTGTGTCGCAGACTTTGGCCATGGCCAATTTGTCACGGTTGTGGGTCACGGATCAGGGCCGCGACCAATTTTTTTTTAATTTTTTTGGCCATGGCCAATTTGTCACGGTTGTGGGTCACGGATCAGGGCCGCGACCATTTTTTTTTAATTTTTTTGTCACGGTCGTGGGTCGCGGACTTTGGCCGCGACCAATTTGTCACGGTTGTGGATCACGAATGAGGGCCACGACCCGTCACAACATGGGTCATGGCCTAAGTCCGCGACCATCTGTCGTGACCCCTCTCGACCGTGACCATTTTTTGGTCACGGACTTGGGCCACGACCCACGAAAATGGTCACGCCCGAAATGGTCACGGCCCAAGTCCGCGACCCACAGCTTTGGTCAGGGATTTTGGTCGTGACCAATCGCCAGTTTTGGTGTAGTGAGGTCGTCCTCCTCATCTGATGTGGAGAAAGCTTTTAAGGGTATTAGAAATTCTTTCAAGCATATAGGGAAGTGCTGGAGAGAGAAAAATATACCTAGAAGGACCACGTTAAGGTAGCATAGGATAGGGCCAAGGTAGTAGAGGAAGAATGAAAGATTATTATTGATCAGTTGACCCAGGCCAAGCAGACAATTAATGAAGTTGAGCGTCGAACAAAGGCTACTAAAGACAAGATTGTCGTCTTGACTGCTAATAACTCTGACCTAAAGGCTAAGGGCAAGAAAGACAAGGAAGAGGTTACAAATAAAGGATGGAAGAAAGCCTTTGTTGCTGTCGCCATCCAGATAGAGTATGCTAGAAAGGTATCCTTCAAAGAGGGTTGGTCTGAAGCTTTAAAGCAGGTCGGCACTCGGTCAGACTCTGAATTATTTTAGAGACATAATCCAGGAACTCCTCCCAATCTGGATAAAGACTTTAATGATGAGGATGAGGCTTTTGGGGAGTCTTTTACGGTGCCTGTAGACCATGCTAACTAGGACAAGACCGAGGACCAGAAGAAGGATAAGGAGAAGGTTTAACTCCTTTTGGCTAGTTTATTTTTTCTTTTTCTCTTATGTATTTTCTATTTCTTCTTTTTTATTTCTTGTATTGTAACTAACTCTGGCGTGATCAATGAAATGACATATTTTTTGCCTAATCTTTCCTAGATTCATGTGATGTTGATTGCTTGTTGCATGTTATCCTCAATACTGTATATTATATTTGTCTTTCTTGGTCAGCCCTACAAATTTATACTTGTGAATATCCTGTTTGATGCCAGGAAGAAAGTGATAGTCTTTGCTTAATCCGACCTATTTAGATGATGTAGGAGTCTTCTTGAGGTTGTTCATGTGCCATTAATTAAGGAAGAATTGACAGATCTACTCAGCCCAAAAGCGTCTGATCAAGTAAAAATTGCGTATGTCCAACTTCATTGCCTTCTGGATAGAGCAGTGGCGAATAATGCTACCTCTTATGAGATGACCGAGAAACTTCAAAACTAACAAAAACTTTATGTAGCCTTGCTTCATTCTGATTATGAGGCTAACTATAAGGATTTGAGCGAAGGATGGGATTTTAATAAGAAAGTGAAAGATATTGCTTCTGCCATGAGTAAGAAAGAGTTGGTGCTGAACCAAAAAAATAAAAGTGCTCGATTAATTATTGCCCTGTTGGAGAAAGAAAATAATGCCTTAAGGACTGAACTGGAGAGTTTGATGAAATCAACCAATACTTGGCCGGATTAAGGAGTGTCTTTCCTAGAGAAGGACAATGCCACGATGTTAGAAGAGCTAAAAAAACTTAAAGAAGAAGAAAACTATATTCGGCTAGCCTTCTAGGCAAGACATGGTTTCTCGGCTAACTGTTGAGGAAGAAAGAACCAAGAAAGCCTTGGCCAACCAAGTTGCCTTGCTCCAGGAAAAGGATATAGCTATCAAGAGACTCCAAGATAGGGTGGACAGACTAACCCTCCACTTCTATAATCAACCTAAAGCCTTGGCCGACGGTAATTTGCATATTTCTAGACTTCGGCTGAAAAACATGTTGTTAGTGGGTGAGAACTCGAAACAGCCCCCGAACGGCCCCGTGGGTGGCACTAACACCTCCCACGGGACCAATGTAACTCGTAGGAACTGACCCCGCAGCCGCGCGACTCCCGGTTTTAAAATATGACGATAATTTGCATATTTCTAGACTTAGGCTTAAAAAAATGGCGTTAGAGGGTGAAAACTCGAAACAGCCCACGAACGTCCCCGTGGGTGGCACCAACACCTCCCACGGGACCAATGTAAATCGTAGGAACTGACCCCGTGGCCGCGGGACTCCCGATTTGAGAATACGACGGTAATTTGCATATTTCTAAACTTATGCTTAAAAACATGGCGTTAGAGGGTAAGAACTCGAAACAGCCTCCGAACGTCCCCGTGGGTGGAACCAACACCTCCCATGGGACCAATATAACTCTTAGGAACTGACCCCGCAGTCGCGGGGCTCCCGGTTTGAGAATACAACGGTAATTTTCATATTTCAAGACTTAGGCTTAAAAACATGGCGTTAGAGGGTGAAAACTCGAAATAGCTCCCGAACGTCCCCGTGGGTGGCACCAACACCTCCCACGGGACTAATATAACTCTTAGGAACTGACCCCACAGCCGCAGCTCTCCCGATTTGACAATATGACGGTAATTTGCATATTTATAGACTTAAGCTTAAAAACATGGAGTTAGAGGGTGAGATCTCGAAACTGCCCCCGAATGTCCCCGTGGATGACACCAACACCTCCCACGGGATCATTGTACCTCGTAGGAACTGGCCCCGCAGCCGCGGGACTCCCGGTTTGAGAATACGACGATAATTTGCATATGTGTAGACTTAGGCTTAAAAACAAGGCGTTACAGGGTGAGAACTCGAAACAGCCCCCGAACGGGCCCGTGGGTGGCACCAACACCTCCCACGGGACCAATGTAACTCGTAGGAACTGACCCCGCAGCCGCGGGACTCCCGGTTTGAGAATATGACGATAATTAGCATATTTCTAGACTTAGGCTAAAAAACATGGCATTAGAGGGTGAAATCTTGAAACAGCCTCCGAACGTCCCTGTGGGTGGGCCCAACACCTCCCACGGGACCAATGTAACTCGTAGGAACTGACCCCGCAGCTGCGGGACTCCCGGCTTGAGAATACGACGGTAATTTGCATATTTCTGGACTTAGGCTTAAAAACATGGCGTTAGAGGGTGAGAACTCGAAATAGCCCCCGAACGGCTTCGGGGGTGGCACCAACACCCGCCAGGGAACCAATATGACTCATAAGAACTGACCCCGCAGCCGCGGGACTCCCGGTTTGAGAATACGACAATAATTTGCATATTTCTAGACTTAAGCAAAACATGACGTTAGAGGGTGAAAACTCAAAACTTCCCCCGAATGTCCCCGTGGGTGGCACCAACTCCTCCCACGGTACCAAAATAACTCGTAGGAACTGACCCCACAGTCGCAGGACTCCCGGATTGAGAATACAACGGTAATTTGTATATTTCTAGACTTAGGCTTAAAAACATGTCGTTAGAGGGTGAGATCTCGAAACGGCCACCGAACGTCCCCGTGGGTGGCACCAACACCTCCCACGGGACCAATGTAACTCGTAGGAACTGACACCGCGGCTTAGGGATACCCGGTTTAAGAATACGACGGTAATTTTCATATTTATAGACTTAGGCTTAAAAACATGGCGTTAGTGAGTGAGAACTCAAAACAGCCCCCGAACGGCCCCGTGGGTGGCACCAACACCTCCCACGGGACCAATGTAACTCGTTGGAACTGACCCCGCAGCCGCGGGACTCCCGGTTTTAAAATACGACGGTAATTTGTATATTTCTAGGCTTAGGCTTAAAAACATGGCGTTAGAGGGTGGGAACTCGAAACTGCCCCCGAACGGCCCCATGGGTGGCACCAACACCTCCCACGGGACCCATATAACTCTTAGGAACTGACTCCGCAGCCGCGGGTCTCCCGATTTGAGAATACGACGATAATTTGCATATTTATAGACTTAGGCTAAAAAACATATCGTTAAAGGGTGAGATCTCAAAACTGCCCCCGAGCGTCCCCGTGGGTGGCACCAACACCTCCCTCGGGACCAATGTAACTCGTAGGAACTGACCATGCAGCCACGGGACTCCCGGTTTGAGAATACGATGGTAATTTGTATATTTATAGACTTAGGCTTAAAAACATGGCGTTGGAGGGTGAGAACTCGAAACATCCCTCGAACGTCCCCGTGGGTGGCACCAACACCTCCCACGGGACCAACGTAACTCGTAGGAACTGACCCCGCAGCCGCGGTACTCCCGGTTTGAGAATACGACGGTAATATGCATATTTCTAGATTTAGGCTTAAAAACATGGCGTTAGAGGGTGAAAACCCGAAACATCCCCCAAACGTCCCCGTGGGTGGCACCAACACCTCCAACGGGACCAATGTAACTCGTAGGAACTGACCACGCAGCCACAGGACTCTCGATTTGAGAATACGGTGGTAATTTTTATATTTCTAGAGTTAGGCTTAAAAACATGGCGTTAGTGGGTGAAATCCCGAAACAGCGGCTGAACGGCTTCGTGGGTGGCACCAACACCAGCCATGGAACCAATATGACTCATAAGAACTGATCGCACAGCCACGGGACTCCCGGTTTGAAAGTATGGCGATAATTTGCATATTTCTAAACTTAAGCAAATCATGGCGTTAGAGGGTGAGAACTGCCCCCGAACGTCCCCGTGGGTGGCACCAGCACCTCCCACGGGACCAATGTAACTCGTAGGAACTGACCCCACAGCCACGGGGCTCCCGATTTGAGAATACAACGGTAATTTGCAAATTTCTAGACTTAGGCTTAAAAACATGGCGTTAGAGGGTGAGAACTCGAAACAGCCACCGAACGTCCCCATGGGTGGCACCAACACCTCCTACGGGACCAATGTAACTCGTAGGAACTGACACCGCTGCCGCGGGACTCCCGGTTTGAGAATACGATGGTAATTTGTATATTTATAGACTTAGGCTAAAAAACATGGCGTTAGTGGGTGATAACTCGAAACAGCCCCCGAACGGCCCCGTGGGTGGCACCAACACCTCCCTCGGGACCAATTAACTCGTAGGAACCGACCCCGCAGACGCGGGACTCCTGGTTTTAGAGTACGATGGTAATTGAAATATTTCTAGACTTAGGCTTAAAAACATGGCGTTAGAGGGTGTAAACTCGAAACAGCCCCCGAATGGGCCTGTGGATGGCACCAACACCTCCCACGGGACCCATATAACTCTTAGGAACTGACTCCACGGCCGCGGGTCTCCCGATCTGAGAATACGACGGTAATTTGCATATTTATAGACTTAGGCTTAAAAACATGGCATTAGAGGCTGAGATCTCAAAACTGCCCCTGAGCGTCCCCGTGGGTGGCACCAACACCTCCCACGGGACCAATGTAACTCGTAGGAACTGACCACGGAGACGCGGGACTTCCGGTTTGAGAATACGATGCTAATTTGCATATTCATAGGCTTAGGCTTAAAAACATGGCGTTAGAGGGTGAGAACTCGAAACTGCCCCGAACGGCCCCGTGTGTGGCACCAAAACTTCCCACGGGACCAATGTAACTCGTAGGAACCGACCCCGCAACCGCGGGACTCCCGGTTTGAGAATACGGCGGTAATTTGCATATTTGTAGACTTAGGCTTAAAAACATGGCGTTAGAGTATGAAAACTCGAAACAGCCCCCGAACGTCCCCGTGGGTGGCACCAACACCTCCCACGGGACAATTGTAACTCGTAGGAACTGACTTCGCAGTCGCGGTACTCCCGGTTTGAGAATACAATTGTAATTTGCAAATTTCTAGACTTAGGATTAAAAACATGGCGTTAGAGGGTGAGAACTCGAAACAACCACCGAACGTCCCCGTGGGTGGCACCAACACCTCCCACGGGACCAATGTAACTCGTAGGAACTGACACCGCAGCCGCGGGACTCCCGGTTTGAGAATACGACGGTAATTTGCATATTTATAGACTTAGGCTTAAAAACATGGCGTTAGAGGGTGAGAACTCGAAACATCCCCGAACGTCCCCGTGGGTGGCACCAACACCTCCCACCGGACCAATGTAACTCGTAGGAACTGACCCCGTAGCCGCGGGACTCCCGGTTTTAGAATACGACGATAATTTGCGTATTTCTAGACTTAGGCTTAAAAACATGGTGTTAGTGGGTGAGAACTCGAAACAGCCCCCGAACGGCCCCGTGGGTGGTACTAACACCTCCCACGGGACCAATGTAACTCGTAGGAACTGACCCCGAAGCCGCGGGACTCCCGATTTGAGAATACGGCGGTAATTTGCATATTTCTAGACTTAGGCTTAAAAACATGGCGTTAGAGGGTGGGAACTCGAAACTTCCCCCGAACGTCCCCACGGGTGGCACCAACACCTCCCACAGGACCAATATAACTCGTAGGAACTGACCCCGCAGTCGCGGGACTCCCGGTTTGAGAATACAACAGTAATTTGCATATTTCTAGACTTAGGCTTAAAAACATGGCGTTAGAGGGTGAAAACCCTAAACAGCCACCGAACGTCCCCGTGGGTGACACCAACACCTCCAACCGGACCAATGTAACTCATAGGAACTAACCACGCAGCCGCGAGACTCCCGGTTTGAGAATACGGCGGTAATTTGCATATTTCTAGAGTTAGGCTTAAAAACATGGCGTTAGTGGGTGAACACCCGAAACAGCGCCCGAACGGCTTCGGGGGTGGCACCAACACCTGCCATGGAACCAATATGACTCAAAAGAACTGACCGTACAGCCACGGGACTCTCGATTTTAGAGTACAACGATAATTTGCATATTTCTAGACTTAGGCTTAAAAACATGGCGTTAGTGGGTGAGAACTCGAAACAGCCCCCGAACGGCCCCGTGGGTGGTACTAACACCTTCCACGGGACCAATGTAACTCGTAGGAACTGACCCCGCAGCCACGGGACTCCCGGTTTGAGAATACGACGATAATTTGCATATTTCTAGACTTAGGCTTAAAAACATGGCGTTAAATGGTGAGAACTCGAAACAGCCCCCGAACGTCCCCGTGGGTGGCACCAACACCTCCCACGGGACTAATATAACTCTTAGGAACTGACCCCGCAGCCGCGGGACTCCCAGTTTGAGAATACGACGGTAATTTGCATATTTCTAGACTTAGGCTTAAAAATATGGCGTTAGAGGGTGAAAACCCGAAACAGCCCCCGAACGTCCCCGTGGGTGACACCAACACCTCCAAAGGGACCAATGTAACTCGTAGGAACTGACCACGCAGCCGCGGGACTCCCGGTTTGAGAATACGGCGGTAACTTTCATATTTCTTGAGTTAGGCTTAAAAACATGGCATTAGTGGGTGAAAACCCGAAACAGCGCCCGAACGGCTTCGGGGGTGGCACCAACACCTGCCATGGAACCAATATGACTCATAAGAACTGACCGCACAGCCACAGGACTCCCGTTTTGAGAGTACGATGGTAATTTTCATATTTCTAGACATAAGCAAAACATGGCGTTAGAGGGTGAGATCTCGAAACTGCCCCCGAATGTCCCCGTGGGTGGCACCAACACCTCCCACGGGACCAATGTAACTCATAGGAACTGACCCCGCAGTCGCGGGACTCCCGGTTTGAGAATATGACGATAATTTGCATATTTGTAGACTTAGGCTTAAAAACATGGCGTTAGAGGGTGAGAACTCGAAACAGCCCCCGAATGTCCCCGTGGGTGGCACCAACACCTCCCACGGGACCAATGTAACTCGTAGGAACTGACCCCGCAGCCGCGGGACTCCCGGTTTGAGAATACGATGGTAATTTGCATATTTCTACTCTGTTACTGATAATTTCAACTCATATATGCAATTTTTCTTCTTGATTAAATTTTTTGTAAAACTACTTGTTTACTGATATTTTGTTTTTATGTATCCCATCATTTGTAGGATTTTTGCACGCAGAACAAACGAAGGAGGCAATGGTCTACAACATGAAGATTGTTTATAGGTTGTGGACATTCAGGATTTTGATTTTTGTGTTACAGCCATGCGGGCTTTTATTGTTTAGTTTTATGGTCGTGCGGGCTTTTATTGTTTAGTTTTATGGTCGTGCGGGCTTTTATTGTTTAGTTTTATGATCGTGCGGGCTTTTATTGTTTAGTTTTATGGTCGTGCGGGCTTTTATAATTTGATTGTTGAATTTTATAGCCGTGCGGGCTTTATAATAAGTATGTTTTACATTTACAGGTTTTGGAATGTCTAGAAAATAGAGGAAACTTTGCCCAATTTTTTTTTGGTCTGTGAATTATTAAGACATGTAATTTTTATAAGTTTGTATATATATTTGTTTATTAACAACGTTCTCGATTCGCAATTTGTGATTTTTTTTATTGTTTTGCCAATAATAAATATTTGTAACACCTCGTACGTGTCAAACGTTACACGTAGCAACTAATGGTGCACTCACAGGACCCCCAATTTTAGGATTGGACCAAAAAAATACATTTTTTTTTTAAATTGTAGTTAAATATGGTCATGGACTTTGTCCATGACCATTTTTATTTTTTCGTCACGCATAAAAATGGTCGCGGCCAAAGTTCGCCACCATTTTTTTTCGTCACGGTTATGGGTCACGGATTAGGGCCGCAACCAATTTTTTTATTTTTTTGTCACAGTCGTGGGTCACGGATTAGGGCCGCGACCAATTTGTCACGGTTGTGGGTCACGGATCAGGGCCGCGACCAATTTGTTTTTAATTTTTTTGTCACGGTTGTGTTTCGCAGAATTTGGCCATGACCAATTTGTCACGGTTGTGGGTCACGAATCAGGGCCGCGACCAATTTTTTTTTAATTTTTTTGTCACGGTCGTGTGTCGCGGACTTTGGTCGTGACCAATTTGTCACGGTTGTGGGTCACGGATCAGGGCCGCGACCAATTTTTTTTAATTTTTTTGTCACGGTCGTGGGTCGCGAACTTTGGCCGCGACCAATTTGTCACGGTTGTGGGTCACGGATGAGGGCCGCGACCCGTCAAAACATGGGTCACGGCCTAAGTCCGCGACCATCTGTCGTGACCCCTCTCGACCGTGACCATTTTTTGGTCACGGACTTGGGCCGCGACCCACGGAATGGTCACGCCCGAAATGGTCACGACCCAAGTCCGCGACCCACAGCTTTGGTCAGGGATTTTGGTCGTGACCAATCGCAAGTTTTGGTGTAGTGAGGTCGTCCTCCTCATCTGATGTGGAGAAAGCTTTTAAGGGTATTAGAAATCCTTTCAAGCATCTAGGGGAGTGCTGGAGAGAGAAAAATAAACCTAGCAGGACCACATTAAGGTAGCATAGGATAGGGCCAAGGTAGTAGAGGAAGAATGAAAGATTATTATTGATCAGTTGACCCAGGCCAAGCAGACAATTAATGAAGTTGAGCGTGGAACAAAGGCTACTAAAGACAAGATTGTCGTCTTGACTGCTAATAAATCTGACCTAAAGGCCAAGGGCAAGAAAGACAAGGAAGAGGTTACAAATAAAGGATGGAAGAAAGCCTTTGTTGCTGTCGCCATCCAGAGAGAGTATGCTAGAAAGGTATCCTTCAAAGAGGGTTCGTCTGAAGATTTAAAGGAGGTCGGCACTCGGTCAGACCCTGAATTATTTTAGAGACATAATCCAGGAACTCCTCCCAATCTGGATAAAGACTTTAATGATGAGGATGAGGCTTTTGGGGAGTCTTTTACGGTGCCTGTAGACCATGCTAACTAGGACAAGACCGAGGACCAGAAGAAGGATAAGGAGAAGGTTTAACTCCTTTTGGCTAATTTATTTTTTCTTTTTCTCTTATGTATTTTCCATTTCTTCTTTTTTATTTTTTGTATTGTAACTAACTCTGGCGTGATCAATGAAATGACATATTTTTTTCCCAATCTTTCCTAGATTCATGTGATGTTGATTGCTTGTTGCGTGTTATCCTCAATACTGTATATTATATTTGTCTTTCTTGGTCAGCCCTGCAAATTTATACTTGTAAATATCCAGTTTGATGCCAGGAAGAAAGTGATAGTCTTTGCTTAATCCGACCTATTTAGATGATGTAGGAGTCTTCTTAAGGTTGTTCATGTGCCATTAATTAAGGAAGAATTGACAGATCTACTCAGCCCAAAAGCGTCTGATCAAGTAAAAATTGCGTATGTCCAACTTCATTGCCTTCTGGATAGAGCAGTGGCGAATAATGCTACCTCTTATGAGATGACCGAGAAACTTCAAAACTAACAAAAACTTTATGTAGCCTTGCTTCATTCTGATTATGAGGCTAACTATAAGGATTTGAGCGAAGGATGGGGTTTTAATAAGAAAGTGAAAGATATTGCTTCTGCCATGAGTAAGAAAGAGTTGGTGCTGAACCAAAAAAATAAAAGTGCTCTATTAATTATTGCCTTGTTGGAGAAAGAAAATAATGCCTTAAGGACTAAACTGGAGAGTTTGATGAAATCAACCAATACTTGGCCGGATTAAGGAGTGTCTTTCCTAGAGAAGGACAATGCCACGATGTTGGAAGAGCTAAAAAACTTAAAGAAGAAGAAAACTATATTTGGCTAGCCTTCTAGGCAAGCCATGGTTTCTCGGCTAACTGTTGAGGAAGAAAGAACCAAGAAAGCCTTGGCCGACCAAGTTGCCTTGCTCCAGGAAAAGGATATAGCTATCAAGAGACTCCAAGATAGGGTGGACAGACTAACCCTCCACTTCTATAATCAACCTAAGGCTATTTGGATGCACGGGTACGATGAGGACTTGACCTACTTGGATAAGCACATGGATCATGCTAGGAATAAAGGATATAAATGGGGTTGGTTGAACTTCCTTGGTCTATTGAAGATTCCTAAGGATACTGAACTGTGGCATTGGCATTATCCTAAAATATTAAATTATCTTGATCCTCCTTTCAAGATTGATGTTAGCTGAATTCCTCCCGATGTCATTCCTCATAGTCTAATTAGAAAGTATATTGAGAACTATGGCTTGGAAGGGAAGGATGAGTATGTTCACCATCAATATTTACTATATCGTTCGAGTAGCAGAAATTATACCAGACTAGGGATTTTACATCCACCACCTTACCAAGCACCCTTCATGAGCCTCCTGTCGGGATGAGCAAAGCCGAAGGAAAGCGTCCAGTAGGATAGACTTTATGCTTTCTTTCTTTTTGGATTGTAACACCAAGCGTTTGGAATAAAATGGACTTATTTTTCAATAAGTATGCTTGTGATATATTTCTATTTTATTTAAGCTTTGTGATTGATTTTAATCAGCTTACCGACTAAGTAACCTATATTATGATTAGTTAATCAACCAGCCGATTAATTAATCTGCTTAAATGTAAAATACCTGATCCACGACCGAATCTATTTTGAATTCCAGAGATTCGACTAATGCACTTAGATAAAAATGTGATTAGTTTTGTTGATTTGCATTATTTATCAGTGGCAACCAAGTGTATTAGGAATGTATAATTATTCTGGTGTTTAACCTGGTGGGGTAAAACCTCTTGTGTTTACCTTGAGGTTATACATGAGGCTTTACTAACTTCTTGTTCGTGATTTGTTGAAGAAGAAATCGTACGTGAAGTCTTAAAGAATAACTTTTTTGAAGTTGAAAAAATTTAAATCATGAAGTTTTAATGAAAAACTTTTCTAAAGTTGAAAAAGTTTGAATTATGAAGTTTTAAAGAATAACTTTTCTGAAGTTGGAAAAGTTTGAACTAAAACTAAAATAACCTTTTATTAAGAAAAGTTTGAACTAAAACTATAAATAACCTTTTAATCAGAGCTTGTATTATACCTTACTTCGAAAAAGAAAAAATAAAAAGGGAGCTGACCAAGCATAAATTCTGCAGAATTTAGGCCCTTAAGTTAGTAATTTTGATATCTCGAACAACGTAATTGAATCGGTTTTACCCCATATCATTGCTAATGACTTCTTCTAACAAGTACCCCGAGTTTCGTGTATTTCTTATTGATTTTACAGAAATTTAGTGCAAGAAAAGAAAGAAAGAAACCGGAAGAAAGGTAGAGAACAAAGGAAGATAAGTCAAAGGGAAAAAGCATAAATTTACGCCCGGAGTTCGGATTCGAAGCCTTAAGGAAAGTTAAAGATCCTTACTTCATAAGAGCATCGAAAGAAACGACAGTTAAATCAGAGCTCGTGATCAAAAGTTATGACCAGTCAAAGATGGAAAGGGAAATTCAAACTTTAAGATAATCGGACCGATCCGATGGAATTCGGACCGATCCGAAATGTCACATTTCTAGTAGACCCCGGATTGATGCCAAACCGATGGAAAGAGAACCGATCTGATAGAATTCGGACCGATCCGCCCCTATAAAAAAAGAACTGATCCGGTGATTGAAAATCGAACCGATCCGATGGGAGACGGACTGGTCAAGCGGTTAGAATTCCTGGCAATAATTATTGAGCTGCAGAGGTGCATATCGTGGAGAATCTTGTACAGCTAATCGATATTAGCTGTCAAATCGTGCTAAGTTGGTGCTATAAAAGGCCAAGCTCTATGTCATTCCAAGAGAGAGTCGAATTAGAGAGAGATAGTCAGATTTTAGAGAGTTTTCTTAGTTTTTTATAAACCCTAGTTTGTAAGTTTGAGGAATAAGGAGAATTGTGGATTCAATTTCATCTCTTTTCTCCATTGCTGATTACAAGTATCAAATTACATTCTCTTAGCTAGTTTCAATTCTATTTTCAATTCAATTATCATTGATTTTGTAATTTCTGTTCTTACAATGTTTCTTAGATCCACAATTACCTGCATTATTATGAATTTGTTTTCTCATAAAACCATGTCTAGTTAAATTTTCAAGGATTGGAGTACATGAACTCATTCCGAGATAAATTACCCATGTAGAAAATAGAGGGTAAATTAAATATTGACCGAATCGTGTATGGAAATCATGCGAACATAGCCGATCTTTTAATCTCTCTTGCCCTAGGTACTTGAGATGTTTAAGAGGACTATGCAAGTATAATTATCTATTCACCGCTTTGTATTTACCTTTGATTTCATATGATGCGGGCTTGTTCCTTCATATATGTAATGCTTAGGATTTATAAAGATTGGATTTAGTCAAAAATTTCAATTTACCATTCTAGTATTCCATGCGGTAATGTATTAAGGTTTGAGGGATTGTACTCCACCCTATTTTTTCTCATTTTCAAATCTAAGTTCTTTATAATTCTCAGTGATTTGTGCACATTTTATTTCCTCAACAATTGGAAACAGAAACCCATCCATCATCTTTTCTTTTCTTTGAAGAAATCATTTCAAGGATAAATAACTTTTCCTACATAATTCCTTATTGCCAATTTCTGATCCCTGTGGAAACGATCCCTACTTGTCGGATTATTACTAACACGACAGGTTGCACTTAAGCCTAGAAAGAACGCATTTCTGAGACAAATTCTTAGTCGTGTCAAGTTTTTGGCGCCGTTGCCGGGGATCATCAATTGGTAATTCTTAGGAAAGTGATTTTATTCCTAAAGTTATTTCACAAAAAAAAAAATCAACTTTCATCTCATCTCTTGTAAGATTACATGCAAAATCCACCTCTCACCCAAGTCCACGAAAATCCTATTGCCTAAGCGAATTCTGAAAATTCTCATACCACCGATTATCCACACTTTTGGGTTCCACCTCCTTCGCCGAATAATTCAATCACAAGTCACACTTTAAGTCAAACACCGAGTGGAAGTTTTGAATCATTGGGTAGCAATATGTCTGTGCACGGTAGTGTTGGTGTTGGTGCTGGAGAGGAGGAAATACCTTACCTTCCCATGAAAGATCTTTTATTTCCGGAGCGAACTATTACCCCTGGTTGCATTTTACTCCCGTATAATGCCGGTCAGTTCCATTTTTGGAATGGGATGATCCAAATTCTGCCTACATTTCATGGGATGGATTCTGGAAAACCATATCTCCATATTAGAGAGTTCGAGGAAGCCCGTGAGACGTTTGGTGACCAAACTTGACCACAAGATGTTATCCGGTTGAAGCTTTTCCCTTTTTCTTTAAAGGATAAAGATAAGACTTGTCTATGGTCATTACCACCAAATTCTATTTTATCCTGGTGAGATATGCAAACCAAGTTTCTCTCCAAGATCTTCCCACAACACAAAACCAACTCTGTCAAAGCTCAAATACAAGCTTTTTGGCAAAATGAGAACGAAGCTTTTGACAAGTGTTGGGAAAGATTTTAGGATTTAGTTAGTGCTTGCCCACATCATGGATTCAAAAAACATCATCTTGTTTCATTTTTCCATCAAGGGCTTACCTTAGCATCTAAACAACTTGTTCAGACAATGTGCGAAAGACCTTTTTGGGAGTTAGACTCGAGAGATGCTGAGTCTCATCTGAAATACGTAGCGGAGACTACGCAAGCATGGGATGTTTCTGAACCCAATAGTCAAAATAGAAATCGACAAGTGTCCAATTCATCTACTGCGTCCGGTATTTATTATTTGGACAAGGACACTTTGTTAGATCGTAAATTTGACCAATTGGAAAAGAATTTCAGAGACATGCTTGAAGTTCGATTAAGAGAAGTAGCTGGACCCATGCAAGCAGGAAAGGAGAAGGTGTGTGCCATTTGTACTGCTGGTCATTCTACCAAAGGATGTCCTTCCATCCCTGCATACAAGGCAATGTACACTGAGCAAGTAGAAGCGATAGAAGGGTTTCGAGGTAATTTTAATGTACCGCAAAGGAATGCTTACAATCAATCTTGGAGGAATCATCCTGGTTTCAACTATGGACAACCCCAAGGTGGGATGGATCCTAATCCACATGTGGCTTTACCACCACCCCTTCCTCAATTTCAGCAAATGGCTCCTACAATGCCAAACGCTATGCAGCCACCACCTCCTGGTCCTTATGTAACTCCACCTAGGAGATCTCTTGAGGATAATCTGAATCATATCATCCAATCTCAGAAGGAGAGCAATGCTAAGTATGATCAAATGTTCACAGAAATTCATACTAGCATCTCTAGGTTGCAATCTGCATTGAATACTCAGGAGAAGGTTAAATTCCCAGCTCAAGGCCAAAGACCCCCTCTTCAAGGGAAAACTACGGTTAGCTCTACTTCATCGGATTTTTCGGAACAATGTCAAGCTGTCACTACTCTACGTAGTGGTCGTGTAATTGATCTAGCGCCACCACCTCCCAAGGAATCTAAAGCTAAATAAGCTTCAAAAGCTGAGGAGACCTCCTTGCATATGGAAGATAAGGAGGAAGGAGTTGAACCTGAAGTTGAAGTAAAACTGCCCACTGCTGCTCCATTTCCTCAACGCTTGGCACCACCCAAAAAGGGGGCTTCGTGTACTGAAGTGTTAGATGTTCTGATGCAAGTGAAGTTGAACTTGCCGTTTCTGGATGCTATCCAACAAATTCCATCATATTCCAAAGTCATCAAAGATCTTTTGACTATCAAACGACGGCTTAAGGTGAAGAAGAATATCTTTTTGGCACAAAATGTGAGCTCGGTCCTTCTTAATGATCTTCCACCAAAATTCAAGGATCCTGGTGCACCAACAATTTCATGTGTTATAGGAGAAAGTAGAGTCGAAAAAGCTTTGGTTGATTTAGGTGCTAGTGTGAACATCCTTCTATACTTTATCTATAAGTAGCTTGATTTAAGTGATCTTAAACCTACCCGAATCACTCTACAGTTAGTAGATCGAACAGTGAAAGTGCCTCGGGGGTTGTGGAGGACGTGATAGTTAAAGTGGACACATTTTACTTCCCGGTTGATTTTGTCATTTGGGATACAGAGCCTTCTCCCCATTCGAGTAATCATGTTCCCATAATTTTGGGCCATCCATTTTTAGCTACTGCTAATGCTTTGATCAATACACGTAATGGACAAATGCAACTCACTTTTAGAAATATGACTCTCGAGACCAATATTTTCAATATTGCTAACCAAATGGGTGATGAGGATGAAATTCATAAGGTTGATCTTATTGAAGAGGTGGTGGATGGGCATATTGAGAGGATCATAGGTGTAGATGCACTGGAAGTTTGTTTAGTGCAAGGTGTTGAGAATAAGATTTCTTGTACTGAGTTTGAGCGTGAGGTGGAGGAGTTGGGAGCTTAGTTGCAAGAAGAAGTGAGTTTTGAGAAGTTGAGAGATGTTGACTGGATTTCTAGATTTGAGGAATTACCCTTGAGGGAGTCAATCATGATCCCCTCCAAAGATATATTTCCTAGTCTTGAGTTAAAGAAACTATCCGCTCATGTAAAATATGCTTTTCTAGGAGAAAATGATACATTTCATGTTGTTGTTTCTTCCAGTTTAAAAAAGGAGCAAGAGGGCATGTTGTTGAATGTGTTGAGGAAGCATAGGAGTGAGTTTGGTTGGACTATAGTAGATTTTAAAGGTATAAGTCCCTTGATTTGTACCCATAAAATCCACCTCGAGGAGGAGGTGAAGCCCTCGAGAGAGATGCAAAGGCGATTGAACCCAACTATGAAAGATGTAGTTCGAGCAGAAATCATCAGATTGCTAGATGCTGGGATTATCTATCCCATTTTCAATAGTAAATGGGTGAGTCCAATTCAGGTCGTTCCAAAGAAGTCGAGTATGACTATGGTTGAAAATGCTAAGGGAGAATTAATGCCTCAACGCACCACCACCGGGTGGCGTGTTTGCATTGATTATAGAAAACTCAATGCCGGAACAAGAAAAGACCATTTCCCCTTGCCATTTATCGACCAAGTGATTGAACGTGTAGCGGGCCATCCTTACTATTGCTTCCTAGATGGGTATTCTGGATATAATCAGATTGAAGTGGATGTACTTGATCAAGAAAAGATGACTTTTACATGTCCATTTGGTACGTTTGCCTACAAATGTATGCCTTTTGGGTTATGTAATGCGCTAGCAACTTTTCAAAGGTGCATGTTGAGTCTCTTTAGCGACATGATCGAAAAATATCTTGAGGTGTTCATGGATGATTTCAGTGTTTTCGATCCATCTTTCGACCAATGTTTAGCTAATCTTGAAAAAGTTTTATTCCGGTGTGTGAAAAAAGACTTAGTCCTTAATTGGGAAACATGTCATTTTATGGTCACTAAGGGTGTAGTTCTGGGCCACATAGTCTCATCTAGAGGAATTGAGGTTGATCGAGCAAAAATAGAAGTAATAGCTGAGTTACCCCCGCCTAAATCACTTAAAGATGTGATGTATTTTTTAGGCCATGCTGGATTTTACAGGAGATTTATCAAAGACTTTAGCGCCATCGCTAGACCTTTGAGTAAACTTCTCATGAAGGACACTCCGTTTGAATGGAATAACGCATGCCAAGAAGCTTTTGATAAACTCAAAAGCATGCTTATTTCTGCTCCTATCATGCAAGCTCCCGATTGGTCACTCCCATTTGAGCTTATGTGTGATGCAAGTGATTAAGCGATTGAGACTGTTCTTGGACAAAGAAAAGACAAGAAAGCTCATGTTATTTACTATGCTAGTAGGACATTATCTGGCCCCCAGCTTAACTACTCCACCATGGAGAAAGAATTACTAACATTCATTTTTGCTCTCGACAAATTCCGTTCTTACATTGTTGGGTCGCCCATCATTTATTTCACTGATCACTCGGCCCTTAAATATCTTCTGACCAAGAAAGATGCCAAACCACGCCTAATAAGGTGGATCCTACTCCTACAAGAGTTTAATATCTCGATTCAAGATAAGAAAGGAGTAAAAAACTTCGTTGCTGACCATCTGTCACGCCTCTCGTCCGACGTACCTATTGATCCCATCCCCATAGACGAGTATTTTCTGGATGAAAATTTATTTTCTACTTCTTCTCTTCCTTTGTTTGCGAATATCGTAAATTACCTTGTCACTGGAGTCGTTTCCTCCAATTGGACTCCGCAAGAGAGAAAGAAGTTCATTACCTGGTCACGCATATTCTTTTATGATGATCCATATTTGTTTAAGTATTGTGTTGATCAAATCATCCGGAGATGTGTACCTGATGAAGAAATTCAAGGGGTAATTAGATTTTGTCATACGGAAGCATGTGGCGGTCATTTCTCCAAAAATAAAACTACTACGAAAATCCTGCAAAGCGGTCTCTATTGGCCCACAATCTTCCGGGATGTGAATACTTTTTTCAAATCATGTGATAGATGCCAAAGAATGGGAGCTATTACTCGTCGTGACATGATGCCATTGACCCCCATACTTGTCTTAGAATTGTTTTATTGCTAGGGTCTTGACTTCATGGGGCCTTTTCCACCCTCTTTTATTTTTCTATACATCCTCATCGCAGTAAACTACATCTCCAAGTGGGTAGAGGCCATAGCTATAAGGACGAATGACAATAAGGTGGTGATAAAGTTCATACAAGAACACATACTTTCTCGATTCGGAGTTCCTAAGGCTATCATTAGTGATAATGGCACTCATTTTTGCAATAGGCCGATGGAAAAGCTAATGCAAAAGTATGGGGTCGTCTATAAAGTTGGAACGACTTATCACCCTCAATCGAATGCCCAAGCCGAGTTAGCTAATCGGTAAATCAAGCATATCTTGGAAAAGACAGTCGAACCTAACCGAAAAGATTGGTCCATCCGATCGAATGATGCGCTCTGGGCTTATCGAACTGCATATAAAAATCCCCTTGGGATGTCCCCATTTCATTTTGTATATAGCAAACCTTGTCATCTTCCTGTAAAAATTGAACACAAAGCGTATTGGGCTATCAAAAGGGTGAATTTTAATATGAAAAAAGTCGGTGAAACACGTAAAATTCAGTTGAATGAGTTAGAAGAAATACGCAATAATGCGTATGAAAGTGCTAAAATCTCAAAAGAACGAATGAAACGAGCTCACGACAGAATCATCCGACGTAAGGAGTTTCATTCGGGCCAAAAAGTACTTCTCTACAACTCGAGGGTGCACTTGTTTCTCGGAAAATTGCGGTCACGATGGTCAGGTCCATTCATTGTGAAGGAAGTATATCCCCATGGAGCTGTTGACCTAGAGGATCAAAAAGGGGAAAACACATTCAAAGTTAACGGACACCGTCTCAAGCCATATTTGGAAGTGGTTGTCATGGAAGCCGACACAATCTAGTTATCGGACCCCATTTATGGGGATTGACTGAGCAAGTAAGGTGAGGTCGTCGCATCCCCGACGTGTATGGGGTGAATGTTGTGTATAGTAGTCATAGTATGGTAGGCTAGTTAATAGTTGTGTGTCACAACCAAAGGTGGGAATAGCACACATGTCTCGGGAGTGTTTCGAGTTTCGTTGCGAATTTTGAGAGTTTCGAGGTCCAATTGCTTTGGAGGGAGTGTTGAAGTTAAGAAATCAAGTTGAAAGTGCAAGTAGGAAACAACAGGAAAATACAGGCCATTTTGCATACCAGATCGGTCCGGCCCTATAAAAAAGGAACCAATCCGGCCTCAAAAAGAAATAAATAAAAAAGGAAACCGGACCGGTCCGGTCTGAATCCGGATCGATCCGGTCATCTGCAATTTGCGCACCTTCCCGAGGTTAAAACCTCATCAATCTTCAACCCATTCATTCCCCCAATCCCTTTCTCTCCCCAAAAATTCGTTTCCCCTCTTTCCCTCCAATTCTTTCCTCCCTACCCACCATCCAACCTATAAATAACCATACCCCCCTCCCATTTCCTTCACACCACCATCTCCACTTTCCTCTCTCACTTTTGTCTAATTCTTCCGTTACCATGAATGCTCCCCAGAAATATAATTTCCTTGAAGTCCTGCCCGATGGCAATGGTTAATATCGTTCACGCCGTGAGGCAAATTGGTGCCGGCATTTTTTCGGTCCTCGACGCAAAATCCACATTGAGCGCCAAGTGCTTTGGGATCAGGTGCCTAATTATGTCACTGGGATGTTCATGTCCCGAGGCTGGTGTAGATTTTTCAACTAACCATATGAGGCTGTATGGGAGAATGAAGTTCGTCAGTTTTACGGTTCGCTCGTTCGTCCCGCAGATTTTGAATCTCAAGCCTTTGTTGACTCGACACCGATACCGTTCTCGCTCGAAATTCTGGCCCGAAAACTAGAATCTAAAGGTGTGATAAATCCAGTCCAATTTACATATCCCATCCATGATCCAGCAGTTTCCAAAGATGTTTGCATGTCTCTCATCGCACCGGGTTCGTTTTGGAATACCGAAACTTATCCTGTAGGTCGGTTACCCGACAAGGCACGTATCACTTTTCACATCGTTTGTGCTAACCTCTTGCAAACTTCCAATGATTCTGCTATGCGCCCGCATCAAGCTACTTTGGTATATCACCTGTTTGACCATGCCACTGTTATCAATTTGTCCCGCACGTTTTACAATGATATCATTTGTGCGGCGCTGGATAAAAAGGGTCGGGCCCCTCATCCTTATGGCCGTCTCATTACTTCGTTTCTTAAGGATGTCGGCATTGTTCCCCCGTAAGATATTATCAACTTACCCAAGCCACTTGGGCAAGAATCCCGCACCCGAAGTGACAAGAAAATCCAGATGATTCGTGCACATCGAGATGACAGTGATACCTCGGGTGATGAGGCTGCTGCTGAGGAAGAGGATGTTCCTACTGAAGATGTCGAGATAGAAGAAGGCGAGGAGGAGGAGTATGATGAAACTGCTGATCTGGATTATATTCCGGTTGGTACAGGTCTGACCGAGCGCGTTGTTTCTCTTAAGACGTATTTTGATGGGTTTATGTCATCCTACCAACGGGACATGAGTCTGGTACTGCGTATGCAGGCTGATCTATACCGCCTCCAGTTGGGTCCCGATGCCCCCCTTCCTGCTTATTTCTATGACTCTTATGACCCTGCTGCCCCCGGAACCTCCCACCACCCACCCACCCACCCCCCCCTGTAGACTCCTCGTAGGCTTCTGTCAGCCCCCTTCTAGTTATGTTATGTTATGTTAGTTTGTGGTGCCATGTTTTTATTTTATCTTTTGTGTCCACAGCTATGTTGTACTATACAGTTTTCTTTTGGTATTTGCTTGTTTTATTTATCGTACTCTTATTTTCTCTTCTTTAGCTTTCTCGTCCTTTTGATTGTGGACAATGCTAAAGACTAAGTTAGGGGGGATGATAAGTGCGTATTCATAAAACTTCACATATATATAAAAAATTAAAAAAAAACAAAAATATTTTTGCTCAAAATAAATAAAAATTGGAATTTAATTTTGTTAAAAATATCACATTTATTCTATTTAATGTCTCAAATTGTACAATTCAAAATGCACTAAGCCAAAATTGACCGAAGATGGAAATTGAAAGAAAATTGACAACTTAATGAATAAATGTGGAGATTGATCAAACCCGGTGAGATTTCGAGTCTTTCAATTTTTTATGAGTTTTTAAATCAATCTGAGTTTATGATTAACTCAAAGTCCTTTTCAACGTTTTAATAAGTCGTTGATGAACTAAATCCTTTGTTTTGATCGATTATGGGAAACGTGTGAAAGGTTGTCTCGAAATTCGTGCTAAATATATCTCTAAACTTAACTAATCTCGATATGCATATGGTAATGTGATTAGCAATTTGGACAATGAAGTAGGCCCTCGTTTGTTACCCAAAAATATTAGCCACAATAAAGTTGTGAAAAAAATTATCCCTTTTGCAACCCACTTTGTGCCTAATAAAATATTTCCCTTTCGTTTGATAACCCGAAAAACCCAAATAGTCCGAAATTGTGAAAATTGAGAAAATTCATCAAGTAAGTCCAAATTGTGCAATGAAAAGGGGCAAGAGAAAAACAAAAAAAAATGCTCAACAAAAAAAAAGAAAAAAAAAGAAAGAGAAAAATGAGCAAATGCCCGAAAAAGCACTAATGGACGTCATAAGGACATTTTCCAATTCCAAACATTCCGTCCATTTCCATTTTTACCCTTTACACTTTTTAACCCGAAAAGTCCTAACCGAGTCCGAATGGAGAAATTAATTACTGCATGGAGAAATAAGATATGAAAAGATAGTAAAAGAGATTAAAATGGTGTGAACTAGAGGTGATGTTCCCGTTTCCTAATAACTGTATTCCGATGATGAGATCTTTTCACCATATATTTCCTTCTTTTCAATTTTGTATGCATGAATTTGTGTCCATTATATTTACTCTTTATATCATGCATACCGAGAGAAAATAGCCACAATCCGAGTGATTCGTTTGTGAGAGCATTCCGTGAGAAGTTGAAATCAAAAAAAAATTTCAGAAAAGTAACGTAATGCTCAATTGGTAGAAATTTGAGGTTTAATTTGTGGTTTTTGCACACACACACTATGGTTTGAGACATTTGAATATGAATTTATGGTGACTATTTTTCGAAAGGTTTAAATTGTACAATTTTTAAGTATTTTGATATTGATTTGAGTTAATAAAGAATTTTGTGGGTATATTCACTGCAAACCCTCACGAGACAAAACTCGTCCTACTAGGGTAACCTAGGGGTTTAAAGGCTTGTTGCATATGCTCAATGCAATCGCATGCCTACGAAAGTGGAATTTAATTTTAATAAAGGAATTATCAAGAATAAAACTTTGAGTAGTTTCATTTACATTGCCCGGGACGTGCAAAGTACTAAGTTAGAGGGATTTGACCAAGCATAAATTCTTCTGAATTTAGGTCCTTAAGTTAGTAATTTTGATATCTCGAACAATGTAATTGAAACGATTTTACCCCATATCATTGCTAATTACTTCTTCTAAAAATTACCCCGAGTTTCGTGTATTTCTTATTGATTTTATAGGAATTTAGTGCAAGAAAAGAAATAAAGAAACCGGAAGAAAGGAAGAGAACAAAGGAAGATAAGTAAAAGGGCAAAAGCATAAATTTACACCCGGAGTTCGGATTCGAAGCCTTAAGGAAAGTTGAAGATCCTTGTTTCACAACAGCATCGGAAG
This sequence comes from Sambucus nigra, assembly GCA_949130495.1. Classification (NCBI taxonomy): domain Eukaryota; kingdom Viridiplantae; phylum Streptophyta; class Magnoliopsida; order Dipsacales; family Adoxaceae; genus Sambucus; species Sambucus nigra. The sequence continues at coordinate 418,324,225 of OX422221.1, read as the reverse complement.
AAACGACAGTCAAAGCGGAGCTCGTGATCAAAAGTTATGACCAGTCAAAGATGGAAAGGAAAAATCAAACTTGAAGATAATCGGACCGATCTGATGGAATCCGGACCGATCCAAAATGTCACATTTCTAGAAGACCCTGGATTGATGTCGAACCGATCCGATAGCATTTGGACCGATCCGCCCCTATAAAAAAAGAACCGTCCGGTGATTGAAAATCGAACCGATCCGATGGGACACGGACCGGTCCAGCAGTTAGAATTCCTGGAATTAATTGTGGAGTTCCAGAGGTGCATATCATTGAGAATATTGTATAGCTAATCGATATTAGCTGCCAAATCGTGCTAAGTTGGTGCTATAAAAGGCCAAGCCCTATGTCATTCCAAGAGAGAGTCGAATTAGAGAGAGATAGTCAGATTTTAGAGGGTTTTCTTAGTTTTTCATAAACCCTAGTTTGTAAGTTTGAGGAATAAGGAGAATTCTGGATTCAATATCATCGCTTTTCTCTATTGCTGATTACAAGTATCAAATTCCATTATCTTAGTTAGTTTCAATTTTGTTTTCAATTCAATTATCATTGATTTTGTAATTTCTGTTCTTACAATGTTTCTTAGATCCACAATTACCTGCATTGTTATGAATTTGTTTTCTCATAAAACCATGTCTAGCTAAATTTTCAAGGGTTGGAGTAAGTGAACACATTCAGAGGTAAATTACCCATGTAGAAAATAGAGGGTAAATTAAATATTGTCCGAATCGTGTATGGAAATCATGCGAACATAGCCGATCTTTTAATCTCTCTTGCCCTAGGTACTTGAGATGTTTAAGAGGACTATGCAAGTATAATTATCTATTCACCGCTTTGTATTTACCTTTGATTTCATATGATGCGGGCTAGTTCCCTCATATATGTAATGCTTAGGATTTATAAAGATTGGATTTAGTCAAAAATTTCAATTTACCATTCTAGTATTCCATGCGGTAATGTATTAAGGTTTGAGGGATTGTACTCCACCCTATTTTCTCTCATTTTCAAATCTAAGTTCTTTACAATTCTCAGTGTTTTGTGCACATTTTATTTCCTCAGCAATTGGAAGCAGAAACCCATCCATCATCTTTTCCTTTCTTTGAAGAAATCATTTCAAGGATAAATAACTTTTCCTACATAATTCCTTATTGCCAATTTCTGATCCCTGTGGAAACGATCCCGACTTGTCGGATTATTACTAACACGATAGGCTTGCACGTGATCCTAGAAAGAACGCATTTCTGAGACAAATTCTTAGTCGCGTCAGGAGCATAATTGAGAGAAAAGTGCATCTCATTAAATTGAATAGTTGATTACATCAAAACAAAATTAGTGGTAATATTTACGGAGATGGTCGATGTTCCAGGGTTTCTTAAATTCTTCACCTTCCAGTGTTTCTAGGTGATATGTTCCTGGTCGAATAACTGCCGAGATACATTTGGACCGTGCTAATTGGGCCCCAACTTGTTTTTATTTTGAATCACTTTCTTAAGGATAAGATCTCCTTATTTCAAGTTGGACGGCTTGATCCTCCGATTGTAGAACCTAGTAGTCATTTATTGATAAGCAACCATCTAAATTGTAGCAGCCTCTCTAACTTTTTCAATCATGTACAGATCTAATCGCCTCATGAGATCACTCTCAGGGGAATTAAAATTTAGCACCCTATGAATCAGCGAGCCTATTTCAATGGGTAGTGTTGCCTTACTACCGAAAGCTACCATGTATGGAGTCTCTCATGTTGTCGTTCTCAACGTAGTCCTGTAAGTTCAAAGGATGATGTGCAGCTCATTGATCTAGTTCCCCTTAGCGTCATCTAATATTGTCTTCAAATCGTCAAGAAAAGATTTATTAGTAATTTTATTTGTCTATTGCATTATGGAAGTCCAAGTGTTGAATGTAGTTTCTAAATCTTAGATCGAATGTAATATTCCTCAAACTCTTCATTGTTGAACTAAGTACCATATCAGTGATGAAAGCATAGGTCATTCCATAACGACATATGATTTGCTTCCATATGAACTGAAAGACTCTCTGATAGGGCATATCGATCAAGGGCTCAGCTTCCACCCATTTAGTGAAGTAATCCATTGCGACAACTAATTATTTGAATTTTCCTTTAGTAGTCGGCATTAGTCTGACCAAGTCTATTCCCCAAATAACGAAGGGTCGGGGAGAAGTAATATGAGTTAGGGAAGCCCCTGGTCTCCTGTGAATAGTAATAAACCTTTGGCACTTTTTGAACCTCTTGGTGAAGGAAACACAATTTGTTATCGTTGTTGGCCAATAGTAGCTTTGCATGGCTATCCTGCGTACCAAAGATCTTCCAACTGAATGGGCTCCATATGAGCCTTCGTGGACCTTTTTTATCAAATCATTTACTTCAGTTGGATGGACACAACGAAGTAAAGAGAGTGTGTATCCTCTTTTGTACAGAACATCTTTCTCCAAGATATAACTGGTTGCTTTATATCTTAGCTTCCTTACTTATTTCTGGTCAGATGGTAATAGGGCTTTTTCAATGTAATCTTTAATTGGATCCATTCAAGAGGGTCCTAATTCTATAAAAATTATACCGACTTCTTTCACATCAATGCTTCTGCTGGTGAGAATCTCTATTTGAATGGTTCGTTTGACTTCCATTGGAGTTGCTGAGGCTAGCTGAGCAAGGGCATCTTCTCGGGCATTATCCACCCTTAGAATTCTGACCATGTTAACTACAGGAAATGAAGAGATAACCTCCATGGACTTATTCAAATATTTTACCATTATTTCTCCTTTAACTCCGTATATCTAAAGTAACTGGTAGACAATAAGTTGGGAATCACTGTGCGCTTCATACTTAGCTTCATTATTGTAATTAATGATGCAATTAATTCTTCATACTTAGCCTAAATTTTGGAGGCTTGAAATTGAAATCTCAATACGTATTCCACATCAAAATCGTATGGAGTGTTGATAATGAGTCCAGCCCCACTGCCAATGGCGCATGAGGATCCATCTACGAATAGTTTTCAAACTAGAGTGTCGTTGTTGAAGTCTTGTTTTTCCAGCACTACATATTTAAACACCTTCTTGCTTTGTTCAGCCAGTCGTTGAGCTCTTTTTTTAATATCCGATGGTTCTAGTTAGTCAGTGACCATCTCAGTTTGCTTTTGAGCTGGGCTATCTTCTGGTGAAGTCTTCCCGATAGGCAAACTTAAATTGGTTGGCACTTCTACATAAGTGAATTCTGCTATGAAATTCGCCACTACTTGCCCTTTCAAAGAGGTTTATGGCTCATAAATAATCTCATATTCTCCAAGCTCAACTACCCAAGACATTAGTCTTCCTAACTTCTCAGGTTTGCGTAAAGCTTGTCGCAAAGGTACGTCAGTGTATACTACAATGGTATGGGCTTGGAAATAAGGTCCCATCTGTCTGGAAGCTTCAATAAGGGACAATGCTCGCTTCTCTAAGCATGGGTATCTAATTTCTTCTCCTCGAAATGCTTTTCTAGTGTAGTCTACTAGCTGTTGAACTCCTTCCTCTAGTCGGATCAAGGTTGAACTAACATCATACTCTGAAACAAAAAATACAAATACAATTTTGAGCCCAAAATTGGTCGAGAGAGTAGTGGGGGAGATCCCAAGAACTTATTCAAATCCAAAAAAGGTTTCTCGCATTTGTCATTACATTCAAAAGTCTTTTTAAGAACTTTAAAAAATAAGAGACATTTTCTAAGGATCGAAAAATAAAACGATTTAGAGTTGCCACTCTTCCAGTCAATTTTTGCACATCTTTCTTGATGGTCAGGGACTTCATCTCCAATAAAGCCTTTATTTTATCAGGATTGACATTCCTTCTTGTACGCTGAATGTACACTTGGTCGAATTGAGCTTCATTTGGTATTTTTCCAACTAGTCAAATGTTTGGGCCAAATAAGCAATATGGTCGGTAATAAACTTTCTCTTTGTGAGCATATCATCTATACTTTCATATTTTTGACAATCTGGTCTTCAAATACTTTATTTACCAACCTTTTATATGTTGCTCCAGTATTTTTTAGCCCAAAGGTAATAACCATTGTAGCACTATATTCCTCGACAGGTGATGAAGGATGAGCTCTCCTAATCCTCTAGCTTTACTTTAATCTAGTTGTAACCAGAATAAGCATCCATAAAACTAAGTAGCTCATGACTTGCAGTTGTATCTACCAATTGATCAATCCTTGATAAAGAAAAATGATATTTTGGGCATGCTTTGTTGAGGTCAGTGAAGTCTACACACATGCGCTATTTGTTGTTATTTTTTACTATCACCACATTAGCCAACCAGGTCGGGTATTTAACATCTTCTATAAACTGTACTTTATTCAGCTTTTCTATTTCCTGTTGAATTGTTATATTCTTCTTAGGACTAAAAACTCTGCATTTCTACTTAATCGACTTAGATTTCTTGTAAATTTTTAGTTCGTAATAGATGAAGTTAAGATCAATCCCTAGCATATCCTCGTGGATCCATGCAAACACATTATTCATATCTCTAAGGAATTTACTTAATTCTTATTTGAGAGAGGGTGTTAGTCTTAAACTAATCTGAGTGGTCCTTTCTGGCTTCTCATCATTAAGGACAATGGTCTATGTCTCTTCCATAACATGTCCCTTCACTAAATCTTCTTCTTACCGAGGATCCAAGGTATAAATATGGAAAGTAGTTGTGCCCCTATGTACTTCATATTGGTCGTCTTTCGTATAGTAGCATTCCTTAGCTTCCATCTTGTTACCATTAACTACATCGACTTCATAATTGGTAGGAAACTTCATGTACTGATGCACAATAGATAGCATTATCTAATTGCTTCATTGCCACTCTGCCGAGAATTATATTGTAAACTGAAAGGACATTTTTGTCTAGTACAAATAAGCAAATTCTCTCATTTCTGCTTACTGGCCAAGTGTCTATCTTCACATCCAGCTTGATTGTTCCTAAGCGATACATCCTTTATCTTGAGAACCCTATGAGAGGCCTATGATATGGTTCTAGCTTACTGTCTTATAGTCCTAAGCTATGGAAGCAGTTGTAGAACATGACATCAACAGAACTCCCATTGTCAACTAGAATTCTTGCCAATTTACCATAATGAACCCTGCAAGTAATGAATAATGGATCACCATGAGGGTAAAGCACTCCACTCAAATCATTTTTAGAGAAATCGATCACCAATATGTCCTTGTTGACTTTTTTAGGTTGACTATCATTGCTCTCGGACGTGCCAATCTTCCTAATAGTAGGAGATAATTTGGTTTCATTTAGGTAGGATTTCCTCTCGATAATTCCATCTCCTCCACCATCGTCTCCTCCTATAATAAAGAGACAATCAAAGTAAATCATCCCTACATCTACTTCTAGTTCACCAGGTTTCTTCGGCATGCCGGGATTATCCTCATAATTATTGTTGCATTCCCTTTTTGCATCATCTTTTCCTCGGCCAGGTGACTCGGATCCTTTTTTGACATCTCGGCCATCATTCTAATCAATAAATTTTGCCATATTTCCTTGTCAAATAAGATTCTCCACTTCATTCTTGAGGATGATGCAACTATCAGTAGCGTGTCCATGATCTCTATGAAAATCATAATATTTGGACTTGTCTTTCCTATTGGCAGGTGACTTTAATTTCCCAGGCAGTACAAGTCTTTATTGCCCCTGATTTCCTTTAGTATATGATGGCACCTTTAGTGAGTGGAGTATACTCATCATACTTCTTGATTCTGTCAATCTTATTTCCCTTTTTATCTTTCTTGAACGAATTATTCGTTTGACTTTCAGTTTTGTCTCTGGAGTTTCTTTTACGGCCATAGCTTCCTCGGCATTCATAATCTTCCCAGCCTTATCCATCAGATCTGTCATAGGTTTAGGTTGAATTTTTGTGAGAGAATAATAAAGATCCTGGGTGAGCAGTCCACTCATCAGTGCTGCAATGGCTATCTTTTTTTCAAAATCAACCACCTCTAGTTTCTCATTGTTGAAACGTGTGATATATTTTCGGGCACTTTCTCCAGGTTTTTAGCACACAGTCAAGAGATGAGTAACACTCTTGATCGGCTTAGCCCCAAAGCAAAATTTATCAATAAATAATTTGGCCAATTGTTGGAAACTAGAAATTTTACCTCTGAGAATATTATTGTACTATATTTGGCCTGGGCATGTGATGGAACTAGAGAAAGCCCTACATCTCATCTCGTCAGGGACATAATAGATGTCGGCGGTAGCTTGATACTATTCAATACAGAGGGTTGGATCGGTTTTCCCATTATACTTAGGAGTAATAATTGGTGGTTTGAATTTGGAAGGTATGGGGTAGTCCACAATAGCCTAGATAAAAGGTGATCCTTTGACAACACTCCTTTGCAAAGGATTATTAGTTTTGGCCATTTTTCCAAGCCAATCCTCCAATCGCTGCATGGATCCTTTTTAAGAATATTCCTCTGGTTTAGACTTGGCTGAAGCGGGTGTTATGGATTTTTTGTACATATGTGCTAAGCTCTCTTCCTCATAAGTCTACTCGGCACGCACAGAGCCTCTCATACTAGTTCTGGACCTCATGGATCCATCTCCGTGATCGCGTTGACGTTCTCGCTCCCCTGTGATGATCCCTGATTGCTCGAGGACCCAAACGATCGAAACAGATTCCTTACTCAGTCATTCCAACACACTTGAACGGTCGCTGGAGAAAGATCGACCATTATAATAGTTAGTTAACCAAAATGATGATGTTGCTCCAGGATAGTATGATCCGTCATGTGAAGACTTGGAGTGATAACTCCTCTCATTCCTGGATGGCAGAGGTGGCATGTCCCCAGCGGTGGAGGGACTTTGTAGGGGGGCAAGTGCCCCACCAAGAAATTTTGAAAAAGAATTAATTAATTAATTTAGGATAAAATTTAATTATAATAAAAAGTAAGGTCAAAACTGAAATATTATAATTAGTTAACCTAAAAGCCATGTCTCTTAGTTAAAAAAAACTATTTGCCTTTGTTACAAAAGAAAACGGCTCTAGCCTCTCACCTTTAAAATACCACTGCCTCTTCCCTCCCTCAACCGCTGCCCTCCACCGCCGTTGGTCGTTGCCCTAACCGCTGACCACTGCTCAACACCTCCGTCCACTGCCTTCCTCCATTGTTGTGTAGGGACCTCCTTCCTCAATTGTTGTTTATATTTGCCCCAAATTTCCCCATCTCTCCTTGTTTGTTGTTTATATTTGTTGTTTATATTTGAGTTCATGATTTGTTATGATTTATTTTTTTATTTGTTATCATTTGCTTATTTTTAGGGATTTGCAATTTTATTTAAACTAGTAATTTGTATTTTTTTTATAATTTAATGTTTGTGTTTAATATTTAAACTTGCAATTTCAATTCTAGTGATGTATCGATTAAAGAGTAAATGACTTTTGTTGTGCGTTATGTGGACAAAAGGGGTTTTTTGATGGTAAGATTTGTGGGTACGATACATTATCAATTAAATATTTGTAAAAATGTAGAAATAAGCCTATTTTTTCAGGGGCTACCACCCCTGAACCCCCGTCAATAGATTGTGCCCCACCTAGGCTAAATTCCTAGCTCCACCACTGCATATCCCTCCTGGAATTGGAGGATTTTTCTTTCATCTTACGAGCCAATTGCCTAACTGACTATTGCATGGCTTTTTGTCCCCTAGTCAAGTTGAGCAAGATTTCCTGGATATCTTCCACACCAGGGGGAACAGAGGGATTTGGATTGTTACCTACAGTCGCTAGGGTTCTTTTCGGGATATTTATCATTCTTCAAAACAGAGAATGGACAAAGAAACACAAAACTTAGATTACGATGACAAGCAATCATTCCCACAAGCGGCACCAATCTATTGATGTCTAAAAATGGAGTGGGTCCAATTTTATAATAAAAGATAAAATAACAACAACAATCTAAATAAACACATAAGAGATATAGTTTTTTAGAGTGGCTCAGCTGTAAAAAGACTACGTCCCCTATTAGTATTATTTTTTGTGGCTACAATAGTTCAGTTGGGTGTGCTTGTGATTGATTGAATCGTCCCCTTGAGCTAAAGGAGACTATAAATTTATAATGGTCTGGAACCCTAGATACGGAATGACTATATATCTCCGGGCATTTATATTTTTATACAATAAATGAGACTCTTGACATTCAGTGTTGGTCGCCATTCCATCCAAGTATCCTTTGCTATTGCTGACGGTTCACATTCTGGGTGTTGGTCGGCATGCCATCAAACTAAGTATCCCTGATGCCAATCAAGATAGTTGAACGGCCACGTAGGAGGATAGGTGTCTATTGTTCACTGGTCCACGTAGGAGAATAATTTTTACATACAACATGACTAATGCCAAATAAACTATAATTAGTATTAGAGTTCAATTGGATAAATGAGAAGTTTGAAAATATAAATTTCTTATTCTGACCAGTTAAAATATCCATTAAATTATATTTTATAAAACATTAAAAATTATGAGGAAAATGGGGGTGCCATCATCATTTTTTGTGTGTATGTTTCAACTGCTAAAAATTAAGGGTGCTTTTACCATCACCCTTACACGGCAAAATTTATGCCTGCATAGGGGTGTTAAACGGACGGATACGGAGCGGATACCATAGTATCCACATCCGTATCCACCAACTCCCCACACTATATGTATTTGTATATGCCCGAATAATAATTTCAACTATCCTTATTTGTATCCTCTCGGATTTCCGAAATTCGGATAGTATCCGCATCCATTTTTATTATTTAAGATACACATAGCTTATTAAGCACAAATTTAATCAATTAATTAAATATATATTTTCCATGTAAGATATAGAGAATGTGTAAAATATTAAATTAAATTATGGAAGAAGGTTTGAACATAGAAAATTCTATTTTCAAAGTATGATATACGACTCGTAGCAGCTATGGATAGCCTTTGGTCTAACCAAATAATTCTATTTTCAAAACCCACTTTTTTACTTATAGCACTACAAGAGAATGTCTTATTAGTGATAAAAAAAATCTGGACAAAAATAATTTTGTCACTAAAAGTTACCTTTCTGTAAGGAAAATTAATTTCGTCACGAATTGTACAGGATGGTGTTAAATTGGTGACGAGTTAATAATATTTGTCACCAAATAGTCATAAAAGTTTTGGAACCATCGTTCCCGCGCACTAAAATGTTAGACTTATCTATCCGGGACAAAATTATGGCACATTTAGTGACAAATAAATTTATCACAAAAAAAAATTATTTAGTGACAAAAACATTTCCTCACTAATTAATAAAAAACAAAAAAAAAATCTTCTCGGTCCAATCCCTCAATTCGTTTTCCCCCAAATAGAACTACTCTTCTTTTCTCTTCCCTAAGCCTCTCTTCGACTCTCTCTTACCACCGCTTGTCGCCGCCATCGTCGACTCTCTCTTACCGCCGCTTCCAAGGCCTCTCTTCGACTCTCTCTTCCAAGGCCTCAAGTCGTCTCTTTCTGCCGCCGTTCCTGACTGCTGCCGCTGTCGACTCTCTCTTCTAAGGTTAGTGCTTAGCCAACTCTCTCTTGTATTTACATGTTCATTTTTCCTACCGCTCTTTCATTTTTCGCGTTCATTTCTGCGTTCATTTTATAGAGGTATATAAAAGTTCATTTCACCATTTTGATGTTTCTGTGTTAAGTTTTCTTGGACTCCCATGGTTTTCCAAAACAGGAAATTAGGTCAAAAGAGTTGGGTAGTCGATTCTAATTGCTAATTGCAAGGGGGGTTTCATTCCCATGGCTAGGCTTTGGAAATGGTTTATCCTGTGTGATTGGCACTGAAGCATGAATGCTTAGAATAGTTGGGTTAATGTGGTTCAGAGAGCCCCAATATGGATACAAACACATGTCCTACCTATCCCATCTATTTTCTAATTTCCCTCAAAAATACCCATTTCATAAAATTATCAAAAAATACACGTTATCCTACTCAGTAACAATCAGGGATAGTATTAGTTAAAAATAAGTAACAATCAAATGAAAATACGTGTTGAGATGAAACTGGATTTGAAAATCAGTTAAAATCAGTACTAACATGTGAATCAGATGCAAATCAAACACCGCTCAACTCTTGTGAACCACACCACTCAATTGTTGCAAATCAGCTATGAACCACACCAGATTGTGAACCACACCACCGGAGAAGCAGATCGAATTGAGAGAGCGCACGAAGAGAGAGAGAGAGAGAGAGATCACAGAGAGAGATGTTACGAAATAATTCTATACATACATATATGTATAAATCATTATATTTACAAACTATAAAAACATATCTGTCAAATTTAAAAACAAAAATATCTGTCAAATTTCGAATGTGTGTTTTGTATTGATGCTTTGAATTGTTACCCATCTTATTTTTTCAATTATTTCTAATTATAGAAATAATTGAACTATGAGGAAGGAGAGTTTTATTATACATTTATCTGAATTTTTATTTTTTGGTTTAGACTTTTGCATAGTTAAAGTTTAGACAGATGATAACCTAGTGTTTAAAAACTAAATGACAATTTCTTATTGGTATAATAATGTTGTGCAGAACATGGGAAAGTGATGGATGAGTTCTTCCTTTCTACAACTGGTAAACTCAAAATAAGTTATTTTCAACTAGCTTTAAACAAAAGAGGGTTCTTCTAATTTTATTTCCATAGCTATTGAGTGTCATATTATTATTTGGTATGAACTTGACTTGCAGGGAAATTTCAAACCGATATTGGAAAGAGTTGGGTAGCTGAGATCATTCATAGCAGAAATTCAATTTTGGCCAACAAGATTAATCGATACAATTTTTCATTTTTTTTCTTTTTTCATAGCCACCATTTTGAATCATTTATTCCCTTTTATAAATGGCCCCCGCCCACCCCCCACAATAACTATTTTTGACGTCCTATACCTAAGAATTACTATTTTTTATTTTAACAACCAAAGTAGGGTTTCATGTTATACAATTCATTAATAATGGTCCAATCTTTTAGGAACTGTTGTGTTTTAAAGTAGTATTGGGTCTATTTTTTACTCCTATCAGGATGTTTAAACTTGGGTCTATTTTTACTCATATGCATCATATATGTGTTCATGTCCTATACTTTCAACTTCGAGATGTGTCATGTCAGTGAATTCATGTCATGCCATATTCGTATCTTGGATCCGTGTACATGCTACGAAGGCCCGCACTCTCTAATTCCCCTCCTAGTATGCTCTTGAGATCTTTAAGCCCTTCCTCACATTTCTGGTTTTTCTTTGTTCCCCCATATTATTCCTCTAATTTCATATAGTCTGGCTAAGATACATTTATTCACTGAATTTCATGTAAGCCATCACTGTTCCGAAAAAATTATGTTCAAGACTTAAAAATAATTATAAAATTTATATTGAGAAAATAAGAGCCTAAATTGAGTTATGATAATCATAACATCTTGTTTTGAGAGAATCATTTAGACATATTTAGAATGTACACGAGCACCATTTCATATAGATGATTGATTGGTATATATGCTCGTATTTTTTGCAAAGCCAGCACAAGCACTTAGTTGATTTCTTTTTTAACTGTCTCAGTAACATAGGCTGCAATTGCATTGATGCTTTCTTCCCCCCACTATTTAAATGCTTACAAAAACCTAATGTCAAGATACTCACAAGTCACAATTATCTATAGTTTGTAAATCTTTCACTTGTGGAGAACAAAGCATCGAAGACCTTTCTAAACTAAGAAGAAAAAAACACATAGGCGACTAACAACAAAGTGTCTATAATGAAAATATAGTGTATTATATATTTAGATATATCTCAAGGTGTGTCTAACACCTCTCAGAAAATATCTTTGGATATATCTCATCAATATTCTATGTTTAGAATATCAGTGGTGTATTCCAGTGCTAGAGACCTGTTGCTAATACCTGTGAATGCATCAATTAATTGGACAGAAGCAATGTTATAACATTCCAACCACAAACATATATAATTAGGATTCAACAGTATTAGATCTAGGGTCGTTGAATTTGATTTGAAAGAAGCGATTGGTTCTAAACATCGGTTTATGACTATGTTTCGGACTCTTTTATGGGGCTTGATGAGGCAATACAGAATAAGTTGTCAATAGCTCAAGGACATTACTATCTTTTCATTTCTTCAATATATTGTTTCAAAATTCGGCAAAATTTCAGAACCTAAAATCTGATATCGTCAAAATTTGTGCATGTGCAGACATTTGATTGTCAATACTAATATATATGTGTGTCATCATATGTTTACATAACTAAAAAGCATTACACATACAAAACAACATGTACGTACACACACACGTGTGTGTTTATGTATGCATATAGGTAAGTACAGACATATACCAATATTTACATATTCATATGCATGAAATAGCATTAGGAAATATAAAGTTAGAAACTAATGCCTTAGGAATTATTTTTTGGAGGCTACTTTGTAGTTGATGTGTTGTAACAAACGATGTAGGCTACTTTGTAATTCACCAATGGTTTTGAGATATTTGTATGAATGCTTTCGTATCAATTATATAATCTTTTGAACCTTAATTTTGAGTGCGTATATGATGGTAGTTGATTACTTATATAATGTTGATGAAATTTAGTTGATTTTTATATTTTAAAAAAAATAGTTGATTCTATAATTAATATTTATTTGATTGAATAACTATATGAGAAATGCAAAAAAATATGAGTTCTAAATTTATAATTTTTTGACAACAAAATTCATTTCGTGACAAAAATATTTTGTCCCCTAAGTATATTAATTTTGTCACCAAATGGTAATCATTTTGCATATTATCATGTATATTAGGTGACAAAATTGGCCTTTTGGTGACAAAAAATAAGATCTTTGGCAGCAAATAATTTTGTCACTAAAAGCCTGTTATTACGTGACAAAGCATATTTTGTCACCAAATGGTGTACTATTTGGTGACAAAATTTGTATTTCGTCACTAAAACCTTTAGCGACGGGGCTTTCATGCCGGACGATTGACAGAAAAAAATTCGTCACCAAATGTCTTTGGTGACGAAATTGTTTTATTTGGTGACGAATTTTTTTGTCACTAATTATCTGTTTTGTTGTGGTGTAGCAACTATGGATACCAAGAAGAGTTTCTAGAGGTGATGATATGAGAAAACGTCAAAGGGATTGCGCTAAAACCGTGGCAAACTGTAAATCAACAAGAATCTTGAAAATGGTTTATTGGAAAAAAAAAAGATAAAATGAGAAACAAATCGGCCAACAAACAAATCGTTCGGGTATACATACAGACCAACATACATATACTAATAAAACTGAAAATCGTTCGGGTATAAAACTGAAAATCATTTGGGTATACATACAGACCAGCATACATACATACATACAATCGACCAGCAAACAAATCTTTGTGACACCCCACTTAAAATAATAACGGGTGGCCAGCCCTATACTACATTAAATCAGGAATCTCAGATGGCTCAGTCTCAGCACCAACAGTCTATACAATAATAGATAAGGCTAACAGTCCGAAATCATATAAGCGGGAGCCATAATAAATAAAACATACAAAGAAAAACAAACCAACAATGTAACCCTACTAGTAAGGGTAACATGAACACAAGTACCCTGATAAAAGAAGTGCTAGAATAAAATGAAAGGAGTACATACAAGGAAAAATATACCCTAATAAGTTGTCGGGTTATGGACAGTACAATAATCATAAAGAAGAAAAATATAAATAGCTATAAATAACCCTGGGTGTAAACCCGATACACAACATGAGTCCTATCTAGATTTACACGGGAATGGGAAGCGATTACAATCTAAATTCCCCAACAATCCGCACCTGTTACGGCTCCGACGACTCTGGATAGACAGCATCCGGTATCCATGCGGTAGGACACCTGTAGTACAATATATATATATATATCAGGAGAGAAATATAAACGGGTCAGAGCCCGAGGTGTAAAAATGTTTAGCAAGTGTGTTAACCGTGCATAATAAATATAAATGCATATTTCATAATTAAAGTAAAGTCGCACTCTCGTGAAACCCCAAACTCACCTATCATCTACAGAGCCCACCTAGGCGTGTCCTGGAATCTTAATTAAGTTACCCCACTCATATAAAGACAACCTACCTGACCATACGCACGGCCAATACCCACATGACCTGCCATCCTACTATAACCCGCGAATACATTCCATTCTAATCCCACTTAAATATATACACATATACGCCTTCCTAGGCTCTCGTGATTCCATTTATTAACTTACACCAGTTATAAGTTTTAATACGTTACGCATTAACATTAGGATTCAATATAAGAATTTATTCTCTAAATAACATGCATACAATTTAATAATGACAAAACTTCTCTCCACTCTCAACATTGCACTTTGTTTCGTGCTTGAGGTGTCTCTCAAAGCGAAATCCAAACAAGGAACCCCCCCGATACACTACTCCTTGACAATGTTGATCGTAGGGATCCATTATGTCATTCACACAAATTCTATTACTACAGCTATCTAATTTATGAGTATAATATCTAAGAACATAATTAAAATCTCAATTAAATCCTTGGGTCGGCAAAACTGCAATTGTCTCTAAGTACGATCCTTCGACCCCAATGAACTAGTACACCAATATCACCCAAGATGTACATCATCGAAACTCCATAACCTTTTCACCTATAGGATATACAACTATACATATATATATATATATATATATATATATATATATATATATATATATATATATATATATATATATATATATATATATATACACACACAATCATTCATTCCCATAACCAAGTATACATATCACATATAATGTGCCCTATGCAATTCACATAACATAACCGGCTATAGGATGCCAAAATACTGCATCATGCTATCATCTTCCAGGAATTACTCACTTTCTCCAGGGGTCACCATCTATCGAACTATTATCACACCGCCATGGCGACAAAATCAATCATAACGTATGGGAAGCGATCATAGTTCCTAACCGGCAGGTGAGAACGACCCATACCAAAGACTTCTCACCCCAAAAATATAAAATCATACAAATAAATAAAATGGACGACTATGACCTGGGGACTATCCACACCCTGCTCCTCGAGCCAAGGTACTCACCCTCATCGCGTAACTTCTCATGATAGCATGTGCCTGGTATGATTCACACCACAAGTATATATATATATATATATATATATATATATATCATTCACACATTATATATATACATCCATATGATCACATCATATAATTAAATCATCACACACGGTTTAGATATTCACGCCATACATCCATATGATCACATCATATAATTAAATCATCACACACGGTTTAGATATTCACGCCATGAGTACACACACACACACACACACACACATATATATATATATACCATCTCTCGTTCGTATGTATGTAACTTATAAACTTGTCTATTAGCATATATGATCCTCAATATACTAGCCATCACTCCAATCATATTAACTTTATTCGTTATATAAATACGATCCCTCACTTGAAGCATATTCATCAATTACCCCTATGATATGAATAGTCTTCCCATATATCTAGCATTTAAGATTATCAACCCAAAATCTAACGCCTATAACAATTACTAGACATCCCGTCTATCACCAAAAGCAAATTGATATATCTAGTAATAACTTCGACTATTAGTGTGCACATAACTAATAGTCTACGAACCTCAAGTTCAATCTAAAATTCATTCCAAGATCCCATCCATAATTGGAATCCCCATTGTTAAATACACACCGATATATAACAACTATCCCGATTAGATCTACAACACACCCTTTTCTAGTTGGTAGTATGATCCCATTGCTCTCAATTCCGACTACGGTTCAAGTGCTCCAATGGGCCCTTAACACTACCACGTTTACGATTTTATGCCTTGATTTTAGCATCACTAAGGATACGCGACCTCTACCTCTCATTGGTCTCCAAGTCATATATTAAATAAAATCCTATCGCTATAAGGATTCGACATAATTATCGGCCTAAAATGTCACGCCATCCCCTCACCACTCTCCCAAAGAGTCTCAAACCTTAAATCATATCTAGACTCACATATGATCTCTAAATAGAACTTCCATCCTCTATGAGATCCCCCACTATACCTCGGAATATCTATTACTAATACGCACATAAGACTAAAGGGACTATCTCTACATTTCATAACTATTTCATGATAGCTCACCACTGTCATATCAATTAAAATCCGCTTATTGCTCAGTCCCATAATCCTTTCCTTCCCAAAAGAGGCATCCCACCCTCATAAATCAATTTAACATAGGCCCACAAGCCCCTATTCGACCTAGGGCATCTATTCCATTAATATAATATCATAACCCTCCATAATAAGCCCATTAAGAAAGCCCCTAAGAATAAAATCCAAAAGAAAAGGGGAAGAAAGAAATCCAATTATTGGTCTAAAAACAGGGGACCGGTCCCAGACCCCCGATCCACCGTGGGTCCAGAATTTGTCCTACGAAGAATGCAGTAGGTTGTTCCCTTAAGGCGCGGTCGACCGGTTCCCAGACCGCGATCGACCGGCCATACCAGATGTCTTGCTCTTTTTCCATTTTTAACCAACCCCTAACTCTCCAAACCCCCAACTATCATCATCTAACCCCAAAATCTTTAACTCAATCATATTCTTAACATTAAAACACATCCTACATCTCATCTAATCAATTTAAATGTCATCAATCCCATATATACACATCAAAATCAAGTTTTAGTCCCCAAAAATCTAGGTTTTCACATATAACCCAAAAATCCATTTCTTTTATCCACAAATTATGAAATGAAATACACAAATGAAATATTTAGCAAGATTAAACACTTGCATCTGATTTGCAGAGGTTGAATCATCCCCGGAATCGCGTACGGGACGAAATCTCCAAGCTTTTTCCTCTCACTGTCTTCCTTTCTTCTTCTTTCGCTCTTTCTTTCTCTTTATCTAGGGTTTTCTCTCTTTCTCACAAATGAGAATGGCTTGATCCGTAAGCCTCTTAAACCTTTAAAACATTCATCCCAGTTTTAAATGGTAATACATACTTTAAATGACTCGTATACTCCAATTCGAGTCAAACTAACTTAAAAATATTCCGGAGCCGAAATAAAACTCAATGACAATCATTTTGACTATTTCGACCCATCCGGAATCAATGGTACACTCAATATCGTCATCCGGAATACTTTATAACGTCCAAAATTTTTGGACCACAATTTCAAAAATTTTAAAATTCCCCAATTTAAATAAATTTTATTTCTCCCAAAAATTTAATTTCTCAGTCCCAAAGTCACGGGGTATTACAATCGTTCGGGTATAAAATCACAGATAATCTCAGTGATTTTCATAAAAAAAAAGGAATCGACAAACGTTTCTTACCGGAGCTGGATCTTGAGATGGTGCCGCTTAGCTAGGGTTAAGGATGGGTGAGTTTTTGTGAGAGGGGAAAAAGAAGAGAGACAGATAGGCGTGCGTGTTTGTTTTGTTTGTGTGTGTGTAGCGTATGGGTTAAAACATATGAGAAGGGGTTCAAGTTAAATTTAATATATTTTATTTAGTTGGGGTGATAATATGATATAAATAATAATAGTAATTAATAAATATATATTTATATTACATATACGGATATCCGTTGAAACGGATATTCGCTAATACGAATAGTCCGCCTCGGATACGGATTATCCTCTACAAATACTATCACTATCCGTGTCCGTATTCATTTTTTCGAATATTAAAAATGGTTATTCATATCCTCTCTTTCGGATAATTATTCGGATAAATATTCGTTAAATTCGAATACGAATGGCAAACGAATTCGAATTTCCAAATATTTGTTTTCACCCCTATGCCAGCATGTCCAAATGTTAAGGATATCATCTACATGTGATTATAACGGTAGGCTAAGCATCTCATGAAAGTTATATTTTAGATCCCCGTGACCCAAAAGAAAACTTATTTGGGAGCGTGAGAAGTTGGTCTAAAAAGGACATTATAAATAAAACAAGTTTTTTTTTTTGTTTATACCATGGTATCCACTAGCGACTTAGTGACTAATCCCTTCGCTGATTGTAGGCACCTCTATGGGTGGGACAGCTGGCCCAGAGATTTAAGGCTGCTCCATACCCAATGCGGGAATCGAACCCCCGACACTTGGTTAAGGGAGGAAGAACCCCTACCGCTCTACCACACCTCCTGGGTTTATAAATAAAACAAGTTATGTTCACATGAAAAAATGTTTACTACTTCCAAATGTGGTCCTCATCCTCGCCCAAAATGTCGCCTTCATATCTGCACACTGCATACTGCATGTGCTTTTCTCTATATGCCATCACATCCTATCAACGTAAATTGACTGAGAGCACCATAGCATGCCCTATGTAGTGATTTTATTCTGTCAGTTTTCCACATCTCAAAGAGCATATAACAATATGCATTAGATTTTCAAAAGTTCCTATAGTCGATAGTGTTAATATTGCTAGAGAACGTATTATAGTTATATGCATTTTGTATACTGATGTGATTAGACCAAAAAAATGTGATTCGGCAAATTGGATGGAGATGTGAGCATGGGCCTTTGAGACTAAATTATAAATGTTAAAAAATGAAGTATTAATTAGATGTAAAAACTCTCTACAAGAATTAATTCGTACTATTGAAAACCCCTTACAAATAATATCACTGCAAATATTAATAATAAAATAGAGAAAAACAAATTATTGAAATGCAATTGTTCATTCATTTATTCACATTTGCTTTTTGATTGGCTTTTTCAAATAACTAAGCATATGCGAACTGAACTTCACTTGTCATACTATCGAATTAGTCTTATCACGTTTAGTATCCGATGATATTTTAAATATTCGTGGTTATCACAAAAATAATTGTGAGAAAACCTTTTAACATGAATCATATAGTCCCTAGTGAATTTTTCTACTAGGAAACAAAATTCACTTCTTTAGATCATATATAAAAAGAAGTATAGTTTTTTTAGTCTTGAATACCATTCTCAAAGTTTTAGTGGGCACACATCTCATATATTTTTAATTATAAAATTAGAATAGGCCTTATATTATATATAAAAATAGAAATAATTAAATGCTAGTCCCATTTATTGAGTCAAATATGTATTAGATCCCATTAAAAAAAAATTAATGCAGCAAGTCATTTTTTATTATAAACTATATATATTTAGACAAATTTACCCTCACATATACCCATTTTAAACTCATTTACTCTCTCTAAAAATAAACGCATAATCTCATACTCTTTCTCTCTCTAACAGCCCCATCTTCACCCCTACCCTCACCATCCCGCCCACCCCATCGAAGACTAACCGGATACAACCCACCAAAAAATCTCACCGAATGCCGCCGGAATTTTCACCAGTGTTCCTCTCCCCTCATTTCTTTATCTCTCTTCGTTTCTTTCTTTACTTTTTTTTGTCCTCGTCAGCAGCACTATAGCGCGAGTTTGAGAAGAAGAAATTTTCGTCTGAAAAATGGAGGGTTTATAGAAACAATAAATTTTTCTGTTTCGATTTTTCGTCAAAAAGTATCGAATATGGGTGTTGTTTGATAGCTCTTGATGAGTAGATTCCAAATATATAAATTTTGTAAATTTTGGATTTGTAGATTTGAAATTATGGACTTTTAAAGATTTGATTTTTTTTTTTTTGAAAAAATGACATAATAGTTGTGAAGGTGTGTTTTGAGGGTGTATTGTCATTTTAATGTGCTGAGTTATCAAAATAGGACCTTTGACACCATTGACTCGGTCAAATGATCTCTTGGCTCATTGATTAAGGTCCCGTTTGGTTGTCCCAAAATTATAAATTGAATCATTAATAAATTGATTCATTTACAAATTGATCTATTAATTGTGTTTGGTTTTATTAATGAAAGAATTCATTAATTATCTCATTTTAACTCATGTGCAAAATCTGAAATTTGATCATTTCACAAAAAACGTGAAATGAATTCATTTGAAATAGGAGTTGCATAAAGTGCATGTCCCCTCTCCCCCTCTCTCTTGATTTATTTTTACCTTTTTTTCATCAACCTTAACATCAATTTCAAATTACCAAACGTTGTGTAAAATTGAATTTAACTCATTTATAATCCACAATGAACCAATTTACATAATCAAACAATTTGTGCAACCAAACTAGGCCTAAGTGAATGAGATTTGATAACTATTGGCCCATATAAATATTTGAGAAGTTTTCAATGAAAAAGTAAAAATTTCATCTATATTTGATTGATTTTAATTCTATCAATTTTTCAGTAATGAGATAATATGATTTAACTATAGCCATCATTGTCGCGCAACTTAATCTCAAAACAAATAAAGTAATTTTTTCACTTTTTCAAGAATAGTGAAAGGAAAAAGAAGAAAAAGATATAAAATATATTAAACATATAAAGTAGAAAACTTTGTCATTTCTTTTTCCCTTATTATCCTTCATTTTGTAAAGTCATCTATAGCTTAAAATACATCACAGAACCTCTCTCTCTCTCTCCCCCCTTATGAACATATTTATTTTTTTTAAATAGTAAAAAATAATAATTTTGAATTAATATTTTTTATATGGGTTCATGATATTTCAATGTGCCCTTATAAAAATATTCACCTCAAAATAATATTTTTAAAAATAAAAAAATTGACATTTTTAAAAGGTAAAAACTTTTAATTTTTTTACCTATTTTGTAAAAATAACTAAAAATATTATTTTCAGTTGATTTATTTTATAAATGGCACAATGAAATATCATGAACCCATATAAAAAATTTCAGCTCAATTTTTTTTTACTATTTAAAAAATGGGTATGTTCATAGATATGTTACTATTTAAAAAATATTTTATAACGCCTCTCTCTCTCTCTCCAATATATATATATATATATATATATATATATATATATATATATATATATATATATTGGAGAGAGAGAGAGAGGCGTTAGTACATATCAAGTATACATACTAATTTTTTTAAAATATTAAAAAAAATATTTTTCAGATGAATTTTTTTAATGATGTTTAAACATTTCAAGGGACCCATATAAAAAAAATCATTTTTTTTAAAGCTGCAAAAGTATGATTGATTTTTTTAAAATAGCAAAAAAATATATTTTTAGCTGATTTTTTTGTATGGGTCCCTTGAAATGTTTAAATATAAAGTCAAAAAGAACTCAACTCAAAAATAATTTTTTTTAATATTTAAAAAAATGATTTGTGCCAACGGTGTACATACACACACACACACACACACACACACACACACACATATATATATATATATATATTAGGGTCCGTTTGGTTGCGAAGTAGGCAAATAGGTAAGTAGGCAAAAATTGTCATGCCAAAATTTTCATAGACAAATGTTAGGTTTGCCCACTGTGGACTATCAAACAACCTAATGAGTAAAAGAATAAAAGTCAACCCAATGAGCTAAAAAGTAAAATAATTATTTCAAAAACAAATAAAAAATTGACTAACATAAAATGTATTTGACTAAAATAATTAGATTTTACCAAAAAAGTAAATTAATACATTTTTTGAAATATTTAAATAATTTTTTACAGTTATGAAAAAATATAAAACATTTTTTAAAATAGTATTTTTAAAAACATTTTTAAAAAGTAGTATTTTTGAAATAGTATTTTTTTACAATTTTTAAAATTGTTTTAAAAAACGGTTTTAAAAACTGTTTTAAAAAACGGTTTTAAAAACTGTTTTTTAAACAGTTTTAATATAGTTTTTTAAAACATGTTTTAAAAAGGTACTTTTTAAATATTGATTTTTTAAAATATTTTAGAAAATTATTTTTTTAAACAGTTTATTAAAATATTTAAAACATTTTTTCTTAAGTTATTTAGAACAATTTTATAAAATAATTATTAAAACATTTGAAAATAACATAAAAAGAAGAGAAAAAGTATTCATTCAAAGTTGACAAATTTGTTGAAAAAAATTTCTCAGCCAAATAGATAAGCAAAATTTGCCCACAAAAAGTGAGCAACTAATGGTAAAACATGTGTACCTATGATAAATTTTATCATGAAAATTATATAACCAAAGGGACCAAAATATTGACAAATCCTCCATTTGTCAACTTATTTACCAATTTTCATTACAAATAAGGGGTAAGCAATCATCGATTTATTTCATTGAGCTTTTATCATTGATAAGAAAAGAAGAAGGAGAAGAAGAATTGCCTCAGTGGTTCTGGGACCACGGTGCCACCCTCTAATTGCTGAGGGTTTGAGTCTTATCTCCCCAACCCCTATATAAAAAGGAAATGAAAAAATAAACATTTTAAAACTTCACTGAATGAATTTAATTACATGTAGGGTTATTGACTGAAAACTACAATGCATTAAGTAGTAGTAGACGTATCTGTATCTAGCGAATCTCATAAGCATGATGAAACCAATGATAGAGTTGACAAGCATGGTAACGTATTTTTAAACAAAAATATTAGTAAAACATAGTCATCCTTACGAGGATACATTGTGCTGTGTACATTGTTTAAACCGAAAAGAATTTTTTTAAGTAGTTTTGTCACTTGTTTATTGATATTTGTAATGCGTATAAAATGACTTCAATTGTAAGTGAAAGTTCCGTGCAAAACATTAGTGGCTTGATGAAGAAGAATTTATTAAGACTATGGCTTGAATTGGAAACAACACATCACATCTCGTTGAAGGATTTCAAGCTGTCTCTCGTAGGATGCTGTGGTAATTCCAAAGACTTAAAGACATATCTCTCCCCCCACCCCACCACACACAAAAAAAAAAAAAAAAAATAGGTAAATTATATATGGATAAATTATTATTAAAAGCTCCTGGTCGCCCCTTTAACCTACTAACCATTGCAGTTAAACCCTAATTATTTTAGAATAATTTATAATTAGTTCCCTTATTGATAATTTTTAAACATCTAAGGACAATTTATTAGACAGTAGCGTGAACTTATACAAAAAGAGAATTAGTGGACCTAAGTGTTTAAAATTTGTTAAAAGTCCTTTAGTATTTAAAATTTATTTGCGAGGGATCTAATAGTACTTTCGCCATTATTTTATGCTTTGATAGAATAAAATAATCATATGCCAATTTAATTCCTATAAATGAGTAAGTTAAGATTCTTATAAGCTCAATTAATTTTTTTGATTAAATCAAAACTAGGACAGTAAATTAATACTTACAAATAAAAATTACACAAAAAATGGTTTTCAAATTATATATCATCCACCTCTGGTCGTGCCCCCTTTTCTCCTCTTACAGCACCACTACCATCTCCAAACAAATAAAAAAATAAATATTTTGTGATTAGTCCTCTACTCCTATGTTTTACATGGAACCAATCCCACATCTTTTTTTTGTTGGCAGTCTTAAATTTCCAACCGTTATGTCCATTTCGCGTGTTTTGTAAAAGCAACTACTCTTTTTTTCATGGGTTAACAGTTATTTTATACTCAACACCTTAATAGGGAACGGGACTAACATCCAAAATAATATATAAAAAAAAAAAAAAAAAAAAAATAGGATTGCTCATTAAAAAATCTTAGAATGCAAGACTAAATGCCCATGAGCCCTAAAAAAAGAAAAAAATGTCATTTATATCCACAAACAAAATATAGAACTCATTCACATCAAATCATTTGGGATCCAAACCACAAACTAAATTGACACACTAAATTGAAAACTATTTCAACTAATAGGATTTCAACCAAATCAGTTGAGTTATTAATGAAAAACGAGAACGGATTTCGGAGCAACATTGTAGCAAATTTACTCAATACATTTCTACCAAATCAAAGCACCATGTTGTGAAAAGCCTAGGTTATTTACAGGTAAAAATAGTCGTAATTAATTTTTTTAGATTAGTTATATACGACACAAACCGGTTCTATTGAATCAATACTTTAAATTTGTCAAATAAACTATTTGAATCCAATTTTATAATCCATATTCAAATTACTTGTTCATTAAATCCAATTAATCTAATTAAGGTCAATATTCACCCAATTAATTAATAAGATCACGTTATGATATGTGGTGATCGAAAATTAAACAATAATAGTGTGGGGTGCAAACCATAATGGCCTAAATTTTATAGGCCCAAGTAGGCCCCAACCCAGAAATATAAATCGTGTCGCCTAAGTCAAGTTTATTATCGTATGAGATAAATGTAAGAACTCAATCTTGTTATCGACAATCTCAAAGGAGATCAACATGGATCAACAAATGAGTCAACCAACAGTTGGGAGAGTTTGAAAATAACTCAACCACTCCTATCATTATAAATGGAACTCTTTGCCCCGTGGAAAAGGGCATGTAATTGTTTGTATACAAGTTGAGAAAGAATTAATATACTGAGAAAAACACCCCATGGGCGTAGGCGATTGTTGAACCATGTAAATCCTTTTGTCGGGAGATTATTTTACTTCTTGTTTGGTAACTCGTTACTTAGAATCGTCTATTGTGATCATTTGCACTCTGTAGGAATCGATTTTTATCCCTAAGCAAATCGAAACCAATAAGTTAAGCAATGTATCACCCTCACAGTGCACCTGTTGTGGGCAATCAGAGAGTCGGACTCTCATTTCATAGAGTTAGATCTGAGATCCATCTAAAAAAAATTAGGTCGTCGGTCATCCACGATTCCGCCCACAAGAGCAGCCTTCTGAGCATAGCAACGAGCAACCCATATCAACTCAAATCTCGTGGGTGATCGATGCTTATGAGGAGCAACTCCATCAATAAGAGGAGGCAGCACGCCTCCAAGTGGAGGTGAATGCACATCTTCAATGACGTCCAGAGAAAATGGAGCGGGAAATCCATAGAGATAGATGCAAGCATCATGGTCGGCCGCCTAGCCCTCTGGCGGGCAAATTTTGCAACTGAGGAAGGAGTTCACATTGCGAGCAGGAGCACTTAGAGCATGAAATCCCTCTGACAAGGTGAACCCAAGATGAAGGACATCGTAGACACGATATCCAAAGTCTAGCCCAAAGAGAAATGAATCAACACCCAGCTAAGTGCGGGGATAGATCCACCAAATAGCTAGCAATATGGTCATTCTTCACTCAGATGCAGTCCCCCTTTTCGAGGGAAATTGAGGAAGAAGAGCTCCCAAAAAAGTTTCCAACCCCAAGGTTTAAGATATACGATAGAAAGGTCGATCCTATAGACCACGTGCATAAATAGATGCAAGTGATGAATCTGTAGGACCATAATGACGCCCTCATGTTTTGTATTCCCATCTAGCCTAGGATATGTCGCACAAAAGTGGTTTGAAAGGCTACCTCACAAATTGGTAAAAAACTTTGAGTCACTCACGGAGGCCTTCATGGCTCGCTTTATTACAAGTAGTTCTCACCCAAAGAGAATGGATTATCTCCTCACCATGAGGAAGAAACCCCATGAGACTTTATGAGATTATGCCCGGCACTATTGGAAAACCTTCAATGAAATTGAAGATTGCTCGGAGTAGGTTATCATAGCATCGTTTAAGATAGGCCTACCCCATAACTCTATATTGCACCAGTCCCTCACCAAGAAGGAGGCAGACACCATCAATGATCTTATGTTGCGCATAGAGAAATATGCTAAACTGGAAGATGTGGTCGATCTAAACCAAGATGATAACGGTCGCTCGAAGGCGACCAAGGGAAATGACAAAGAGTTTTTCCCTAACAAAGGCGAAAAAACTAGAACAGGTGATCTAAGAACGAGGACAAGGAAGACCCATCCAAAGCTTTTCAGATGATCAAAAGGGTTTTAAAGAACCAATCTACAAGATTCTGGGTAAGATCAATGACTAGTGGTTCCTTAAGTGATTGAGAAAGATGGGTGGTGACCCGAGCAAGAGAAATAATGCTCTTAGATGCGCCTACCGCAAGGAGAATGGGCATAAGATAGAGAACTACAAGGCCTAAAAATTCCATCTGGAAAAGTTATCCTATGAGGGATACTTAAACGAATACGTTGAGAAAAAACCTGATAAGGTTGTCGCCAGTACCGATCCAAAATGAGAAAATATTTTGGATGACGAACTGGGGCACTAGTTTGTCTTTATCCACGGTGCTTTAGATCCTAAGTATACCCAAGGCAATGCAGCTTGGATGGAAATTAAGAAGGTCACGACAGTTATATAGGCCTTCCAAATTGACCCTGCCAACAGCCCAGTTAGCAAGTGCATGAGACGAAAAGATGTGGACTACAACAAGCACATTATCTTCACGAAAGACGATTTGATTGGAGTGAGGACCCCACCCATGATGTGCTAGTAATCACCCTCAAGATTGCAAACTGGGATGTGGATAAGTTGTTAGTCGATTTAGGGAGTTCCTCTGAAGTCATGTATTTGGATCTTTTTCACAAGATCAAATTGAAGTTAGAATATTTGAAGTAATTGATTGCCCCCCTGGTCGGCTTTGCTGAAAAAATGACTATGCCATTTGTGAAAGGTGGTCTAACTAGTTAGGGCTAGTAATATCTCAAAATAAACTGAGTTCTTGGTGGTAGACATTGACTCACCCTATCATGAAATTCTTAGAAAAGGGTGGTTACACGCCATGCAATTTGTTCCCTCCAGTTATCAACAAAAACTCAAATGCATTATAAAGAGAGGAATAATGAAAATCAGAGGTAACCAGAACATTGCACGAACATATTTCATCACTTCCATAAGGCCTAAATAAAATAAGGGGAAAGAAAAGAAAGTCATTCCTTCAACGTCTCAAGACGTAGCTACATCATCTAAATAACAACTTAAGTACAGAAGACCAGGGATAGAAGAGATGAGAGTCAATCCCACACATGGGGTCATGGAGAAATCAAAAGAGATAGCTTTTGATGAGGAACGACCAGAAAGGAAATTCCTCATCAGAAAAACACTATCTAAGCATGAAAGAGATGAGTTAATTTCTTTGCTGAAGCAGAATCAAGATGTGTTCTCATGGAAGCCGTATGATATGTCTGGGATTGATACTGAAGTCGTGTTCCAAAAACTTCATGTTGATCACACATATCCTATAGTCGCACAAAAGAGTCGTTGAACTGCTCAAAGAGAGCAAATGCGGTAGAAACAGAGGTAGGAAAACTTTTGAAACAAGGTCCATTAGAGAAGTTCAATTACCAAAATATCCCTCAAACCCGGTGATAGTAAAAAAGAGTAATGGTAAATGGAGGGTTTTCATGCACTTCACCGATATCAAAAGCCCCAAATACAGTTTTCCTATGCCTAAGATCAATCGACTTGTCGACGTCACAACAATCCATGAGCAGATGAGTTTCCTGGATACATACTCAGGGTTAGGGGTCGTAAACGGATGGATACGGATCGGATACCATGTTTTCCATATCCATATCCGCTATCTGGATGCACTATCCGTATCCGTATCCGTATCCGTATCCGTATCCGCCCGGATAGTTAAAATAACTATCCATATCCGTATCCACTCGAATACCTCGGATTCAGATAATATCCGTATCCGTTTACATTGTTTAGCCATCACAAAAAACAACTATTAAAATATCCAATCCAATGAAATCCAATCCAATCCAAATAAATATATAACAAAATTACTACCTCCTAACATCAACAATTATGGCTTACATAATAATAGTAGCATTCCATAATGATAGTATGGCTTAAATCCATCCATACTTTACAACCATATAAGCTTAAAGCCATCCAAAAAAAAAATAATAGTAGCTCTATGATAATATACCCAATAAAATAATAATACATGACATTTTATAATATACCCAATAAAATAATAATTTTAGGGTGTTTTTGTTTTGAGTGGAGTATGTGTTTGTTTTGTTTTAAGAAATAAACGATTAAGGTTTTATTTAATATTATTTTATTAGTAATACTAATATTAATATTATTAGTAATATTTTAAACATATGTTTAACGGATACGGATATCCGGTAAAACGGATATCCGGTCAAATGAATACTCCGCATCAGATACGGATTATCCGTGTCAGATACTAGTACTATCCGTATCCGTTTTCTCGGATATTTTTATAGAGTATCCATATTCGTATTCGTTTCCATTTTTTCGAATAAATATTCGCAAATTCGAATTCGGATATCGGACGGATGCGGATTTTCGAATATTCGTTTACAGCCATACTCAGGGTATCATCACATTTGTTAGGCTTCAACCAAGATAAAACTTCATTTATAACCACTCTGGACTTATATTTTTACAAGGTCATGCCTTCTGGCCTAAAAAATGCAGGCGCCACATACATATCAGAGACTAATTACAAGGATGTTTAAGCAATAATTGGGGGAAAAGATGGAGGTGTATATTGATGACATGCTCATCAAGAGTTATCTCAAAGCCGATCATCGAAGTATTTAGCAGAAACTTTTAAATCCTCAAGCGTTACAAAATAAAGCTTAATATGACGAAAAGATCCTTTGGGGTTCAATCTGAAAATTTCTTAGGGTACTTGGTCAACAAGAGGGGTATTAAGGCAAACGTCGACCAGATAGTCGCAATAAATAATTTCCTCCCTCCATAGACACTGAGGGAGATTTAAAATTTAAAAGGAATATTAACAATGCTTAACCATTTCATCTCAAAGTCTTTCGAACGATGCTGACCATTTTTTAGGTATTGAAAAAGGAAAAAGGCCTCATTTGGAACAAGGAATGCTCAAAGGCCCTTGAAGAAATCAAGTCTTATCTGAGAAAACTTCCTCTGGTGACTATTGCGATTGCAGGAGACCTTCTTTATCTTTACCTAGAAGTTTCAAATCGTGCAGTCAGCTCAGCTTTAGTTTGCAAAAATGAGGGATGCCAATCCCCCATTTACTACGTCAATAAAACACTCCGAGACACTGAGCAATGCTACCTCCCGCTGGAAAAATTATCCTATTCCCTACACATTATAACTTGCTAGTGGAAGCTCACTCAATTACATTCATCACGTCCTTCCCTCT
Organism: Sambucus nigra; assembly: GCA_949130495.1. Classification (NCBI taxonomy): domain Eukaryota; kingdom Viridiplantae; phylum Streptophyta; class Magnoliopsida; order Dipsacales; family Adoxaceae; genus Sambucus; species Sambucus nigra. Next base: position 418,295,138 of record OX422221.1, on the reverse strand, counting down.
CAAAGTCATCCTTCGAAAGGCCAACTTGTATGAACGGATGTCCAAATCGTCAATTGAACTTGGGAGATTTTATATACACTATCAACTAAGAATGCGATTAATGATCAAGTGTTGGATGATTTTATCATAGGATTTCTAGGAGAAAATGGTACCAGAGACCAACAGATAGTCGAACAGTTGAGGAGCCCGAAGAATGACCACTTCAGAAAATGAACACTTTACTAGGATGATGCCTCTAACTCTAAGAGGGAAAGAGTGGGAGTTTTGATCCTCTCCTCAGAGAACACCATGATCTAGAAAGGTATTATAGTTGGCTTTGAGTCATCTAACAATGAAGCTGAGTACGAAACCCTCATTACCGAACTACACAAAGCTCACTCGCTAGGGGCAAACCACCTTGATATATCCTGCGATTTAATTCTAGTATCCAACCAAGTGAATGGAGATTTTAATTTTGGATATGAGCGAATGGAAGCATACCTATAGGTCGCCCATTATTTGATGTCAAAATTTGATGAAGTACACATTCAAAAGTTTCCCCGGGGGCAAAAGAGACACATCGATGCCTTAGCAGCCTTAGGGTTAGCGGTAGACTCCGATCTTAAAAAAAGAACCATTGAATTGGAGTTCCACGCCAAACCAGCTTTATAAAGCCCGTTATGGCTAAATAAATTCTTACCATGCAAAAAATTCCTAGCTGGATGGACCAATAGTCACTTATCTACAAAGTGACACCCTATCGTATGCTAAAAGGCGATATCACTAAGTCAGGGTTAAAGTTACGTAATTTTACTTAGCGCCTGAAGGAAAACTCTATAAAGGACCCTTCACCGATCCGTACCTCCAGTGTGTGCATCCAAATAACGTCGACCACGTTCTGTACGAACTATACGATAGAATTTACGAAAGCCACATCAGAGGAATGTCTCTTGTCTTCCGAGCAAAAGAAGGATAGTGGTGGTCGTATATGCATAAGACGCCACTTTTTATGTTTGAAAGTGTGAGAAATGCCAAACGTTCTTCCCTATGCTCAATTAGCCTGTAAACAACCTAAAGTCATTGACTATCCCATGGCTATTTTTCTAATGGGGTTCAGATATTGTAGGGTCACTCCCAATCACACTAGGAAATTACAAATACCTCTTGGTCGGCACAAACTACTTCGTAAAGTGGATAGAGGCAGAACCATTGGCAAACATCAAGGACACCGATATGATCATGTTTATTTGGAGGAACATCGTGACACAATTCGGCATAATTATGATGATCATCACGAACGATGGTATGCAGTTTGAAAGTGGATCTTTTTAGGATTCCTACGACAGCCATAACATCAGGCGTCATTTCATCCCTGTGGACTACCCTTAGAGCAACGGACAAACGAAGGCTTACAACAAAATGATGCTCAGCGGTATGAAGAAAAGATTAGAAAATTTAAAAGAAGCTTGGATCGATGAGCTTCCTCACATACTGTGGGCATATCTTACTACGCCCATATAGGAAATGCCGTGTGCTCTAACATATGGGGTGGGGGGTTGTTTTTCCCTGGAAGCTAGTCTGCCAACCATGAATACCACTATTTCTGAGTAGGGCTTGAATGAAGAAGCCATGAGAAATGAACTTGAGGAAGCTGGAGAACGAGGGAGAAGACCATGATAAAGTTGGCCTCTTACCAACAACGGTTGGCTAAGCAATACAACCAGGGGTCAATCCAAAAAAATTCCAGGTCGGCTATTATGTCCTTAGAAAAATCCTTAGCAGTTCAAAAAATCCTTCAGAGGGAATTATGGGACCTAATTAGAGGGTCATTCAAAGACATAAGAGACGATTTAAAAAGGCCCTACCATTTAGAAACTATAGAGGGCAGGGAGATACCAAGGGCATGGAATGCAACTAACGTCAAGAAGTTTTGTTTTTGAATTTGCTATTTCGTAGTTATTTCCACCTTAATTAGTCTTCGCAAACTTTTTATTCTAGAACTTATGATGATCGCAGTATGCCATGAGTTTTACTAATGAAGTACAAGCCCATGTGGTTCATTTGTTTATTTAACATTGCTCCAAAATGGTAAGCTTAGACTTTAGTTGATGGTCAAAATATTGATCAATATCACCTTAGTTTGATTCTAATTTGTTTAATTATAATTAAACTCAAGGCCCCGTAGTCTTCATCATAAAAAATATGAAAACTTCACAAATTGCCCAGAAAAACAAAAGACCTACAAGGGATCCCTAGGACCTAAGTAAAATCATCCTTGGTCAGATAAAATTCTTGAACTGGTGGATAGACCACAAGCCATGTGCATTTTTTCCATAGTCGGCTGTAGGCCTAAGGTAATGTGACGACATGAACTAAAAGTTAGGACAAGATAACAGGACACATGCATTGCATGACGAAATAGAAAATTATACAAGAAACTTATTAATTACATAAAGTTATAATAAAGAACATTTACAAATTTAAGAAGAACAAAGATGATACAATCTCTATCTCTAGTGAGCAATCATCTGCAATGGCAGCTCTTTGACGATTATCGTGACTTAGTCAAAATTCATCATCGCTGTCATGAGATGACATATAATCCTTGGTCAGTGTGAGTGTAATGACATCTAGGGGACCAAGCTCTCTTTAATTCTAAAGGGGGGATAGTGATGCGTCAGATAATCAACTTGGTACTAGTACCACAGTTCAGAGTCATTTGGAACTTTTAGCACCCCTAAAGTGTAATGCCCCAGCCCGAATTTATGGGTTACTCGTAGTCAACCCGGTCCAACCCTGGTGTTTAGGTGTGAAGTATAATGAAACAACCTATATAATGTTATTAGTCCAGTTTTATTTTAATTAACATTTCACTTGTTTAGCATGTGATTCCAATTTCAAATTAAACTACGTGAGGGACCCGTGGGGAGCACCCCGAAGTTCAAGCATATAGAGCTACTAACGTAATAATAAATAAGTACTTACCTATATAACGCTCTCAAAATACGAAATCGCTCCCAACCTGCCATAACAAAGAGAGGGTGTGAGGCAAATGCTTAGTGGGAAATATATGGATGCAGTATTATATCGAACTGCGAAAAGAAGAATCTAACACGTTATACCTACGTGCACTTGCAACTACCTTGTATACATAGATATATATAAACATACATATACATATACTTAATGCATGAAAAAATTTTACTTTCGAAAACTTTATTTATCCTGATTAATTCACCTTAATCTTATAAAAGACTTCCTTTTCCTCATTTAGCATTCTCGTTTTATTTCACACACACGGTTCAATACTTGAAACCACTACACTTAATTTGGCCGAAAACCATTTTTTTTTACTGAAATCGCCATTTTTATTTTGTCCAATACACATTAGTATTTTCGTTAAAAACCACCCTTTCAACACACGCGAACACCATGTTAGAAAATACTCATTTAGCATTTGAAACCTTTTGCAGCACATGTTTGTGTTAAATATGAGTTTAATCACTTAGGTTGCTTAACTACCCACTTACTTTGCCTTTTTCCTTACCTTATGGAGATTAATAGATTTACGCATTTACTTGTCCATTTCACTTTTGTCGAAATATTTATTAATTCATTCCAGTTAGGTTGTATTAACACATTTCACTACACAACCCATTTCTTGACACGTTCCTTATTCCTTTATCTTTTCTTGGAATCTTACAATAACCATATACTTCAACGGGACCCACATCGCCGCTATGCGCACTATATGCCCGGACCACTTGTTTTGGGTCTTTTACCCCATGGCTCCAGGCCCTCCTTAATTATTTCCGTGTCACCCGAGTTCCTTTTAATGTGTTTTAATATTTACAAATGTCTATTTTGTTCCACTTTTCTTTTTTACCCGACCGAAGCCAAAACCCGAAGTTACGCCCCAACTTATGGTACACTTTGAAATCTTACCATTTCATGTCCTTTACACTTCAAGCTTGATTTTATTCCAAAAATCATATTCATTTAGGACCAATTTGTGTAACACCTTTTCTAATATTTTATTTCATAAAAATATTTCACTTTAAGTAAAATTACAATTTTACCCATTTTTTCCAAACTCCCCTTTTACTCCATCTCCACAAGTGTTAATTTTCTCAAAATACTATTAAGTTATCCACACTAACTTCTTAAGTAGTAATATTTTTCTTAATTGAAAACATCTTTATCTCACTATTTTCTTTCCAATTTTACAAGTGCTAATCATTTACAACATTATTAAGTTATACACACCAACTTTCCAATGTTTAACTATTAACACTTATTCAACCTTTCATTAACCATTTCCAAACTAGTCATTTATTTACTTTCTTTATCCAAGAAATCTAATTACACTTTAAGACTACTTTTATAAGAAAATACTATTTCTTTTTATCAATACTTGTAAACTGACAACCTTATGTTCATTATTCCTTTAATCCTATTTTCACATACTTGAAGATTAGAATTTTCACTTTTTCTTTATTCCATATTTAAACCCAATTAAATCTTCTTTAAACTTATTTATACATCCATCATCCGAATACTACAAATTTATATACATGAGAAGATGGATTTAAAACCTTAAAATCCTATTAAATGGGTTAAATGTATTTTTCATTCTAAAAATTCATCATACTTGCAAAAATATAATTTTACGGCATCAAAGACATTTGATTTTCTTCAAACTCAACAAATGTACATTTTTCATAAAACCTTCACTTTTGCAAGAAACTTTAAAACATTATTTCACCAATGTTTAATAACATAAATCATTATCTTCACACATTTTATTTCATAAAATATTTAACACCTCTTTCTAGAAAATACACCATTTTTATAAAATACCAACTTTTAATACTTCAAAACCTTGATATATTTATTCATTCTTTATTTTCAACGAAATAATAATTTATCAACATTTTTATTCATAAAATTGTTTATTTTTTACTACACATAATTTCATCACGTAATCAAATGAAAACTATTCATGTAATCTAACTACAAGACTACAAATAATGTAAAATAGAGTCTTAATACTAAGAGTAAGATTTTTTCACATGTAAAGCTCCAATTTTGGTAGAAATGTTGGTGTAGGAGGAGAAACCCCCACCTTCGAAGGTTGCCTTAAGGGGTTACTAAATGCATCCTTAAAAAATGCTCCAAATATGATCCACCCAAGTTTTCAAGCAAAACCCACTTCAAACTCCATGGACGCTCCCATCATCTTCTTCAAAAATTCTCCAACGTTTCTCTAAAATTCGTAGTTTCACTTCGAAAATGGTGGAAATAGGTGTTGTAGGCTTGAACATGGTGGAATATTACATAAAATGGTGGTGGAATGGTGGTGGAAGATTAAAAATGGTGGAAGACTTCTCCACTTTCTCTCTCCCTCTTCCATCTTCTTGTAACTCAAAAATACCCCAAATACACCAAACACATCCTTATAAAACACTCGAAACACCTCAAATTCGAATTTTTCCCAATCTGGGATAATTTGAACTCAATAACTTAAAGATCCAAGGGCTAGAAATGTGACAACGCACAAGGGCAAATTAATCTAAATAATTTTGAGGCACATCGTTCGAATGATATGAACCTTGTTCGAACGACATATCAACCTCATTCGATGGGTCGCTTCGCGCGACCTTCGTGTGACCTGCCACTATTAATGCAGAAGCATCTCATTTGAAGCCCTCTTTCTCGCGACATCTGCATCTCGCTTCTAATAACATAGAAATATCGTTGGAACGGCCCCTTATTTCAATTCTTTTATTTTTTTTCTTCAATTTTGACCCGCAATTCTCTAATAATTATGATTAACCCCACTTCAGTAAAATTTATATAAAATTTAATTAAATTATTAGGACAAGGTGTGACATAAAGCATTCAACCAACCATGTTTGTAAGCTGGTTGCATTGCTTCATCCAGCTTAATAGGGGCATCCAACCGCTCCTCATCATAGCCAGCTGCTCACGTCGTGCGAGGACCCAATCTGAATAGATAATGGATCTTGATTATATCACAGCTTAGCCCCAACTTTATAATTCTTCTCTTTTGTAAGAGGGTACTTTAGATTATAGATGGATTTGTAACCCCTGTTTAAGTATGGTAATGATAAGCTGATTTGGCCAAAGCTTTGGATTAATGATAGGACATACAAACACAAACCTAATGAAGATAAGACTCAGTTTACACTCACAAATCCCTCGTGTATAACTTAGGAAATAGTAATGAACTTTAGAAGTAACTTAACTAGAGGGAGAGAGAAGTAAGCACCCTAGATACACCTTGGTAGGCAGGTGGGAAAACACCTAACACTCTCAAGAATCTCTGTCAAGTATTAAAAGCTTCGTAATAAGTAACAATGGCGGGTGGGTAAACCCTCTGGTTTACAATAACTCCCTCCTCCCCCTTTTCTCTCTAGAAATAACTCCAACTCTCAAAGGATTCCCCCTTTTCCTCAAAGGTGGTTGGGGTCCTCAAATAGTCCCCCACACCACCCCCGAGGCAACTCAGACATTAAAGACTATAAAAGACATCCCTCACACTTTATGTCACAATATTAAATGCCTGATACACTAGTTGTCTCCACGTCATGAACATCAAATGCCAAGACATGCCTTTTGCCCAACCACTGTGTGTCAGGGGGATGTTGTTGAAGAAGTGACTCACCAACTGCCTGACAGCCCCAAATACCACGGTGGTTTACTCGAGTGAAATTCTGACATTTTTTAACTGGCTAGTGACATCACCTACAGTAGATATGACATTAAGTAAAGGGATGTTTGGTTCTCAACTCGACGCCCGATGGAACTCCAAGCTACTCCGCTCGAGGTTCCACAGCCAGGGTCCCTCGGTGTTTTACCAGGTGTATCTAAGATGGTCAGGACAAGCCCCAACGGTTCCTAACTTCTCAATCCTCCAAACCAAGTCCCTCTAAAGTTCCCACGGCGAGGTCATTCGATAGAGCATGAAAGCTCTCCCAGGCCCTGCCAAGCCTAGTCTCTCGCGAGTACCATTTAACCTCACGCTAAAACTCATTATTATTCTCGTTACAACATTACAGCTGTTATAGCTTACATTCAATATAAATAAAGATACAATATGACTAACATAACAAGCTAAATATGAGTTGCCACGCTAAGCTGCCTCATTGAGTTGCCATGTAGAGTTTCCACGCTTGAGCTGCCTCGATTGCCTAATCGCAAACACTCACTACACCAAAATGGGAAAATTGTCACCTTTCAGCCGGCCAGCCTTGTCAAGGTCATTGACCGTGACAAAAAACACGTATTTTTTGTCACGGTCATTGACCTTGACACGACCGTGACAACTAATTGTCACGGTCATTGACCGTGACAAGTCCGCGACAAATTTAATTGTCACGGGCTTGTCACGGTCATTGACCGTGACAATTCTTGTCACGGTCCATGACCTTGACACGACCGTGACAACTTTTCCAGCAAAAACCCTTTCCCCCTTCTTTTTTCCCTCCCACCGTTCCCTCCCTCTCTCTCTCTCTCTCGATGCTGCTCTCTCTCTCTCTCTCTACTTTCAGGTCCAATTTCTCTCTCTCTCTCTCTTCCATTTATATATATATTTGTGTGTATATTTATGTGTGTATGTGTGTGCGTGTGTGGGGGGTGGGGCGGGGTGGGGCAGGGTGGGGGAGGGGGTGGTGGATGGGGGCAGGGGTGGGGTGGGGTAGGGTGGGGGCAGGGAGGTGCGGGGTGGGGCAGGGTGGGGGAGGGGGTGGTGGAGGGGGGCAGGGGTGGGGTGGGGCAGTGTGGGGGCAGGGCGGTGGTGGAGGGGGGGAAGGGGGTGGGGTGGGGTGGGGTGTGTGTGTGTGTGTGTGGTGGTGTGTGGTGGGGGAGGTAGTGGTGGAGGGGGGAGGGGGTGGTGGAGGGGGGCAGGGGGTGGGTGTTGACTAATTTTGGCTTAGGGTTTTATCTCGATTTTAGTAATATATGATGAATTGAATTTAATTAGAGTAAATATTTGTATAATTATATATGGTTTTGTATAAGTTCTTGTATAACACACTTAAATTACCACCTCTAAATTTAATTAGAGTAAAGATTTATAATAAATTTACAACAAAATAATAAGTTATTGAAATAATTTACCCGTGGTATATAAATTCATAAAACATAAAAAGTAAAATTAAAATTGCTTAAAACACCTCATATATATATATATATATATAACATATATATATATATATATATATATATATATATATATGTTGCACACATGTATATATAATCAAACTTTTTTGAGGGTTAGCACACCATCATTCAACTTGCCATAATATTTTAAGTTAAAATGTGTACTATTAACATTTTTTTTTATCTGTACTAATAACATTTATTTTACAGCAATGAATTTATTTGAAACATAGTGCACATAGATACTAGCATTCTAGTTCTTATGCGTACGCATCCAATAGCCCTTAGACCCGTTCGAGAATCATTACCCCTGTAATGAGATCTCTCGAATTGTCCCGTTTGGACAGTTTGAGACTGTATAATTTCTGTATAATATTCTTATTGGCTTAAAGTTGTTACTTTTGGAGGAAGTTCTGCGGTCGTATCTTAATGTTCTCTGGGTACATACTAGATTGACAAGTGTGACTGTTATTTTAATTGACCAATTGAAATAACACTCACACCTTCCAATCTACGTCGTGTACTTGGAGAACTAAGGGTATATGCTGCCGAATTTTTTTCAAATCGTAACAATGTGCATGAGCTGTTAAGTATATTACAGAAAAATGCATTCTTGAATGGGATAGGACCACTTACCCTTTAATAGGATAATTAAATGATGGGATAATTAAAAAAAACATACTATAAATCTAAGTTTTGTTTACCTTTAATAGGTGTTTAGTTGTGGTAGCTGTGATGGGATATCCGAAATACAAAGAGTGGATGGGTGAGACTAATAGAATGGGGGATGTGTTTCGCAGAGATGCTAACGAATTTGTGAAATATGCAAAGAGATGTCGTAATGATGAAGAGTTTCCGTATCCGTGTGCTAGGTGTAAGAATGGTAAGGTGTTTGAGTGGAAAACAGTTGAACTACATTTGTTAAGATCGGGTATGCAAGATAGTTATCGATTTTGGAGTTTTCACGGTGAATTGAAAGTTCCTTTTGTCCCCGACCAACCTTCACAACAACCTTCAACAAGTAGAATAGATGAAGAAGGGGACGACATAGATCATAATATGTTAGAGGATTTAGTTGATGATGCGTACGGAGTTTATGAAGCTGAGGAGAATGAGGTTACTGATGATGTAGAAGATTCAAGTGCTCGTGAAGATAACACGATAAAACTTGACGATGACTACCAAAGTTTAAAATTTAAGGCGACCCAACCGTTATACTCCGGCGGTGAGAAAGATCAAACAACTTTACATGCCATGGTTGGTTTGCACAGTTTGAAGACGCAGTACGGTTTGTCTGGCAATAGCGTGACGGGAATTCTGAAATGGGTGAAGGGCTTATTACCCAAGGTGAATACACTTCCAAATAGCTATCCTGTTATGAAGAACAGTTTGAAAGGTTTGGGAATGAAGTATAAATCGATTCATGCTTGTGTGTACGAGGAAAGTACAAATGTACAGAACTCGAGAATTTCATACAAGGCTCTTACTTTCTTTCGAGCGAGCGCAAAAGATAAAAACCTCGTTGAAGCTGAAATGACTTACTATGGTGTAATCCAAAATATATTTGAATTGGATTATATAAGCTTCAAAGAGGTTGTATTTTACTGTGAATGGGTAAGAGTTGAGGATAAAAATGCTTGTAAAGTTGATCCTGTCACCAATTTGATCATGGTTGACTTGTCCAAGTTGAAGAGCAACGACCACGTGAGCGATGAGCCGTTTGTTTGTGCATTTCAAAAGGTTAAGCAAGTGTTTTACTCGGAGTATATCAACAACGAGCCGTGGTCAATTGTCCAACACGCGCCAAGGCGTATAAATAGTAGTGTGGATGACTTGGCTGCTCCTACCGAATATCAATCCATTTTTTATGATAACCCGAATTTGAAACAATTTTTCAATTTGTAATAAATATTTCAATTTGTACCGAAACATCCATTTTTAATGCATTTACTTGATCTGCACTTTATCATTTTCACTCTTGTGTAGTGTGCGTGTGTGGAGAGGAGATTAATACATAAATATTCCAACTACATCTAAGTTTTGTTTACACTAATCCATGAATATACGCTTCTTACCTTTAATAGGTGATTAGTACATAGTTATTTGGGGTGTCCTATTTGTGGAGAGGAGACTGAATCTCTTCGTCTATCCGAACACTAAGAAATGCCATAATCCTACGGAGCGATGCTCTGCAAATTCCTCCCAACCGTTATGTAGCCAAACATCACCGGTTGAAGTTGTCAATTCCACTTTCCATACCCCACCACTTGGAACTTCTAGCAAAACATGGGAGACCATTCAAAGGTGGAGTTGACAACTTCAACTGCTGATTTTTGGCTACACAACGGTTGGAAGGAATTTGCAACGCATACCTCCATAGGATTATGGTATTTCTTAGTGTTTAGATATGAAGAGAATTATAATTGACACGATTGCCCGGGGTACATTAGTTGGAAGGAGGTGCCATATGAGCTCAAGTTAGCTGTTTGAGTGACACTACAGGTAATGTATTTATATTTATATGTCAATTTCGATTTCGATTTCAATTACGATTTATATTTATCTATATTTGAGGTGCGGATACTAATTTTACTTTATTTCAATTCAGGGGACAGGGAGTGGCCCTAAGGGTAGGCCACATATACTCTATACTTATGTGGCTATTCGGACGAGAAGGGAAGGATAAGGAGGTGTTCCCGAGCGTCGCGGTACAAAATCTCTTTTCCATGCAAATAGTTTGTAGATTTGAGATAAAATGATGGTGATGTTGTTTCTTTTTAAATAGTTTCTTATTTGAATATATATTTGTATTATCTTTAGTTTGTTCGGATATATGATGTTTGGAACAGGTACAACGTTGTTATAACAGGTACAAATATACTGCTGGGCAGTGGCAGTGGCCATACTGCCCAGCTGTTTTTTTTTAATTCTGCCCAGAATTGTCACGGTCATTGACCGTGACACGTCCGTGACAATTTTGTCACGGACGTGTCATGGTCAATGACCGTGACCATTCTTTTACAAAGGGTCACGGCTTTGTCACGGTTATAAACCATGACAAACGTGTCACGGTCATTGATCTTGACACGACCGTGACACAAAACGCGAGTTTTGTGTTAAGGTCAATGACCGTGACAAAAAAAGTTGTCTTGCCTCGAAATGTCACGGTCATTGACCTTGACAAGGTGGATTTGTCAAGGTCAATGACCTTGAAAAATGGGCAGATTTGGTGTAGTGACTATTGCCAATTACGGAATTATCCCTAATCTCAGGATTACCTTCAAGCCCCCTCTACATTTGCCCCTTCGTGGAGAGATTTATTGGAACAAGAAATGTCTGCACGAAACTTCTCAATTCGATGAACCCTCCATGCGTGAGTAATTTTGTCTCTTCTATTCGTAAGAACTGCAGTGTTATAATCTCCTGAAAAAGTAAAAATCTCCCCGATGTTCCTGAGCCGAAGTGCCATCACTGTTTGGGGCTTAGGCGAAGGGACATTGCCACTTTTTCCTCATGCTGAGCCTCAACCGTTCTAGCCTTAGTATTTGAAATTCTCCCAAAAGTCCTACTATCCCTCCCGAATACTCGTTTGGGCTCTTGGGAAGTGAAGAGCAAGTCGCTTCTACGTTATTGGATATTTCTGACACCATTTTAGCGGCAAAACATAAACTTGGTTAGGGAGGTAACCCTTCCTATTCCCCAGATGTCACTTTGTATTCGCCATAGCGCTATCTTTTCCACTGTAAAAAGACATTTCTCAAAGTGCCACGTGTGCCTTTGAAATGATTATAGGCGGTTTGGCACGTGCGGGGGAGGGTGGGAAACTCAAACGATAAGTAAAAGGGTTTAAAAGTTTCAAACGTCTCCCTCTTTTAAACCTTTATCTTCTTCTTCTTCAAGCTTGCATATTTCTTCAGAGAGAGATCTTTATGCGAGCTCTGACCGACCTCCATTATTGCCTTCTCCCTTTTCTCAGCCGCCTCCTTCTCTTATCCCTTGCACCACCATTCACGATTGTGCCTCTATTTTCTTTCCAACTCTTCCTTCACCAGACCTTTTCATACTTCTGTTATTTGTAATGGCCTCGTCAAGCAACCCTGCCACTACTGCCACCAGCGCTCCTCCTGCCGCCCCTGTTACCGTCGCCTCTTCTGCTGCCTCTTTAACCGCTGCTCGTGAAGAACAGTTGTGTTTCTACCGCCAGTCCCCCATTTTTGGAGAAGGTGACGACTTTACTGGTTTTTACAAGAGCTGCATTTTTAACACCAAGTATGATGCCCTTACCCTTGGTGATGAAGACAAGAGTTTTGATGAATGGGGCTTTCTACCTCCCGAGGGGACTCCCAGATTTTGTCTTGAGCGAGGGGACTTCCCGTGGTCCCACATTGATTTTGAAAGTCCTAGGGGCTCTCCTGCTCACTTTGCTGCTTGGAATTCTTATATGCAGAGTTCCCACGTTGATACCCTCACTAAGATTGGGCTTCATTAAGCCAAGTGGTTTGGTAAGTTCACTCTCTCTAAAAACAATGTTGCCCTTCCTATTCTGGTATCTCGGTGGAACGTTACTACTCACACGTTCATCGCTGCATGGGGCAAATTTATAATAATGTTGGAGGACGTGTGCAAGCTCTTAGGCCTTGAGGCAACAGGTCATGAGCCCTATTCCGATGAAGCCCTGGATGCTCGAGAAACTGCTGATCGTTTGGAGCTGGACCGTATATGCCGAAGGTGCATCGGTACTTCAAACAAGGCCACATTCACTCCCCTCGTCAACTACTTCTTCAAAGACCCTACAGACGGAAGTTCCTCCGAGGCTGCCCCTGGATAAGGTACATCGTTAGAGCTTCCTGCCTATATTCTTTTCATTCTTTCTCATTTCTTTTTAACGGGGAATCCCAACGACCAGCCCCGAAGGGACCTCATCAACCTCTCTCTCCGATTGGCCCGAGGTATCAAGCTCCCTCTGGCTGCAATCTCCTTGGGGTCCCTCTACACATGGCTTGAGAGGGTCTTTTTTGACATGGAGCGATCTCTGGGTCGTTACAACCTAGCTAATTTTTCCAACTGCGTTCTCTTGACGGGTTTCCTTTATGTGCGCTTACCGGCCGTAGCCACCAAGACTAACCGTCCTCCCTCGGGGGAAACAATCCTGCCCCCTCGGTCATCTGTTTATCATAAGAGGCAGAGCCGAAAGGAGCTGACCTCCTTTATTGATGATTTTTTAAGTTTTGTGATGAGGCCCTATGGGGAGGATATCTTCCTGTATGCTTGCAATTTTTTCAAGCATGGGGCGAGAGTGGTCCAGCCAACCATCGTAGACCTCATTACCGAGGACCCCTCCTTGGCCGTCGTTCTTCTATTTTTACCGGGCTACCTGCCCTCATACACCTAGTGGGGGTACACCAGCGAACATTATAATCCCAACCGATGCAGCCGTCAATTTAGCTTTGATCAAGGGGCTCCTCGCTCGGTGTTTCAAATATCTAACCCCCAGGTATCTTTTGGCGAGGCATGCTCCCTATTCTCTTCAACAGCCACGTGGGGAGTGAGTTCAACATTGGCTGGGTGAGTTACCATCCCCAGCATCACTAGGCAAGGGGACGTGACCCCTCTGTTTGCCACAAAATATTGGCCGAGGCAACTGGGCCAGATTGCTAAATTCATTAAGGGTGATCCCGTGTATCCCCGGGTTCTTTCGTTTTCTGCCCTGGAGCTGGGCCTGAAGGGCAATTCCGTTCTCGGGGTTGAATTCCCTCTGAGTCAGATCCCCAAGGCACCTCCCACGGAACTTCATCCATACTACCCCATGATCCCCTTTGCCACGCCCAAAGCAAAGGCCACTGCGATCCCCACACCATCTGTCCCCACGGCCGAAGCTGCCACGGGAGAAAGGGCCTTCTGAGCTAGTTGCCAAGAAAGCCAGAAAGTCCAAGTCCAAGAAGGCTAAGGCCAAAGGTCAAACGCAAGCTCCATTAGAGGTGTTCCCAATTGCCTCCATTCCCCCTCCTATGTCTCCGAAACTGGCTGAATAGCTGAGGAGGCGGGTAGAGGCCGAAGTTGCCTGAATAAACGCTGAGTTCCAACGATGCGCAGTGGTCGTTCCTCCTCCGGGTACCTTCCCCAAAATTGTGGTTGATCCTAGTGATCCACCATCAAAAAGAAGAAGAAGATCGAAGGTGCCTGAAAGTGGTGGTGCCACGGGATCAAGAAGGAAGATGCTAGGTACTAAGCCTTAGAAGAAACAGATATATGAGGATCCATTCTCCCCAGTTCCTTCGGCTGCTGCCTCCTCTCCACGTTCACCGGTGGTCATTCCCTCTCGTTCTCCCTCCAGATCTGAGGTATATGTGCATTCTTTATTTCTCATTATGTTCTTCGCGTAGCGCTTTTACTTATTGCCTGATATCTTTGGTGCAGGGAGTTGAAGAAGTGAGGATCAGTCCCCCCAGCCCTCCAGTGAGTCATTTCGTGGGGGGACGTTATGGTACTCCTCCAGCCACTGCCGCCCTTCCACGGTCTCCGTTAATAAGCCTTACTTATTTGCGTCGTTCCTCCTCCCGCCAGGCCAGAAATGTCGCCATGGGTTCTTTTGAGATGTCCAACCATCCCGAGGTAACTGTTCCATCTTCCTCGGAGTTATACTCGGAGAGGGAGGTCTCTTTTGCCCTTGTTCTGATCGAAGAGGGTGCCCCACATGTAACGTATTGGGCTATATATTTCATTCCAATCCTTCCATCTTTTATTATTCCTATTGGTTTAGATATCAACTCTTAACTTGTTGGGCTATTTCAGGTTGAAGTGGCGTCACTGATAGCCAACATTCTCCTTCCCCCTGCTCTGTCAAGACCCATTACTGGTGTTCCCCTCTTTAGTGCCATAACGGGGGTGAGCTAAATATATTTCTGTCTCTTATCTCTTTGTGATTACTCCTTTTATCTAACATTTGTTTTTATATTTATAGCTTTCTCCGAGTTTTTCTCCACCTTTCGCGTTGAGTGGCCTTATCCCTTCTCAGGCCCAGGTTGGGGTAGCTGCTCTAGTTGGGGCACCTCTCGAAGGTCCAACATCTCCTTCTGACGGTGCGCCTGTGTTGGCCATAGTGCCCTATGCTGGAGAGGGAAGTGTTCCCACCTTCGGGGCTTCTATGTCCAAGGGCTCCGTTGAGGCTGCTGAGGTAATGAGCCCGCCTCCCATGGTTTCTAGCATTATGGCTCCCATGGTGACTACCCCTCTCGCTCCTGCTGCTGCTGAGGAGGTACTTCTTTAATTTCTTTGTATTTCTCAGCTTCTCAAAATCCACCTATATAGGTGACTTAATCAATGAAAACATTTGTTTAAGATTTTCCACGAACTTCACCTATAACGGTGACTTAACAACGAAAACGCTTGTTAAGATTTTTTTTTCAAACTCCACCTATGACGGTGACTTAACAACGAAAACGCTTGTTAAGATTTTCCACGAACTCCACCTATAACGGTGACTTAATAACGAAAACACTTGTTAAGATATTTTTTTCAAACTCCACCTATGACGGTGACTTAACAACGAAAAAGCTTGTTAAGATTTTCCACGAACTCCACTTATAACGGTGACTTAACAACGAAAACACTTGTTAAGATTTTTTTTTCAAACTCCACCTATGACGGTGACTTAACAACGAAAACGCTTGTTAAGATTTTTTCATAAACTCCACCTATAATGGTGACTTAACAATGAAAACACTTGTTAAGATGTTTCATAAACTCCACCTATATCGGTGACTTAACAACAAAAAGGCTTGTTAAGATTTTTTCCATAAACTCCACCTAAAATGGCGACTTAACAACGAAAACGCTTGTTAAGATTTTTCATGAACTCCACCTATAACGGTGACTTAACAATGAAAGCACTTGTTAAGATTCTTCCATAAACTCCTTGTTTCCCATAACTGTTCTCAGGTTGCTAGGGAGGATTCCCCACCAGTTCCTTCTCCCATTGCCTCGCCACATCGTGAACCTGTCTCCTCTGAAGAATCGAGCCATAATAACCAAAGTTCCACGACGGGTGCTGCCGCGGAAAGTGAATCTGGGTGCGAGCTTCCTCTGCCTAACTTGGCTCCTCCCGCTTTTTGCCTGATGGTGCTCCAACACTCTCCCCAAATGCCTGCCAGTCATCGTTTGGTCATTGAGCAACTTATGAGCCATCATCCTGAGACTTTCACGGTGGACTACCTGCTTTCAAATATCCTAGTTATGAGCCATAGGCTTCAAGGCATGGCAACCGTTATTGCTAAAATTATCGAAACTCCAACTTCGAATGTGACCAGGCCCCTCCTCAACCAGTTCTTGGGTTATCTGAGGGAGCTAGGTCGTGATGGGTTCCGTCTTGACTGGCTCATTGCTCACTTAAAGACTCTGAAGAACCAGTGATTGGACAGCCAAAGGGAGCTCCTTCAAAAACATTGGAGGATCAGCGTGCCAAGGAAGCTAAGTTGGCCGAGCTAGCACCTCTCCTTGGAGCCATTGATAAAGAGGTGGAGGACCTCGAAGAGGCTCTGTGCACGGCGAAGTCAAAACGAGAGAAACTCCTACTCGAGCGCACGCAGGCACAGACAAGGTTAGAGGTTTCTATCAACGCCCAACAGTCTTGCCAAGCAGCTTCTTCGGGTCTCCCTGGAGATTTCTTTTCTTCTCCTGATCTGTGGTTCCTCCTGGGTTAATGATTTTTCGTATATGTATTTTTTTTTCTTCCTATGTAACCCTTGGGCGATAGTTCCCATTTTTGTAATGCCCCAAAGTATATGAATGGAAAAGAAAACTTATTCCCATGCTATTTCTCTATGTTACAGTTGTTTATATGGATCGTGACATGAAGTTTTGTAGCTCTTTCATCTCTATTTGAATTAAAAATAAAGAGAACTTGCATAAACAAAATGAACTCGTATATTCATATCGGTTAGATGCATCGGTGACTCCAAACGTAATTGTTTACACGTGATAGACCTTCAACCATTTGTTGTTAATCTTAAATAGTCTGTCTTCTTCTATCCTAGAAATTGAGCAATAACCTGAGTTATGAGTTTCCTTTACGACGAAAGGTCCCTCCTAATTCGCCGTAAACTTAGGTAGAGGAAGTCCCCTAATATGTTTAACCACTGCCTTTAATACGAGATCTCCCTCCACGAATTTCCTTGGTCTCACCAAGTTATCATATGCCCTGGAGAGCTGTTTCGTATACATTTGAAAGTGTTACCTCGCATTATCCCTGTGTTCGCCCAACGCTTCCAATTGCACGTGTCTGTTCTGAGGGAGCATGCTGCTTCGCAAAGCATATCAAGTCGAGGGAACTTCTAACTCCACCAGGAGAATTTCCTCACCCCCCATAGACAAGAGAGAACGGTGTATACCCTGTAGGCTTCCTCTTAGTCGTCCGATAGGCCCATAAGACGGCTGGTATCTTGTCATCCCACGATCCTGGAAAATCCTCCATCATTTTAGCCAAGATATTGACTAAAGTCTTGTTAGTCGCTTCGGCTTGACCGTTCCCCTTTGGGTATACCACCATCGAAGTGTGGTGAACAATGGAGTATTTGTCTGTGAGCATCGTTACTTCTGAATTAATGAAAGGGGTTACGTTGTCCGAAAGGATGACCTTTGGGATTTTGAAATGGTAAATAATGTATTCTCTGATAAAGTTGCTCACTACTCCTGCTATTTCCCTTCTCAATGGTATCGCTTCGGCCCACTTTATGAAACACTCCGTTGCTACCAAGATCCATATTTTCCCCCTCGAATAAGGGTGTATTGCCCCTACCAGGTCGACCGCCCAAGTGTGAAAAGGCTAAGGCGTTGCTAGGGAATGTAAGTCCACTGACGGGGCATGGATCATATTTCCATAAAGCTGGCAAGCTTTGCACCTTCGAACGAACCCAGCAGAATCTTTCTCCATCGTTGGACAATAGTACCCCAAAGTCATCAATTGGTCATACAACTTGGCCCCTCCTATATGGGCTGGATCATGCACCTATTTGAGAACCTCAGCCGCTTATTCCTTCGTGATACAACGCAGCGGCCTATTGAAGTATCCCCTTCGATAAAGCTGCCCCTCCTGAACATAGAATCTCGAGGCTCTTCACCGGAGTCCTATCGCATCAATTTTCTCCGTTGGGATAACTCCATCCTTAATGAAGTCAATATAGGGCTGTCTCTAGTCAGCCTGAGCCTCCATGAAATGACATTCAGCCGCCTCGAAGAATAATTGTCATTTGTCGCACTTCCGTTGTAACTCGGCCGCATATTTCTTCATATTAGGCCAGAAATATCATTCCCTTTGAATTCTTCTATAAAGGGAGATCTCAGTCGTTTCCCAGTGTTCTTCGTGTATTTTCTTCAATCTCTGCGCTGCCTCTTGTGGACCGATACATATCGACAGCCATCCTCCTGCATTTCTGAAGTAAAGGTTTCCCTGGTTTGTAAAGTATTGGGCCAATTCTCTGAGCCCCATCATTCCTTCGCTAGTCTCCAATTGCCTCTTAATCTCTCCCCACTAATTTGCGTCCTCCTCCATTGGTAAAATTGACTGTACCATCGAAGGAGCTGTTCGTCGTTGAATCATGACAGTAGTTGTATTTCTCCTTATGATCATCTTTTAGGCGATGGTGGCATAGGCATCTGGGTGACGGTTCATCATTCTAGGCTGCCTTTTAACTTTGGTTTGATATAACTGGCAAAGAAGTCTCTGAATAATCATTCTGTATGGTGCCAGGCTCATATGTTTCAACGCGTATTCTCCATTAACTTGCTGAACCACCAAGTTTGAATCCCTCTTGATGCAAAGTGAATGGATCCCTCTTCGAAGGGCCTCTAGCAATCCCAACACCAATCCTTCATACTCTTCCTCGTTGTTAGAGCAGGGGAAATCTAACTTGTAAGAAAGGCAAATCTCCTCCATTCCTTTCGAGAGAATTACCCCTGCCCCTCCTTTCTTTTCTGTTGATGACACATCGAACTGCATTGTCCACTCCTCGTCCGTTGCGTCTATGTGGTTGGCCTGCAAATCATCTCCCAAAATATCTTCTTTTGGTGGCTCGAAGGTTCCCGAAGGGAAAATGGCCAACTGGTCAGCGTACGCCTGGATTTTAATCGCGAATGGAACCACGCACTTCAAGTCATATTCGGAGAGGATGAGGAATCATCTAGCCGCCCTGCCAATCAATATAGTTCTTGCAAGCAGATACTTAATGGGATCACATCTCGTCACAATGTGAATTGTGAAAGACAGCATATAATGTCTAAGTTTTTGCGCTACAAATACTAAGGCTAGACAATGCCTTTCTAAGCTGCTATATCTGACTTCTGGCCCATGGATGATCCTGCTGAGGTAGTAAATTGGTTTTTCTTGCCCATCGATCTCTTGTGCCAGCAAAGCTCCCACGGACCTTGTGGTAGATGTGAGGTACAACTACAATGGTATTCCTGACCTTAGTGGAATCATGGTCTGTGGTGAGATGAGTAGCTTCTTCAATCCGTTAAGGGACTCTTGGTGAACGGCCTCCCATTTAAACTTCGTGTTTTTTCACAGCAGATGCATTAGTGGGTGTGTTATCTCGGCTAACCCAGGCACGAATCTCCTAAGGTAAGGGACTTTACCCAGAAAACTCTTTAGTTCCTTCGACGTTCTTGGGCATGGCATTTCTATGATCGCCTGCTGTTTGTCCTGGTCCATCTACACCCCTTGTCGATCAACCACAAAGCCTAGGAATTTCCCACTCGTCACCCCAAAAAATGCACTTCAGTGGGTTCATCTTTAATTTAAACTTCCTACAACGGGAAAACTTCTTCCTCAAATCGCTCAGATGGGACTCCTCCTTCCTCTATTTGATGACCAAATCATCCACATAGAATTCCACAAACTTGTGAAAGAAGTCATGGAAAATGGCCATCATTCTTATTTGATAAGTCGCCCCAGCATTCTTGAGTCCAAACGGCATTACCCTGTGCATGAAATTACCCAACGGGGTTCTGAATGTTGTCTTTTCTGCATCCGAAGGGTCCATCTTGATCTGGTTATACCCTATATACCCATCCATTAAGCTATACATCTCGTGTCCTACCGTTGTATCTATCAGGATATCGATGGAGGGTAGGGGGAACTCGTCTTTGGGGTAGGCTTTATTCAAGTCTCTTAAGTCCACGCAGATCCTTATCTGGTTCTTGTCTTTCTTCCCTACTAGGACGATACTAGATAACCAGAGTGGGTGTTGTATCGGTGTAATGAACCATGCCGTTAGTAGGCATTGAACTTCTTCTTTGATCTTTAAATCCATCTCAGGCTTGTACGTTCTCGTTGCTTGTTTTACTGGAATGTCTGAAGGCATCACATTCAACTTATAATAGCTTATTTCTTCATCTAGCCCCTCCATCTCTATGTACTTCCACGCGAAGACGTCCACAAATTCTCGAATCAACTCGACCAAGGCCTCTCATTTCTCCTTACTGAGATCTTTCGAGATGAAGATGGGCCTTGGATCTTCCCCTTTCTTTTGCCAGGTTCAACTGCTCTAGCTCTTGTGCCTGTGGCTTTGGTCGATCCGTCATGTATTCTGGTTCTTCGGTGACTTCCTCCATAAATTCATGTATGCTGGAATTGTTTATCATCATGCATTGTCCCCGTTGATCAACTAGAAAGCATTCATATATCGGGTCAACCTCATCGTCAACTTCCTGGGTCGCTCGTTCATACCGTTATAATCGATACACTACCTTTCCTTCCTCGGTAATGACTTTCTTGCATTGTTTGTTAGTAGTGGTGACTTCTTTCCTCTTCCTCTCCCTAGATGCCTCGGCCACTCTTTTTTCTGAGAACCTGCTCAGCAAGCTTTGTCGTTGGACCTCGTGTTCCATCGAATCCGTTCTGGGCCTCACCCTGTCTTTAAGCTGCTTCGAGATGCCTTGGGGCTGAGGGATCGCCTGGTGAGCTTCTTTGGTCATTACTCTTGCACTTCTCGCAACCTCTTTACTCTGCTCGTTCAAGGGCCCCATTCGTTCTCTGATCGAAGGAACCCATGCTCCCTCCATCCTTCTCGTTAGTACCCGGACATCTTTTTCCATCTCATTATAAAATGTTGCGTCTACCAAGTGAGCTTCCTCGATAGCAAAAGGCCTCTTTGTAGCCCTAATGGTTACCTCTGTCCCCTTAATGTTTGCCTTAGCACACTGGTGGTACGTGGAAGGAACTAGCCCTTGGTTGTGCATCCACACCCTTCCTATTAGCAGATGATAGGAAGTTGCACTCTCTATCACATGGAACTTTATATGGGAACTCAAATTTCCCATCATGATCCCCACATTAACATACCCAATGGATATGGAAGATTGGCTATCATATCCCGAAATTACCAAAGGCATGGGGACCAACCTTTCTTCCGAAATATTGGCTGCATGAAAGGAGTTAATTGGTGTGATATTGATGGAAGCTCCCCCTTCCATGAGAGTCCTTGAAAAACTAACCCCGTTGACACTGGCAGTCACATACAATGACCTGTTATGAGGGAACCTCACATCCCTATCGACATCGCTGAAAGTCACCTCTAACAGGAATCTCCTTACTAGCCTGGCCATGGGTCCCTTCCATTTCAGTGAAGGGACTGCGTCCTTCCTTGCAATATCCATTATCGCCTGGGTTATTTCTAACCTGCTCTCTTTTGGTATCCCTACTTGTTCGAAGAATCAAGTGAACTTTGGGGATTTTGAGACCGCACAGTATTCTAGGCCCGGATCTACTTCCTTACCTTCAACGCTGTACACGTCCTCCACGTCTTTGGCACTTGCTTCATCGTAGGCCAAAACTACGTTGGCCACTCCCTTAGTACAAATCTCCAAAGTTTCCTCATATTCCTCTCTATCTCTTCTCTCCGCTTCTTCATCATAAGACACCACGAGATTGGCTCCATGTGCCAGCAGTGGGTTGTTATTGACATTCTGTGGAGGGATTTGTAATGTCCCTGCCCTCACGTATTTGTCAATAATTCTTCTCAATGTGAAGCAACCTTCTGTTGGATGTTGGACCCTCCGATGAACCTGACAATACTTTGGATCCGCCTTTGTTTCTGCGTCAAGCTCTTCAATGAGAACATCTTTTGGCTCATAGACCGTTCCTCCTTGGATCATCGCGTTGTAACAGCTGACAGCTTCTTCCACTGTATAAGGCAATGGCGGTGGGTCTTCTCTGTCCCTTCCGAACTTCCTCTTATTGTCCTTCTTCAGTTCTTTGCCCCTATATCCCCCCTCGGTGTACCCCACTCGTGGGGGCTGAGACCTCCCCCCCGCGGGTTGCATCGACTGCCTAAACATCATGGGCACCACCACCGGATTAGGCCGCACCACCAAGGAGATATTCCTCGCCGCTTTTAAGAACACCGCGAAGGTCCCTTCGCGTGTCTAATTGATAAGATGGCAGATATACTCCGGAAGCAGCCCCTCAGCGCAGATCTGTAATAGTTTGGACTCTTTGGCCTCCTCCCTCACGTCGAGGGACCTTTCCCTGAACCTTCGAACATAGGCCACCACTTATTCCCCATGGCTTTGCTTCTCCCTACCCAGTTGGGTCAAGGTAAACTCATCCTCTACAAAAAAGAACTTCTGGACAAACAACACGTGCATTTCTTCCCACGTAGAAATGCTGTTGGGAGCCAAATGGGAATACCAGGTATATGCCTTATCGGTCAAGGATTTAGAAAACTTCCCCAGCGGAGTCCCCAAATGTAAGAGGGTACTTTAGATTATAGATGGAGGCGTAACCCCTGTTTAAGTATGGTAATGATAAGCTGATTTGGCCAAAGCTTTGGATTAATGATAGGACATACAAACACAAACACAATGAAGATAAGACTCAGTTTACACTCACAAATCCCTCGTGTATAACTCGGGAAATAGTAATGAACTTTAGAAGTAACTTAAATAGAGGGAGAGAGAAGTAAGAACCCTAGATACACCTTGGTAGGCAGGTAGGAACACACCTAACACTCTCAAGAATCTTTGTCAAGCATTAAAAGCTTCGTAATAAGTAATAATGGCGGGTGGGTAAACCCTCTGGTTTGCAATAACTCCTTCCTCCCTCTTTTCTCTCTAGCAATAAGTCCAACTCTCAAAGGATTCCACCTTTTTCCTCAAAGGTGGTTGGGGTCCTTAAATATCCCCCCACACCACCCCCGAGGCAACTCAGTCATTAAAGACTATGAAAGACATCCCTCACACTTTACGTCACAACATTAAATACCTGATACACTAGTTGTCTCCACGTCATGAACATTAAATGCCAAGACATGCGTTTTGCCCAACCACTATGTGTCAGGGGGCTGTTGTCGCAGAGGTGACTCACCAACTGCCTGACAGCCCCAAATATCACGTTGGTTTACTCGAGTGAAAGTCTGACATTGTTGAGCTGTCTAGTGACATCACCTACAGTAGATGTGACATTAAGTAAAGGACTGTTTGGTTCTCAACTCGACGCCTGATGGAACTCCAAGCTACTCAGCCCGAGGTTCCACGGCCAGGGTCCCTCGGTGTTTTACCAGGTGTATCTAAGATGGTCAGGACAAGCCCTAACGGTGTCTCACTTCTTAATCTTCCAAACCAAGTCCCTCTAAAGTTCCCACGACGAGGGCATTCGATAGAGCAAAAAAGCTCTCCCAGGCCCTACCAAGCCTGGTCTCTCGCGAGTACCGTTTGACCTCACGCTAAAACTCATTATTATTCTCGTTACAATATTACAGCCGTTATAGCTTACAGTTAATATAAACAAAGATACAATATGACTAACATAACAAGTTAAATATGAGTTGTCATGCTAAGTTGCCACGCAGAGTTACCACACTTGAGCTGCCGCGATTGCTTAATCTCAAACACTATTTCCAATTATGGAATTATCCCTAATCTCAAGATTACCTTCAAGCCCCCTCTACATCTTTCTACGTCCTCCTTAGCTCCGGCGAGCTACTTTCTCAGAGAATCATTTTTAGTTTGCAGAAATTCTCCAACGCTTTAGGCCTCAGCAAGCTGTCTTTTCAAAGTTTCCACTTCCTCTTGCATGAACATACCAACGTCACCAAGGTCCTTCACGTTGTCTTTTATCTTAGAGACTAAGGCATATTGCTCCTTATAAGATATGGTCATCTTTTTAACATCCATCTAAACATAAATAAAGGCTGGCGAGCTTGAGCACTAGCCCCGTGACCAATTATGGAGCCTAAGTCCCAAAAAAATAAGGTCTCAATAGGAATATCACTAGGCTATAAGATTAAAAAGTACAACACTCAGCAATAGTGAAGAATGAAATCAAAACATTGAAATTTTCTTTTTTTTAATATTGAAGTAATGCCACATACTGAAGTGTTCAATATATGACATGATAATATACATTATGCCATATCGTACTAAATGACATCATAATTCGAAGATTTTAATACTACATTAAAGTGTTCAATATGAAATTTTAATATATGACATAATCTAATCTATAAAATTCTTTATGTATATTATCATCATAGCATGTCATATAGCAAGGTCTTTATAAGCAAGTAAGAATCGAAAGATACAAAAAGAAACTAGAACTACTCATTCCTAACTAGTTCTCGACATGCTCCAAGACCCCAGCTAGGACTTGCCCTAACTTGCTTTCGAACTGGGGGATGCTCGACCGTCTTCTTCAATCCTTTGAGGAGAGCCAGGATTTTTCTCTCTAAAGATCTCTGACTCAGCCAGGATGTTGGCATTCATCAAGGTAACATCCCAACCTATTTTAAAGTTATATTTACTAATAAAGGTCAACTTACGATTAGAATCATCGAAGGACTCTTCGTATCCAGTATGGTAACCCTCATCTTTGGTAGCAGCAATACCCTTAGGTTGTTCTTCTTTTAAGTGATCACGTCCGACCACCACCTAGTTAGGATCGATCTTCAACTTGTCATATTAAACCTTCAGCTAAGAAATATCATCCTTTAAGTCTTCCATTACCAAGCTAGTGGATATCTTCTCTGCCTTGTAGGCCTACTTAGTAACTTTCGGGGCAGATTCAGAATTATTCAAGGCAGTGGCTAAATCATCCACTTTGGGCTAATCGGAGCATTTCTATATAATGGTGACGAAGCCAGCCACAAATTGCATAAAGGAAAAATTGGACAAATGTCAACACTAAAGCAAAAATAACAATGTGAGAAAGAAAATTCATGCTTACTAGTGATAACGTCTAAGCAGCGAAAGAAGATAGTTGATCATGGTTCAACTTCTCAACCTTCTCACGATCAAGGGAGAGTACATCCTTCTTTCACAACATTGGGGCCAAAGAAGGATTTGTAGCCATCGACGTTATCTAATGTGCCTTCCCATGACCATGGATGTCACCTCTCTTGGAGAGTAACAAAGAAACTGAAGAATAAGAGGTATTCTCCTTATTCTTCTCTCGGACTGAAATATCTATAAAAAAATTGGGGGCAGAGGGACCCTCTGTCTCATTCTTCCTGGGAACTTTAGCCCTAAGAGAAATGAGCGTAATGTCATCATCATCCACCAGTAGGATTCTTATATTAGGATCCATTATCTCGTCCTCAGCTATCAAAATGGACTCGACACCTTGGGTATTGCGTCTATCGAGTGAGATGTGAAACCACTAGTAGAATTATTATACTCTAAAAAAATGGATGCAAACCTTGGGTGATCACCACCAGAGACTAACATCCTCAAACTCCGAACTTTGATTAAATCCTTCCTCTTGAAGTGAGAAGAGGAAGGTTCATTCTTCTTAAATCGATGTGGACAAAAGAAAAGAAACAATTCGTCGGTAACAACTTAATTAATAACTCTTAAAACAAGGAAAATAAAAATCAACCTATATCACTTCCCCTCTCCGGACATACCTCACCATCAAGAAGAGGTGAGTCTTGCCAATTTTTGGTGATAAAACCTTGATCCTAGTAACCTTTATTAGATACAGTAAGGTTGGCAACTAATACTCTGTTTGCCTTCCTCTTCTTTAAATATAATATTCTATCTGTGCTGTGGGAGCAGGAGTAGCAATATCTAATCTCTAAAATCCCTATTTTGGTCCCATATATATATCGTTGATTTGATGAACTCCGTTGATAAATCATCCATGTGTTTGGAGCACACTGGGCGAGAACCACCTCGAAGAACTCACAGAACTCCAAGAATAATTGGTTAGGGGAAATGTAATCCCCCTTTCAGCCACAGACATGGTGTGAATCCAATTACCACCCTCAACAGCAATGCAGTTTCTCGGAACCGAGGTACACTAAATCGTTACCCAAGGAGGAATTGAATATACCTTATATACTCCCCCATAGTCCTCTCACTAACAGTGTAAACCATTTTTAATGGAAGAAATAAGGACTGCTCAATGAAAATAGAATATCAAAGGAAGTTACTCATAACAGTTGCAAGAAAAATAAGAAAAGCCAAAGAGGACTTACAAAAAGATTGTTAAGACGAACACTCCAAATTATCTTTTTTAATGAAGAAAGGTATATAAACCA